>CM061537.1:35748820-35828777 GCA_030545055.2 Neoaliturus tenellus
CGACATACCTATGTATAACGGACGGTCCATGACTATTGTTGTTTTCTTCATACTGACAGCGACTAGATTTTCGTTTATAATCATGGATGTTCCGAAATTTGGTTTTTGCACTAATTTTTCCAATTTTCTAGGATCACTCACTAATTTTACGTTTTTATGTTTTCTTTTGTTCTCCAAGGTCTTCCCAAAGATGGCGTTGTTCATTAATTTATAGAAGTCCTTTTCAAATGCTGTTGTTGCTGCAGCTCTTCTTGTAGTGTTGGAATCAATGTATGGTTTCAACCAACAAGACTGGGTGAATTCAATTGCTCTATGAATTCTCACTATACGTAGACCCAATTCAAGAGCCTGTTGAACTACCCAGTAGTGAGCCACATAGCGATCTTTATTCTCCAAGGTCATCATCAATTTTGGCCATCTTCCTGTCGGCGAAACTTCAGTCTTGGCTAGGAGAGGCAAGTCGTAGTGATGGTCATGAAGGTGCTCCGGGTATTCAAAATCACAGTCCAAAATATAGCCTTTTGGACCATCCTTTGGAATCTGTGAGATGTCTCCGATGGTGGCCGGGTCGATCCACTTGAAGTCAGCGTAGGGAAGCGGATTTGACATTGCCCAACCATAAAGGTTGTTTGCATCAAAGTAGCCAAGGTAGACCGATGCTTGTTGCTCGTCGAAGCCGGGGATGTACTTGTTGTTGGCTTTGACATGACGTGTTACAGCTTGTGTCAAACCGCCCCGTACACCAGATTCCATCATGAGCACCATATCAATATCCGTTAGAAGTTCCAGTCGACAGTTGGTTGACTTTAGCATAGCTTGCCATGCTAATCCTGGAGATGTGTACGAGTGTAGAGGGTCCAGTCCATAGGCGGAGAAGCAGGTGTTTCTGAATTCTTCCATCACATCGCACAGCAGAGTTACGTCCAATTTTATATAAAAGTCAGAATATTCCCCTAAGGTTTGAATGTTTAGTTGGTTCCAAACATTACATGCATGATTGTAGTCTTCAACGGAGATTTCACTTTCGTTTAATTTGCTGTTGAAGGCTTCAATCGGCGGTAGACTGGTTTCTTCAAATTTTTCTGTAGAAGTTATGTAATCGTAGGGGAACACTCCTTTACGTAATACTAAGTCCAATTTATCTTCAGGTACAATCTTGCTGGTTTCTTTTAGGTCTTCTCTTCGTAGATTCTCAGACAATCTGCTCAAACTAGAAGCCATAAATCTAAAAGAGTCTACAAAGCGAAGTTTAATTTTACCTACTGTTTTTGAGAAACTGATATACTTTTCCAATGTTGTAGCAAGAACATCAATTCTACCATTATCTCTTCCTAACTCTGGAATAATGAAGTGGGAGTCGTAGCCGCTAAGATTGTGTAACACGACAGGGATAAAGTGGGGCAGTTTGTAATTTATATTGCATGAATTACAAGCAGCTCCTCTGTATAAACCTGTCAGGTGATCGTGATCTCTAACTTTTGGATTTTCTTCACTGAAGCTCTTCTCGCATAGATAACATCTTTATGTCAGATTATATTCTTCTTGTTGATTCTCATTCAAAGGTTCCATAGGTACAACATTGCCGTATAAGCGTTGCACCTTTTCAGCAATGTCATACAACAGGTCTACAAAATACTTAGCGGCTTCTTCCCCACGGTAGAGTATTGGAGTGGATGTTAAACCATAGTCTTGCAATTGGTTCTCAGACAAGGTTGATTTCACTAGTAGACAAAAACTGTTGGGTTGATGCAACTGATATTTTGTTCTTCTAGTCACTTCACCGTCCGGCAGCTCCTGTGGTACTAACGTAGATTCAAAATCTGCGTAGATGACCAGTGGAATACGATATTGGTGGATTGTTTTGTTGAATTGGATAAACGCTCGAGATGGTGGTGGCAGACTAACCTTCACTTCATAATTCTCGTTACAGAGTCTTTTATGTTCCGTCATCCATTCAGATCCTCCACGTCTTAGTTCTTTATATGTGAAACAGAAACATCTTTTACACACTGTTAACCTACGTTTATGTTTTGATAATTGATTCCATACCAAGGCTACAAAGTCCTTTATCCATACATAATGGGAAATTTCACCCTTAGTTATCAATAGCAAATCCGTGTGGTTTCTCTGTTCAACTTTTACTACCCGCAAAGGATAAACATTGTTCGAATCATCCAGACCAAAAACATTGACTGAAACGCCAGGATTTTTCTTTTCAAATTTGTCAATGTCTTTCAAGGTAACTGGGTAGGTGAGACCTTGAAAGTTGTAGCGGTGTTCATTCTCGTAATATTCTCTACCAACTCTACAAGGATTGTTTTTAACATACTTGGTTAACATTGCATACTTGAAACATTCATTACCCTCATTTTGAACATTTCTACACGAGTTAGTGTTTTGGATTTTCTTTGGTAGAGGGATAAAACTACTACCTCTTAAACCATATCCATGTTTATGAACCCTAACATCCATACCTTCAATTGATGACAAAGTCCATCCAGATCCTCTTCCTTCATGTTCTTGGAGTTTGGTTATAAGTTCCTCCAAGCATTCTTCAATAATATCATCAATGTCGGAGGTGAAGGTAAGGGTTCGATTTTTGGTAATGAATGCTCTCAATGCTGTTTCACCATCAGTATTGTTAAACATAGCCTCTAACACCATTCCAAATTTAATAAAATTTAGCCTTTGTAATTCTTCCCTCAAAGTTTGACCAACAAGTTCCTTAGCCTGGGTTATGAATGTTTCCAGTTCCAATTGAACGTTATTAATTTTGAAATGTGTTACAACTCGTCCTGGCAAGGCCGTGGTGCGCAGTTGTCTTACATCTTCAAGTTCTTCTTCCATATCCTCTTCTTCGGTGTCCTCTTCTTCAATAGGTCTTGTAGCAGTAGATGGTCCAGCACCGGCAAATTGTATCACACTAGGTCTTCTTCTTTGCATTTGCTGTAGATAGCTGTCCCAGTAGTCCGTCTGCTTCTGGTGCTCTTCCAAAAACCGGTCAATTGAGTCTAAGTCTATTTCATCCATGGTAATATCTTCTTTTTTATCTTCGTCTTCATGTAATTCTCTGTGTAGGGTGAAAAGATCTTCGTCTTGAAAGATTTCCCCACAAATGTCGCAAAGAGCCATTTCAAACAGTTTGGCTTTTAATGCACACTCTGTGAATGTCCACGCAATAATGAGCAGCGCGCTCCACAGGGATCCTTTATATCCGAGGCAGATAGGTGGGGAAAGTGACGTCATATAGAAACAGGTTATCAATCATGTGCTAAATTTAGCCTTTACACAACCATTTGTAATAAATTTATCAGTAGGCTTGATAAATTGATGATATTTGGTCTAGATTCAATAATTTGTACAAGTTTTTTTAAAGACGTCTGTTTGAGCAAAATTTATATAGGTCAAGGCCATTTGGAATTATTATTTTGAGCGGGGGATAGAGCACTAAGCAGCATCATTTACTACAAAGTGCTCTATCCCCCGCTCACATTTTTTTTTTAACTTTTTGTTTAAGCTTTTTACAAAGGTGAAACATTACCATCAGAGTCGGAATCATCCTCATCACGGAATAGGCAGCGATGACAATACATAATTCTTCTGGCAACTAACATCCTATCCATTGGACGATGAGGAGTGTCTTGTTCTTCTTCTTCTTCTTCTTCTTCAATTTCCAATTGGAATTCCATTTCCGACTCAGATGATGACTCTAATGTTTCGTAGGCGTGCAAGTCCACTTCATTGTCCGTTGAACCAGCTTCGTCAGAGTCCGTTTCAATATCCATTATTTCTTCCTCCTCCTCTTCTTGATCAACCGCAGGTAGTTGGTCCTCTACTTCTATAATTTCTAGAGGTATTACCTCCAGAATAGAGACAATTCTGTTGCGATGGAACACGGTGTTGTCAAGTGGAGCCATGGTATGGAAGTGTTTTATCCATCCAATTTGCTTACCCTTTTTATACCCCCACCAACTATACAATTTATGTGGGTCAAGGTCACGTAAAGATACCCTTTGAGCGG
Source organism: Neoaliturus tenellus (assembly GCA_030545055.2). Lineage (NCBI taxonomy): Eukaryota > Metazoa > Arthropoda > Insecta > Hemiptera > Cicadellidae > Neoaliturus > Neoaliturus tenellus. The sequence goes on from CM061537.1 coordinate 35,752,842, forward strand.
GGGATAGACCACTAAGCAGCATGATAGTCCATTGCCGCAAAGTGATCTATCCCCCGCTCTGTTCTACAAAACCTCAATCAAGTCCAAGTCCAAGTCCTGTTTAACACATTTTATTCTAATTCCATATCCAATTTAAAAATTTCAATTTCACATGGTTTACATTCCTGATGTATCAAACACTCCAGCTCCCTAAACATATCGTCCAGTTCGTCCAAATTATGATGTCCTACTTTTAACACATGAAGGTGGTTCATGCTTTGCATTGTAGCATGACCATCAACAAACAAGTTTCTTTTCCACGCTAACATAAATTGGCAGTTTTCTTGAAAGATTTTTCTCACCAAACAATCATACACAGCCGTCAACATGTCTCTACAATCTTCATAGTGTACCATCACAGAATACCTGTCCAAGTTAGCACCAAGCAGCGATCCACTCATTGTTTCTAGCGTTCCACTGGAAGGTCCAAAGCAGAATGAAGTCGAGATGTATAGACCCCCTCTTTTATACCAGTTAACCGGTTGTCCTTGCTGTAAAGTGGGTCAAGGTCATCCAATGCTACCCTTTGAGCGGGGGATAGACCACTAAGCAGCATGCTAGTCCATTGCCGCAAAGTAGTCTATCCCCCGCTCTGTATTCTACACACACACACACACACACACACACACACACACACACACACACACATGTCCCTGTCCAAGTCTTTCATTACATACCCAATATATATTCAGTTCCTTCATCATCACTATCACTCATCACTGCTTCCACAAACTCCACAGGATTAAAGTTAAATTGTTTCAATTGTTCTTTTAAGTTTTCAATTTGTTGGTCCTTTACTTCTAAAACACTGTGAAGGTGTGATATGTAGTCCGCTGCCTCGTTGATGCTTGCTACTCTCGGATCGCCTAACTTCAAGCTGGGAACTACACCCTGCAGCCTGAAGTACGCCATACGCCTTTCTTGCTCCTGCCGTTGACCAGGACTGAGCAAGCCTTGTCCGTCTTGGCTTATCTCCAGCAAGGTCCGTAGCATCGGAGCTTTGCAGGCGTTTGCCCGAGCAACAGTTATGCTGTGGAATGGTCGAGCAGGTCCGCGAGTAGCAGGCAGGACGTTGGCAGCACGCCTTCTTGAAGAAGAAGAGGAAGCCTGAGAAGTTTTGGAGTTGAAAGCCATGTTACAGTGCTGTATTCAGCTAAGCGGTACAAAGCAGAATAACCAAACTGCACGTTAATACCCGTATATATACACTTATCAGTGGTGGGGGTACTAGCTAGCCTTGGTAAAGTGGGTCAAGGCCATCCAAAAACATTACCAGAACGGGGGATAGATCACTAAGTGGCATGTTAGTCCATTGCCACAGAGTGATCTATCCCCCGCTCTGTATTTCACATTCACGCACACATTCATACAAACACACAAGTCCCAGTCCAAGTCTTTACCCACACACCTATCCACTCTCATCCTCACTATCATCACTGTCCAACAGGCTTTCACACTTCTTAATTAGTTTTTCCCATTTACTCCGGATATAAAGTAGCTCCCTGCGAGTATTCTCTAGCATTCTGTCCCTTTGCTCTATGACTTCGTCGTACCACTCGATGATGTTTGGTGGGGTCTGGGTTGATGCGTCCATCGTGGTTGGTTGAGAAGCTCCGCTGCTCCGCAACTCCTTCCTCACAGGACCAAAGCCGGAGAATCGGACACGACTCCTTGACGAAGGCCCCGATCGGATTGGTCCAATGCTCGGGCTGGAGTTGGAGGCAGCCGGGCCAGAGGTAGAGGCTGGGACGTTCATAGCAGACATGGTGGTGTTCAGCTTAACGGTGTAAAGCAGAATGAGAGGACGGTTGATCACCACTCCTATATATACCCATTTTTAGTGGTGGGGATAACACGGGGGGGGGGGGGTTGAAAGAAATTTTGCTTAGTCTTCCCGGTCATCAGTTTTACATACCTTTAGCACACCCATTATTTGGGTTTCTTCTATAACTTTACACACCTCAAACACCCAAGCAAACAGCTCATCTATGTTGTTATAATTAATTTTTGTCCAGTGTTCATACTTATGAGTTTGGTTGTTTATAATACATAGATAAAATGTAGACCCGTCTCGTCTTATACAATACTCAACTTCCATTCTATGCTGGTTTAGCACTTCCCAAGCATTGTGTTGATCTATCAAGAAGTCACCACCTTTGTAATTGTACCGTGACATGTTTACCACGGAGCACAGAAACAGACTGAAGCAAATGAACGGCTCATACAAGCTTAGTAAGAGCGTTAGAGTGGGGGTATCACGTGATACACAACATTAGTTGTAAGGTTAGCACTTTACTTTAAACAGTAATTTATATGGGTCAAGGTCATTCAAACTTTGAAAAATTTTTACCTCCAAACACTTGTAGCAAGCTACAAGTGTTTGGAGGTAAGTTTTTATTTGTTAAAGATTTTTGTAACTTAGTCTTCGCCCTCAAGGACACGGTTTGAGATTGTCCCAGTGACTTTACATCACCGCCAGGTTAAAGTATTATACAAGTCAAGTGTTTTTTTTTTTATAACTTGACTTGTATAATACCCCTCTCCCTTACTTTAAGAGGGTTAAGACTAAATTTGGAAACATAATTTGGAAAAAGACTTTTTAAATATTGTCCAACACAGCCTAACAATTTTGTTTTTTTTTTTTGGTGGGCCCATGTCCTAGTCCATTTCCCACACGGTTTCACATCCTTTCCTTCGTATTAGATAGGCTTTAGGGATGAAAAATTCTCTTTGTACCATCCGAGGTGGTACTTGCATTGTACAAAGGTGGCCTTCACCTTTTACAACGATTTCTACTTTCTTATTACCTGCTCCATATGTCTGACCAATGAAATAATATTTTTCATCAACCTTTAGCCTTCTAATATCCCGCGGTTGCGGACCGTGGGGATGTCTGAACTTGAACGTTTTAGGCTTAATGTACAGAGTATAGGGTTTGAATTGCCGAAATTTGACTGTACTTTTGAGGTGTCGTTGGCAGCGATCCCCTTCTGCACAAGCAAGTTTCTGGCAACACAAAACCCCAAACTTACTAGACATCCAAGCGTAATCGCATTTCTTACCCTTGCCAGCAGGGGCTTTAACGCGTTTACGTTTCTGTGTTGGACTCTTTAGCGGAGTGTCTTGGAGCTTCTCTGAATTAGGCTGGCTAGAAGGGATGGGGCTGGAAGGAGGTAGAAGGGGCAAAGATTGTTCAAGCGGGATGGAGCAAACAATTTTGGGCGGGGTAGGAGAGCGTGTTAGGTCTATGGTGGGAAGATCAGGGGAGAAGATGGATTTACGGGGTGGTTTGGTTGGTGTAGGTGGCATGGGGGATATAGGTGAGGGACATTGGGATGTAGTGTATGAGAGGATTTTCCGGGTTCTGCTGTATGGGGTGATCCTCGACCTAGACGTCTCTTCAAAAGCCGCAGACTCCGATCCTGAGTCCGATAGCAGCGAGAGTGCTGGAGAGGCTACCGGGACTCGACCTGACGACTTGACGAGTTCTCCTGACGATGGCTGTGCACCAGCCTCTTCCACTGTCGCCGGCAATGGCGACAGGCTGGGCATTGAGGCGGGCTGTGGCGGCGGCGGCGGCGGTGGCGGCATCGTCAGGCAGCTCAGGATGTTCGCAGTCATCAGGTATTCCAGGATCGAAGTCGAGGATGATGAGGGTCGAGACGTGTCGGTCGAGGTTGAAGTTGATGGGTAGTTTTTCAGCTTCAGACCCATTTTACCCATTGTAATGAATGAAAAGAATAGATGTAAAGAAAGAAGTGAACTTGTAAAACAAAAGTCTCAAGAGCGAGAGAGAGTACCTGTCCGTATGGGAGCTTGGACCGGAATGAGAAGTGCGTGCAGCCCGGCCGCCTTATATCCCCACCAGGGCTGCCACGCCCAGGATATCAGGGGTGGGGGTGGGGGGGGGTCACACTTTTTGCCGGGGGGGGGGGTCACACTTTTTGCCGCGGGGGGGGGGGTTCGCACTTTTTAAAAAAAAAATAAGCCCCACTTGAGGCATTTATGTTACCATAGCTGAAGCCTCCCAAGGGACCCAACTATAAACAACTCCAAACTTGTGGGTTACAAATACCTAACTGTTATATTTTTTTAACAGACATTAATGTATTAACTGTGTTAATAAAACCTGACTGTTAAACACTTTGAAAGATTTTACATATTTAGGTCAAGGTCACAAAAAAACTTTAAAAAAATTAAGCCCCACACCCCCCTTTGGGGGTGTGAGGCACTTGGGTTGTCATCGCTGTAGCCTCCGAAGAGACCCAACTATGACAACAAGGCAACATCCAATGTCGTGTACCCTTCGCCACGCGAGACTTGTAAACATTTACTGCATTGTCTTTTCAGTAGCTAACAAAGATTCATTTACATAATTTTGTGTTTCCAGAAGGAAACAAACTGAGGACACCCTAGTGGCTTACGTCCTCGTCCGAGTGCAGAGGCCGCCGCAACCTTTTGCATGCCAGCGTACAAACGGACATGCTCCCAAATGCCATCCGCAACCTTTTGCATGCCTGGCAGGAGCCTACCGATAATTAAAATAGGCTTTACACGGGGGCCTACTCCCGTAACCTATCTTTAATATTTTTAATTTACAATGCATTGAATTTTTACAAGTCTTTGTGGGTCAAGGCCACACGGACATTAAAAAATTTCGGCCCCCGTACATCCATGGCGAACCACGAATGTTCGGGGGCCTTGGGGACTAAAAACACAAATAGCTAACAAAAATTCATTTACATAATTTTGAGTTTCCAGAAGGGAAACATACTGAGGACACCCTAATGGCTTACGTCCTCGGTCCGAGTGCAGAGGCCGCCACAACCTTTTGCTTGCCAGCTTACAAACGGACATGCTCCCCAAATGCCATCCGCAACCTTTTGCATGCCTCGCATTTTTGTCGGGGGGGGTTCGCATTTTTGTCGGGGGGGGGGCAGGTAAGTTAAGTGGGTCAAGGTCACCCACAACACTTGTACTCTAAGTGTTGGCTATACCCCCACCACAACTGGGTCCCTAGGCTGCACAACACCGCTTCGCCAGTATGTCTCCGGCTTCCATGCGGTGCGTCTCGCTGTTCTCTAGCTCTCTATATGTAAGTAATTTTACAAGTTCTGAATGTAGGTCACTACACTTTAACTTTGGGACGATATCGACTTGTGGTACTTCAGTGTTTTGACTCAAGGTCATCACACTTTAACTCTAGCACATCGGTTATCGTACCAGAGGTGCTCAATAACCTAACTTGTAATGTTTAGGGTGGCGTTTGCACGCCACGTGGTATCGCCATGAGTGTCCAGTCCAAGTTTTAAGTTACATTAATTTTACTGTAATCTTTTCCATTTCCGCTTCGTTTTGCCAAAGTATAAGGTGTCGCTTAATAAAGTGGTATTTCTCTAAAGTTATAGGAGATTGCAAGGATACAATTAGTTTATTTAGGAGACTCTTCATCTTGGAGTTTAACACAATTTCCACTTTGACTTTGCTTCCTCGGCTCTCACAGCCTAAGCTGTACAGAAATGTTTCTTCTAATGCCAACTCGGGCCAAGAGAACAGTGTGTTGACTGTAGGACAGCTCATGGTGAAGTGATGCGATACTCCAGCGTACCACCTCACCTTCCCCCGCCACTGTGACCTTCCCCCACTCCTGCTGTTTCCCCCACCTCTTTTCCCTTGACTCATGCGCTACAAGCAGTCTCTCAGTATTGTGCGGACTTTTGTGAGGGGAAGCCATGTCGCGGGACGCTTTAGGTAAGAAACTTAGCCGTGTTAAGACTTTGTTAGTTGCTCACTGTCCACCACTCAAAGTTAAGAAGGTTTCGACTTTAGCTAAGTGGCGCAAACTGTTGCGTGGACACCCTAGGTTTTATACCAAACAGACTAATGTCAGTTTTACTGATGAAGATTTGTTTAGAATATTAGATGAAATGACTTTTCCTTGTAAAATTCAGTTAGTTACTCCCATTCCTGACAGTTTAGAGTCTTAGTCTCTCAAGCCGATATACCTAGAATACACAGAGCCTGACAGTCAGTCACTCGGTGGCTGTCGTGGGGTGCGCATCGGTGTCGGCGCTCCGTTGTTAAGTTTTCAAGGTCACAGTAATATGAAATTGGGGGTGTTGTGCTAGTTCAAGGTCACCTGAGGGATTACCGATTGCCCATTTAGGCAGAGTCATGTCAGAAACTCGGGTTTAACTTGGCACTTTTGCCGTTTCTCGTCCAATATTCGCTCCAAATGGTCAAGGTCACGGGGACTCGGACTGAAACTCGGAGCGTAGTGCGAGAAACGGCAAAAGTGCCAAAAAATTTTAAGTTTCTGCGTGACCTTGACCTTAGTGGCGTCGGTGACGTCGTTTTGATGACGTAAGGGGTGATGACGTCATCAGCACGTCATTTCTGTGACGTCATGGGTTGACGTCATCGAAATGACGTCATTAGTGATGACGTCATCGATTGCGTCATCGATGACGTCATCGATGACGTCATCGGTGAGGTCATTGACCTCGATGACGTCATCCCTCAGGTGACCTTGAACTGGGCCAGCATCCTCAATTTCACACTACTAATCTTTTTGGCTCTTAAGAATAGAGTTAATGGATTTTAAGTGTAACAAATTCATAACTCTTAATAATGTAAATTTCTCAATACAATTTCTTTAGTCATATGAAAGGGCATAGTTGGTCTTTCTTGAATGGCGATCCGCTTATTCAAGTTGTCAAGGAGGAAGGAACGCCGAGTAGTCAAACTATGACTACAATACTTAAAAATAAAAAATAAATCCAGACAACACAAAAAATTATGAATTATACGATTGTGAACGAACTGTTATTCTATTACCAAGGAAAGTATAATCTACACACTTTTTGAGCAAACTAATTTACAATACTTAAATAGCTAGAATTAAGTCACCATACAAAAGATCGATTCGAAGCAACAGATGCCTTGCAGATGCATGAAGCGATTCGTACAGCCCATAGTGATAAGCAATAATTCGTTAGCTGTTACTTAGTAACGTTAAACTAAAAATATCTGTTATAACAGTTAAAAGGAATTTCCAAAGAAACAGTTACTGACTAAAACGTTGTCAATTCACAGAGAAAAGACTTTTAGGAAAAAGGAATCATCATTATGATTTTCATTTAAGAAATGATCATCATTTAACAGTTCTGTAAAAACGGAATAATTGACAGGTCTTGTGGTTACGACGAGAAAAAATAACTATTATAATCTAGTAAGTTCTTTACGGACGAAATGCCTTTATAATTGATAATAATATTTGTGAATGTTTAAGAAGCGCTATGAAGAAAAACGTCTCTGCATTTACAATTATAAAAGAGCGGTTAGCAAGACATGCTATTGGATAACGACTTACAAGAAACATTCATTGATGGGAACTACGGCCTTAATACCGACTAAAATAACAGTTTAACGAAAAGTAACAGTAACGGTTATAACAGTTATCGAAATGTACGGTTCAGCTGATCACTACTAGCCCAGTGACATAATAATGATCCGGGTCAGGCGGATGGGCGACTCGCTGATACGCACCGGATCAACGGTGCCAGTACAGGGGCGGCTCAGCCAGTACTGGGGTGGCCGGTAATAATCAATGCCACCCCAACTCTCAACTCTACTCACCCCTCGCGGGATCACCGCCTGTGCGGCGACCCTTTGTTGCGAGGGATTTAATCTTTAAAATACTACTACTCAGAGGTTAAAAGGTTTAAAATTTCAACTTGTTAGTTTTTTCTTAGAAGCGTTTCTGTGTAAAGATGAATTATTAACTAATATAACTTATTTTGGGGTGAGTGAGTGACACCTACTTAAAGTCTTTAAATTGATTTAAACTTTGAAATCCAACAAAACGTTAACGTTATCCATCCTTTTCCAAAATCCAATAATGTAGATTAAAACCTAACTTTATTCAAAGTTTTTTTTAAATAGGTTCATAGCTCTCAACAATTTTTTAGTTTTTTTTACATATTACTTTTAATACAGTAAAAGTTTCAACACATGACAAAGTTTTGTCCTTATCACAGTCGTAGCCACTATTCATGTACGAAACAAACTTTTGTCGATGGGGTAAATCGTCAGAAAAATCAAACCACTCCAATGAAATTTTCTATATTTCTAGGTATATGCGTTCCTAACACTAGCTAGAGAGGAAAATGAATTCATTGTCTTACAAGATTTGAAATTTGTTACCACTTTAAGAACAGAACAGGAAGGTCACAAATAACAATATGGAAAAAATAAACGATCAAAACTTAAATATATCAAAAATATTATAGCGATGTAAGGAATGTCATTAACTGTCAAACTACTGCAATAGTGTTTTACAGCATTGTTTAGTTAAAACAATAATTAAAGAGGATTCAGTATTTTCTGTTTGTTCACAAAGATAAACTTTCATTCAATAGGTCATGTTAGTTTGAGTGAGACCATTGATCCATTGAACCAACTTTTCCAACTCCAACCATAGATATAAACAATAACATCTGGATCGCTGAGATGGCTAAATAGCGCTAATAACGAGCCCGGCTTCCCCCACCACTTTAAGGGGTTACCGCCAAAGTCACACTGACCCTTTGTCAGACGGCATCTTTATTATTCGGACTTTTAATACTTTTTTATGTTTATAGATGTTCTCAAACTGCAATGCTACAAATTAATACAAATTAATTGTGTTAAAGACACAAATTAATTGTTAAAAATTAATTACACAAATTAATTAATACAAATTAATTGTGTTTGATATAGAAAATTTCTCTTATGTTAGCAATTTTTTAGGGTTCCCGATGTGAGTTTTCTTATTCAGTGCTGTTTTTCTTACAATAACTACAAGTGAAAACTGATTTCAGGTTGGGACGAGGTTCATTAAAGTACTGATTTTGTTAACCACTTTGTTCGTACTATCGTCATTGAAAGCTGACATTCAGAGTAGTTGAATTAGTTTTGAACGTTATGTATTCATCAGACTTAGTTTTAAAGACTCTAAACTTTTCAGTTACTACCCTTTGACACCAATAAAACACCCAACAATCCACCATTACCGTCCGATCGCCCTGATAGCAGCCACTTCCGCCGGCGTTTCCCGCGGCGACCGCTGGGAGCGCCACCGTGTTCCGCCGTGACCTCTGCCTTATCGCCTGATCTGCCCGGGGCTGCGCCCCTCTGGGGACGGTCTTTGTCGGGAACACCTGGGCTGGGGCTACAGTGTAGTACCTGTTGCGTTCCCCTCCCACCGGTTGGTTACTGTCCTGTTCTGTTTTACATGGGCCATCCGGTCCTGTAAACCATAAATTTGTGATGAACTGTTACAGGTTTGAATTTTGGTCAACGATTCGTAATTTTGTCAATGTTTGTGCTATTCCGTCTCAGTTAAGTGCTCTTGTAGGCGTGTTAAAAGTATGATTGTACTAAAAGGTGGAAGGAGTTTGTTCTCACGGAAACTTTTAATTTCACAAATAAATTGATTCTCTTTTCATATGGGGTTTTCTTGATGTGTAATGTGGGTTAAGATTTTAAATTTTCTTAGCAACTGCAGACATATATTTTTTGCAATGGTTTCCAGGGAAACTTGTTGTTGAGTTACTGCACCAAAACTCTACGTGTTAAAGATCTGCCTGAATTCAATGTTTCTTGAAAAAAGAAAAAAACTGTCATTAATGAATTTACTTAGAGAGCATTTAGGTGTTTGAGGGGAAGGATAAAAAAGACTAGTAAAAGGCGAAAGATATTTTAGAATTACATTGATGAGTTCAAGAGTCTTTTAAGGCTAAATAACTACATTTGGAGCCTTTATGCACAATATTCGATCAGTACCAATATCGACGTGAAATGAACTAAACTGACTGAGAAACTTGTCCCCAGGTAAGTTCACACTTTCTAATATTTTTAGCACATTACAACAAATAATGACAGTGGGGCACTGTTAAATTGTTTGTGTCTGTAACTAACTATTTCAAACTTCAACCTTTAATCTCTTTCACTAGAGAAAATATATCAGTTTTCAACCAAAGAGCAACACATAATGGCATTCACAAAACATCATATCAACAGTGAGTTCAACACACTGGACAATATGGACGGTATAAACCAGCCAAAGCGTTATCACAGGGTTCACTGTTTATCACCAATAAACCGGGTTTATCACCAGCTGGCAGATTATCTGTGATATTTACGGCCAATGAATCAGATACCAGTTGAACTCTGCTGGAGCACTGACATTGTCTGACGGCAGACACAGAGTTGCCTTATCAGCCGTTATCAGCTCTCTTGTTATCACCACAAACACTTGTACGATACCAGGAAACCGTGCGGTAGCAGTGGCAGCGATACAACTGCTTGATGCTTGATACTCATCTAGTTAACTCTACATTAGCTTTGTGCATGGCAAAAGTATTCCATAGCTAACTTTCTTTTGATAACGATCCCAACTTAGAAAAAATGAATTTTTACTAGTTTGATAATTTATTTTTTTTCCTATGAATTTAATTAGGACCCTATGCATTTATAACTACTACAAATAAGCATCGTTTCCTAAAATTTGATACTAATTAAATGTAAAAAAAGAATTTTGCTAATTATTTTTGGACGTGTAATTTTAATTGAAAAAGAGATGTGTCTTAAAAATCAGATTGAGTCTTTTATCAACTGCTGAGAGGGTAAAATGGTACGCAAGTAACTATTGTGGACAGTTAGTTTAAAAAAAAAATAGTTGCCTATCAATAACCCAAACACCGAAGGATACAAAAGCTTCTGAAAGATATTTGGATACTGTGTTGTGAAATAATATTATTTTATACGCATTTGCATTTTAAGAAAACAGAGTCACATAAAAATGTATAAAACTATGCTTCAATCAATATTAAGAGCAAGACAAACCTGAACTTATAGTAGCTCTATATGTAGTACTGTAATGATAAACTGTCTGACCGAAGAGAATGTCTCTTCCCGTACGGCCCGACTTTATCCATCTCCTTCTATAGATGATCAGTGCCGGCCGGCTGTCCTGTAAATGACAGATGCTAGCCCAACAATGGACATTCCTATGTCCATATCACCTGATCACGGGTTTGACACATTAGTCAATGTAAAGTTGTTATAATTTCCGTCAGAGCGCAGCACTGCGGCGTGACATGGCGTAGCAGTGGCTGAGCGCTGAGCGTAGCATGGCGTAGCAGTAGATGATCGCTCAGTTCATTGAACCGGTCGATGCATTACAGTCACCCTTCCAAGAGGGGTAAAAAGGGCTAAGTGGATAGATTCATCACAATAAACATAAGAGGGTTTTAATTAAAGTAGATCGTCTATCTTTGGAATTTATCGGTGACGATATCGTTTTATTTGGATTTTACCAATAGTCTCCCTGACACCTAAATATTCAAAACATTTATTTATTTTGTGTGCATTTTTTGAGACCGGTGCATAATAAACACATAATAACTTAGTTGCAGTCTAAAATTAGGCCTAGACTGGTCCATGAACAAATTTTGAATATTTTGAACTAAAATATGCCAAAATATGAATTAATGGAAAAAACTAAATGTAGCAACTTTATCCCTAAAAATAATAGGCTATCTAATTCCACATAAACTAAATATGTATTTATGGTCTGATAAATACAGTAATTGTGGTTAGACTAATCCCATGTTCAGGTTACTTATCAGATTGTAATATATGCATTATCTTTTAATAACGTTCCAATTGCAGTAACTTATATCTAAAAAACCTAAAATAGCAGATATACTTAAATTGGTAGAGATATTTTATCTACAACAAATTGGAACTAATCTTCCAACACTGGAGCACTGGAAGGTCCCTTATGTGTTTGTGTGTGTTGCTTTGTAAAGTCCGTTGGCCCTGTGCCAGAGGATGCAGCCAAATGCACCGGCGTGTCACGGTATTACATTATTGCATTTCCTCTTCGCCCCGATTCCTAAAACAGTCAAGAAATTAGTATTTTACTCTTCTTCAAATTTATTTTGTCCCCAAGGAATATCTTTTTTTATTTTTTTACGTTACAACTTAGAAAAATGTCAACGGTAAAATAATTATAATTCACAATATGCTAGTTGTATGTTTCATTAGAATAATTTTTTACGACTATATTCATTCATACCAAATTAAAATGTTGACATAAAGGAAATGATATTTTTCGGAAAACTGGAGTTTATTTAATATTCTAAAGGGAAATTCCAAATAGAAAAAGAGCTGCTGATTATATTTCAAGTCTTTGGGAATAACACGACCTGTTTATTAGAGGAAGGTCTGAATTTTCAATATTATGAAAGAGAAGTTTGCATTTGAGTTTTATTGTTTCTGCATTGTTTGTAAAAATAATTTAACAAGCTAAACAGTATTCTCCTCTCCCTGTGAGTTTTCATAATTTATTTAAAAGCGTAGTAATAATTTTTACAGCTGCACCCAATTATGTTCATAACATTGTTTCTAAAATTGTTGCTTGAGTTTTGTGAGAAAGTTTTAATTATACAAGCAACTATGTTTTTACTTTTGAACTGCATTCGTTTATATTACGTCCTAAAAAATCACGAATGTGTTTTTTTATCAATAAAATTTTATAAATCCTTCATCTCCTCTGTTACATTTGTAGGGAATATGAATAAAGACGATTTATTAGTTAAAACTATAGTTATTCTAAATTTACCATTTGGGAAATTTGAAACAACAGTGCGGCAAAATCAAAATAAATATTTTATCTCAGGATTTTTAGACTGCTGTTTAATCAGAATTACGCAAAAATATTGTAAAAAATAGCCATTAATTGTGTATTGTAATTGTATCCCATGGACGTTCATAAAATCAGCATCGACAGTTATTTCCAACTGGATTCTCTCTCAAATGACGAATCACTCGGCGAATACAATTAATTCCAAATAACTCCGATCCGCATTTCAATTTCAGAGAGATTTCCTCCGTTCTGATATCGGCGGCAGGTATTTATTGGGAAAATTTACATGCAATGCCGACTCTCAATGCGGAGCTGTGTAAATAGAATTCACATCCGGGATCAGAAGCGATGCTTGTTGAAAACGTTACTTTCACTTTTGTCAAAAAGTATTTCAAACCTAAACACGTGTAACAGCCTTGTTTAAAGCTGAACTTAAAGGTTTTTTACCAGAATTTAAACTGTCTTAGATAAAAGTGTATTTTTCAAATCACATTCAAAGTGTGATTCTTCTTAATAATATTGATTGAAGAGCCATTAAGGGTCTGCAGTACCTAAGTAATTTCGGCGTTTTGTACCATAAGAACAATGTTAAATTTGAAACATTACTGTGAGTTTGTTTTTCGTCTGAAAATTACAAACTTGATGTCATTTTTAATGTTAAAATAATGTCTTTCAGTTGACGTGATTGAAAATTAATCAAAAAAATTATCCATTCGAATAATGAATAAAAAACAATGTATATTATCACCATTTTTAAACCATGTTAAACCATTTTTAGGAGGTTTATTAAACATTGTATCCACATCACATGAACCCCCATACCATTATTGTGAACATATTCAAGTTTCATGCAAATCCGATGAAAGATTTTTGGGATAAAGTGTTTCAAAGACACCTATAATTAACATTGTTCTTATGGGAATAAATATCAAGATGACGGAGGTACTGCAGACTCTTAATTTATTCTTTTAATTAGATATGTTCTTTTGGTAATTTCGGCTTTTTATTTATTTATTTTGATGTGTGTTAAAATTTATTTGACTCTAAAATATATGCACGTAATATTTTCCTTGAGCCTGAACTACGTCTTCATAGTAACTTTATCATTGAAATATTTTTATCGTCGTCGTCAATACACAACAGTTTACTGACTTACAGACAAAGAAGCAATATGGAATTTAGTTATCTGATGAACAAAATGTACAACAGGAATACAGCTGGAGGTCTACAATGTTTATGGTTAATAGTACAGCTTACTCAATTGAAAGAAGTGAAAAACAATAATCGATGACGGTAAAGTTACATAAGAAAATAAGTAAACAAAAAGTAAAATAAAAAATTTCATTAATAAAATAATTATATCAGTGATAAAGCATGGTATAAATTATGCATTTCTAAAATTTACAAGCCACTTGCGTTATGCACATTTAAAGAACGAGTCTAAATTAGTTTTTCTCATCTAGTAATTCTATAAATTACGTCATGACGTGATGAAACCAATAGAAAGAGAATGTCAAACATGGCGAGGATAAATAAGCAATAAGAGCCGGACGATAACCGTATATTAGAGGTAGGAGATGTTGAGTGTGGGGGAGAGGGGGAGGGGGGTGGCACACAGCCAACGCACCGACACCGGCCATCAACCGATCAAACGATCATCCGACTCGAATAGATCATTACTAAACACATTTGATCAACTAATATGATCCCACATTACACCAGTGTATTCATAAAAATATAAGATTGCATTGTAAATTGTATAAATATTTTTAATGACACGTGTTCTACTGAATCTAGCCACTTAGGTATTCTTAGGTAGTTACTAAATATAAGTAATTGGTAATTCTATAGAAAACGTACTAGAAAACAGAAAAATTTATGAATTTTCATACTCTTCTATTTATTAAAAGAATTTTTTTTAAAAACTATACATCATTTCCATACAAACATCTATTATAAGCTTTTAAGAGGGCGTTGGAGTCAATCCAAATTCCGCCTTTCCCCCATAAGAGCAATGTTAAACGGGATGTCATATAACTCTTTTATTTATAATCAGAAAATAATGGTTTATAGCTCTAAATAAAGGGTTCATCAAGGCGGATTTGGTTTGCGAGAGGAATTTTTTAATTAGTGTTTTGATTAACTTGAAATAACAAAGCAAGTTTTTTACTACTTTTAAAACATTTTCTACAGAATTTTATAAATTATTTACAAAGAATCAATCTTGCAAAAGGAACGGGGTATTTAATTGTGATTCAAAAGCTATTTGTTCTAAACCAATCGAACAAAAAATAAAGAAATTATATGACAATGCCGGGGACAAGTTTAGCTTTCCTCTTATGGGAAATAAATCCAACATGGCGGCACTCCAATTCCCTCGGTACAATATTAAGTACTGACAATAAATAAATGTTGGAACCGATTTTTTATTTAAATAACAAAAAGACATTGGACTCTAGTTTGAATTTTAAGTCAGCCACGATGGAATAATGAAACAAGGAAATATAAAGTGCTATCGTTAACAGGTTAAAATTTAATATAAACTGTGTCAGGGTTAATTCCATATAACATCTAGGCAAAGATTTCCTTGGTGTACACAAAGCTCACGAATTACTCTAAAATAGTTAGTATTTTTAATTGTACACAAAAAAATCTCAAAGAACTACGCATGACATGAATTGTATAGTAACAACAGTATAAATGAGTTATTTAGTTTGACGATATTACTTGTACCATTTTACCATTTTGGCTTCCTAAATCGTTCAAATAAGGGATGAAACTTATGCAATTGCAATCTGACTGCTCCAAACAAATAATCCACTACCGATGAATTGATCTAAAGATTGTTATTCCACCATTTCCTCAATCAATAACACTACCGAACGTAGTCAGCAATCAACCACATGTTTACTCATCTGTTGATCTGTTTAGCTCCAACGCTCCGACACATCTCGCTCAGTGCTCGCTACTCGCTACTTAACCACTTGAGCGGGAGTAAATTACTCGCCGAGCGCTGGCGTCGCGCCGAGTATTCCCGCCAAACTGCAGAAGCGCCACAGTGCATTGGTTCTAACTGCATTTCCTAACTTTACTCCGCAAGATGAAACTTCATTTGCTGGAAAAACTTGGTTTCAATTTACTTTGTTGAGATTTCTTCACTTCATGCTGATTGTGAAAGAGAATATTTGTCCTTCATAGGGAACCAATCATAAATATTTCTAGGAGAGAATAATATTGACGAAGTTGGGTGAAAAATAATTTATGCTAATAGTCTCATTTTTTTATCCGATTTTAATATAGCATTGTATGACTTTGCACTTAAAGTTATTTCACTATAAGTTAGGAATATTTTTGACTTGATCAACTAGGAAAGCATGATTCTTTTCTTCTTTTTTAGCGAATTTCCCTATAGGGAATACGCTATTACGGTAGTAGCCATGGTAAGACCTAAGCCCAGGACCACTTTACTTTTTCATTTTGAGGTCCCCAGAAGCCAAAAACACCATTCGTTCATTTTCATATATATGTATATATATATATATATATATATATATATATATATATATATATATATATATATATATATATATATATATATATATATATATATATTTAAATGTGCAGAAGTTGATGGTCCTATGTAACGTTCAACATTATGAAGGTCCATGGGACATACCGTTTTTAAAAAGTATAGAATAGATTCCACAGAGTATATAACGCTATTCTGGAACTATAAACCCTTCCGAACTTTTATATTCACTGAAAATTGTTTATACTCTATAAATAAAATTATTACAGGATTTGTTGGTCCCTTGCGAAAACTTCGGAAAATGCTGTTCCTGTATAATACACCGCGTATAATGATTCTCATCATGCTGGTCCGTTGCAAAATGTGATTTTGGAGGGGATGAGGGGGAATTGAAGTATAAAAAGTGTATAATCTACGTCATCATCTTGGTCCACTTAGGTCTAAGTAACCAAGAAAGTGGTTTTATTTATAGTAATGAATACTGGCAAGCTAGTATTACCAGCAGCATGAAAGTGATATTCAACAATTAAATTACATATCTATCAATCGTTTTTTTTTTAAGTTTAAGAAAAAAAGTTGTTTCATACTTATCTTTAATAATCTGCATGAAGCTGAAATTAAATATTTTCTAGGAATAAAACAAAAGTGAATAAATTTTTTAAAAGTGAATTATAATTTGGCATAATTTGTTGAGATGTATATGTTTAAAATACCATGTGTTAAAAAGAGGAGTAGTAAAATATTTCTGGAGGAGTAAAATATTTCTTTTATTTGTCATTTTACGTAAACACAATTTGTTGTGAGTAGATTTTAAGCGTAAAAAATAAATACTCATTGAGCATAACGTGTCATATCACATGGAAATTTACCGATAAGGAAAAGTACAAACTAAAGGATTCTTTAAAATCTTAATGTTTTGTTCTTGTGTCTTCTAATGCTTACATTAAAAATGTCTTTAAGTAGAAAAGCATTGCTACAAACTCAACTAGAAACTAGAAATAAAGACCCAGTCAAACATGGAGGGCGATCAAATATTGCAATAATTAAAATCCGCCAACCTGCAAGAGAAGAAGCATTGTAAATTCTCAAGAGGAAAGTTTGATTTTAAGTTTAATGCGGTAGCCTTCTGACGGATGCGTTTTGGAGTTGACCATGCTTTTTATACTTGAATTATCTTCATTTGGTTGCTTGGGGGTATTAACATACGTTTAGAAATATTGACTTATATCTATATCATTTGAAAGGAAACTTTAATACCTAGGGCCCTATGAAATCAACAATTTTATTTTATTGATTGTTTGATTAATAAACAACAAAGTAATCTTAACATTAACCGGCTTGACATGAAATAATGGATGTTTACTCTGAATGATTACAATCACACGTCCATAAGGATCATAGCTCGTTTTGAACATTAAGTTTTGTTTAAAATAAGCTCAAGGTTATATCTTTATTTCATTTTATTTAAATTTAATGCTCATTCATTTATTAGTACCACTTATCACAGAATTAACTTTGACGGGCATTTAATGTCATTTAATGTCGGGGGCCAGGATGGTTGAACTTCAACTATTACTACCTGTAATATAGCGGAGTGTATGCTGGCTGTTTTGTTACATCCTTAAATAAATATTGTATTTATTTAGACCTGCTTGTTATTAATAATGAACCACTTGCTAACCCTGTAATACATTGCAAAAAAGTATTACCTCATTTGCAGTTTTCATAATCTTGGAAATATCATGATTAAAAGAATAATTAAAAATGCAACCGAGTAAATATTTCAAGGTAGATGAAGTATGGGATTAAATGTCCAACGCAAACAATTCTATTTCATAGTTCAAGACCACATGTAAAAAAAAAACTAACAGTGAGGATTCCCAAACATTCGAAAACAATATCAGAATCATTAAATGAAGTTAAAATTGTAAACTATCTAATAAAACAAAAAATTCGTAAAGTAGTATAAAACAATGAATTATGGATATTTATGTTTTAATCCAATTTTTCATTACATAGTTTTTCAGACGGACAACTTATTTTATATTTATAATAATGTTTTCATAAGTTTTTTTTGGTGTTTTCCAGCAACTATAATATAATTTTATTAATTTGTTATGAAACAAAGTTCTTTAAATTCATTATTGCTTTGAGTTATTTCTTTACTACTTTTAAAACACTTAAAATTTAAAAAATTAAAAATAGAATTCCCAAAGAATGTTTTTATTAACAACGCCTCCGTATTTTTCGATAAGCTTTTCATTATGCTATTTAATACGCTAAGGGGTTTTTGTCTTTAGAATTCCTCCTTCAATTTTCAGCCGATTTTCAAGTTTTTGGTGTCGTTGGATAGGGCTTGGTCTGGAGCTGTTTCCATCAAAAACTGATGGGAATCGGACTGAAAATAAAAGCTCTATCCACCATTGAAATCTCAAAATTTCCCATTAAAATAACATTGGGATTGATTAAAGCATTTTAAACATCTGTTAATAATCAGCTGTAAATATTGTTGTAGTTATTGGTTATTGCAAATATTCACATTATTGGGTTGGTCGGATGTATTTGATTTAGAGCTAAAGTAACATTTGTACTGTACTGAAATAAACTGCTTGATTTCGAGCAACACGTATACTAGTATCCTTTAAAATATTAATGATCTCATTCATTTCTGTTTATCACATAGTTAATTGTAATTTTTCTTACTTTTTTTCTTATTGGCGTATAATATGAACGCAATGAAAATAATTTATATAACAATTATATGAATGTTACTTAAAAAATACACAATAAAAGATAAAAGGAATAAAAAGTAGTTCAATTACTAATTACTAGGAATCGCCCATGGTTGAAATTCGGCCAAAAATTAAGTTTATCTTGAGCCAATTAGTCTTTAAATGTTTTATAATTCAAACATATGTTCTTCCTGATTTGCTGAAATTTTTTTTACAACAGCTGTTTAATGATCCTTCTCTCATAAGATTAACATTGCAACTTTTAACACCAGGAGGGCGTAGCCCCGATGGCAAATATAAATTATAATAGGATTCTGCTCATCTACAGGACTACATTTCTGATGGTATTCGCGGATTTCTCCTACGATGCACACAAGCTGAGAAATAGGGATGAAAAGAAACATGCTTGCCTATTAATATCTACTAGGGATCGCCTCCTGATCGAAATTCGACCAAAATTTCAGTTGATCTTGACCCAAGAAGTTTAAAAACATCTTATAACTGAAACATCTGTCCTTCCTGTTTTCCTATCAGTTGTTTTTACAACAGCTGTTTAATGATTCAATGAATTATCCTTTATCCATAAAATTAACATTGGAACTTTGAAAGCCTGTGGGTCGTAGCCCTGAAATCAGATGTGAATTTTGTATGGGATTCTGCTCACCTACAGGACTATGCCTTTCTAACGGTATGCGCGGATTTCTCCTGCGATGCACACGAGCTGGGAAAAAGAGGAAACGAAACATGCGTACCTAATAGGCCCTCTTTAAAATACTTAATCCCAGACAAGGAAGTATACAGTGAGACTGCCGTGCGTTCCGCGCTGCCGACCGCATTGAAACTTTTGTCTTTTTCTATTTTCATCAAGTATAAGTCGTAAATCAATAAAAAATTAAAAAATTCAATTGCTGCTCTCAAAATCACATATTTTGATAGTTCCTCTGATGGAAAGAAATTTTAATCGCCGGTTAACTTTTTTATGTAATGTATTAAAACTAGTTCAAAAAAAAATATTCTAATATTTAAATTTTTTGAGAAAAAATATTTATAACTGTATTGTCATAGTTATAATTCAATGTCCCATGCTCATGAAAAGCTAAGCATTTTTATCTCAATCTTAACTGCATTTAATTGAAACTTATTTGATCAGCAAACATTTAATGTTTTTGCACTCAAAATCACGATTTCGTCTTTCTGTCATCTACTGCTATGGCGGATTTAGTTTCAACTGCTTTAAAGAATCAGCTATCACCCGTCTATTGGTCTCATGTGGTTGTTGCTTAGAAAATCCGAAATACTTTGAAATTAGACACGCTACCCTCATATTGTGGCGGCACGGAATGGGTGGAGGTTATCGCAAGAACGGTTTTTATAGAGGATGTGCGTAATGCTATGGACATCCGGCGTTAAGCTGTTTTGATAATTCGCACCTTTGGCCGAAAGATATCATCATCAACATCAGAGAGGTGTTTTGAAATTAATGTCGACTGGGCATACAAAGAACTAAATTTCCATTATATAAGCATTATATATTTACATAGCGTTGTCTACCTCATATTCCAAATTTTTAGCAAATATTTTTTTTTTTCATTTAGATTCGGATATAGTTTTAAAACACAATATTTTATCTAAATTAGTTGTATGTATCATACTGAAATAGTAGTTTTCATTAATAAGATGGAAAGTGAAATTTTTCTGTGCGTATTAGCGTTTTAGGACTAAGGCTAAGGCAAGCTTGGATTAAGTGACTAAGCACAGAACATACACTGTCTGTTTGAGTGATGAACAAAGTTTTTCATCACATTGCAAAATATAAAGTTAATAACTAATCCTAATATAAATAATTTTCAATTTCATCATTGTAACTTACATTTAGTAGGCTGGTTGACTTCCATCTTAATTTAAATATTCTTAACATTAGCTATGTGAGTGGAATGAATGAAATGCCGATATAAAACATGCAAAATGTAGGCTGCAAGTAGGTTTTTTTAACATTTTAGTCTTATTCTTTTGGATTTATAAGATTTTTGCTTAGAAGAAAACTTTTTCATCACACTGCACAGAACAGCCGTTTTATGGCTTGTAATTAGACCACAAATTAGGTGTTTTCTGTAACCTTTTAAAGGTACAAAAAATATGTTAATTTTTTCATGTGCTAAACTCAAAATTCAATTTTACTTCAGCAGAAATCGTACTAATCCAAAACAAATAAGACTAAAAAAAACCACTTTTAGACTACAGTTTGAATGCAATTTTTACATTTCATTTACATATCAGCTGTCTTTAAGACATATTTAAATTCAGAAAAAAATATTGGTTAAGAAGACCAATAAACTCAGAAATCACATTAAAATAAAAAATATCAAAATTAATAACTCGGTGTCTTATTTTACTTGAGATTGCAGTGCATGGCGATCTCATTTTTATCCAGCAGTAGCTAGAATAAATCTCGTTCAGGTTTCGATGGAGGGGGTAAGCGGGATGATGCCACACACTTCCCCTAGATTTCTCGTCATAATTCCATCAGAGACCAACATCTTCTGGTTTTACAAAATATAAAATTTACAATAACACTGATGTTGTTGGTCTACTTTAATGGCGGGCTTTGTAAAAACGGTCACATAGTGCTGGTCCACTTAAAAAACAAGATGGTGGTTTTATAAACTTGATCATATCAAGCTGGTCGGACCTGCTTAATGTAACAGTGGACCATGAACTGCTATAGGACCTGCTATGTTCTGCAGAGAAATAGAGGGTGGACCATCAATAGTGGGGTTTTTATATCTATATATATATATATATATATATCTGTCTATCTATATATCTATCTATATATCTATGTGTCCGTGGTACTGATAACTTTTGAAGTGGACCTCCGATTTTGATGAAATTTGGTATGGAGGTGTAAGACCAGGTCTATTTTCATGAGTTCGCGAACCAGCATTGTCGGGTTATGGGAACGGGGTTTTATGGGGTTTCAAAGGGGTCAAAAATGGGTTTTTTGCATTTTTGGACCTTAATTTTTAAAATTCGTCAATTTTAACTGAAACCATTTAAAAGAGCTTAAAAAAACAAACAATTTGGTATTTTGAATTTATATCATAGCATAACTGGTTACGGGGAAAATCCAAAAATGTGTTTTCCATGTTATTCTTATGGGAAATCAAGCAAACCATATATCTTGCTTATTTATTGACATAACTTAATCAAATTTGGTATGTACATTATCTATATAAGGTTTAACTTATACTTGCTTACAAAACCCATATGGCGGCAAACCTACATACTCACCCCCATGGGATTTATGGGGAAAATAAAAAATTGCCAGAATTTGATACAATTTTGTGTTTACATTCACCAATTATTGATTAACTTGGATTTTCTAACAACATCCAATGGCAGGAAACCTACATACTCGATCCTATGGTGTTTTTATGGGGAAAGTAAATAATCTGAAATTCCATTGGAAATTCGCTGAGTACGCAGGTCTGCTGCGACGGGGGTATTCTAAAATTGTGAGCATCAAGAGTAATCCACGCATTCTTTTAGTAGTATCCTGTAGATGAGCTCACACC
Organism: Neoaliturus tenellus; assembly: GCA_030545055.2. Taxonomy (NCBI): domain Eukaryota; kingdom Metazoa; phylum Arthropoda; class Insecta; order Hemiptera; family Cicadellidae; genus Neoaliturus; species Neoaliturus tenellus. The sequence continues at coordinate 35,775,411 of CM061537.1, forward strand.
GATTATAATTGATATCAATCCCCAGGCTACATTCTACAGTATTTTAAAGTTTCAGGTAATCTTATGGAAGAAGGATAATGGATTGATTGATTAAACAGCTGTTGCAATAACAAATGAAGGCAAATCAAATGAAGGACAGTTATAAAATATGTTCAAACTAACATTGGGTCCATACTGCCAAATCAATTAAAAATTTTGGTCGAATTTCAACCAGTGGGTTATCTCTTATCTCTTTTATTAATTTTCCTGTTTACACCTCGCCTTTTTCAAATTCCGTCTTTTATTTATCCATGATATTTCCTCAATAGCAAGAAAGCATAGGCATCATTTTCATCCTTTCCAGCCAAATCCTTCCACAGTTACGTAACTGCTATAGTAGACTGTAAACAATAAGATATAGTGTGAATAGCCCAGCCTGCTACTGGCAGTGATATGGCACGCACCAGGACACACACAGGACGCATACGGGCTCATCGGCAGTAAATTCTGCGTTAAGCCGCACTCTGTAGATGTGTGGCACATTTAAATATATTTCGTACAGGTTTGGCTTGATTTTTTTTATTGTTGCGTAGTTTAAATAATACCGTAATTAAAACTTATTTTTCAAAGAAAATGTCTTAACACATCAATTCAGACAGCAAGTTGTTGCATTATACAATATAGTTGTGTTTATGGAATTAAATTTACTTTATTTATTTTAGGCTTAGGGTGTGATTTCTATTTTTATTTTAGACTCAGCTCTACACACAGGCACAGGTCTTTGACCTCGTAATTGTACCTTGCAAACTTTTTTAAATGAACTTGATTTTGATTTGATTTATGCTAATTACAACAATGATTGTAAAATTTTACATTCACACGCACTCATTAAAAACAAATTATGAAAAATAAGTATTTGCTACCTACTTTTGAAACTCCCCATAAGGTATTATTACATGAGTATTTTTCAGTTACAAAAATTTCTTTTGCAATTTAATCTCATGTAATAAAGTCTACTTTTAGTAAAAAATATAATAACAATTAATAATATAATAGTGTAGAAAGACACATACACTCTTTAAAAAAATAAAACCAACCTATTTTAAAATAAGTATTAATTGAAGCTTTGAAGTCAAGTAATTATTTTTAAATCATATAGTTTAAAATAAATAACAAGGAGAGGTAACAAGTCTTCCTATATGTTCGTCTTCATGAGACCTATGAACCTCTATCACCTATGTATTTATGTAACATAGACCTATACAAAAAACCTAGTCCTATTTATATTTTATAACATCCTAACATTTTTTCTGATAGGGCTGGAATTCATGGACTCCATGGCTTAAGAAAACCTCAAAATCTCGGATATTGTCTCAGTAGTCTGGGCTGTTTTTCAGCCTAACCCATACAATATCTCGAATATCTCTAAAAAGTCACATCGATCTTAAAGTGACTCACACTCACGCAAACGTGTTTGTCGGTTAGCGAGGGATGATTTGCAAAGCAATGAGAGAGAAGTAAGAGTGGATCCTGATTTGGTTAGAAATCAAAAGTGGCCTCTCGCTGAAGATGTCACTTCTACTTTCAGATCCGTCGGGTTGCTTCTGCAATAGCAACTACTGCGCTGTTTTTGTCCCATCTTCAAACTCTCATTTCTCTTTTTTTCATTTTCAGAATTATGAGGACGGAATAATAAGTGGTACGTCAACTCATGAACTCTCTAATTCATCTTCAATTTCGTGGTGTCCTCAGTTTGAAAACATCTAACTGCACTGATGAACAATTAATTAATTGCAGTGCAGTTTAGAAACGACCCTTCTTTACGATTTGTAACCCATTGATCCCATTTGGTTCGTATTTTTTATTAATTTGTGTGGGTGCGTAACCACGACCCCAAATAAACTATATTAGCTTAACCATTTTTAAGACAAAAATATTCTACAAACAAAATACCAATAAATCAATCAGAATTAACGTCACCAAATAGTTAACAGTCAAGCAGTCGAAGTCATCGGAAACCAAAACATGAATTACATTTACAGTATTTAAACTGAAATTTTTCAACACACCTATGGCCCATTTATAATTTATGATATTTGAGTTCCAATTCCACGACAGTTTTTATCAGTTCCAAAAATCACTACCGTGCGGATTCCAAGCCCAGTGATGCACACCAAGTCAGCAAGTCGCCTAGTGGAGTCTGTCTCGGAACCTTTTAGTAGTGGATAAGCTGTGTCGAACAACGGGAAGCGCGCAGATAAGACAATAGCCAGTGGGACAAGACAATTATACAGTCTGGGTTATCAGGCTGACGCCTGCCCCCGTCTGACTACTGTCTGCCTGCCTGCCGTTCGTGCGAATGGCGCAAAGCCTGCCTCTTGTGACCAAATGTTTGTAAATCTTTGAAAATTAGGTGGGCCTATTAAGTCAACGAAACACTGAGATATTCATAAAAAAGGATATCGTCAAGAGATTGTCTAGAACAGTCATATAAGATTTATTTTAGATTTACAAAAATGTGTTCTCTTTAATTCAATTAAACTCGACGTTCAATTAAATTCCTACACCTTTTGATTGTCGCTCTTCCATTTTGTTTACTTTCTAAATTTAGTTTCCGTTGCTTAATAGGTGATACACCAATTAATCTACACAATCCAAGCATTAGAAAATTATGATCTTTTTGACTGTCACTAAATAGTTTGGATGTTTGTTTATGCTTTTAATGTTTCAAATTAAAATGCTTTGACTTTCTATTTAACACCATGTTTTTTAACCTGGCCTATCTAGTAGCTCTACCTCAAAATCGTCGATAAATGTTTATAGTATTAACTTCTTGATGGCAGATTTTGACTTCTCTGAGAGTAAACTTTATACTCAATTACAAGTATTTGTATTGCATCGTGTAGTTTTCAGCAAATAGTACATATAATGGAACAATGCACATCTTCTTTAAATATTTAATTAAGTTACAAGAAACAGGTGATGAAAATATTATAAGAGAGTAAATGTACCGTAAAACACAACTTGGTTAATTTATTATACTGATTAACCACCCTTTTATTGCACCGGAGATAGTATAACATAATTAATTGGCAATTATTCGGTCTGTTAGGTTGGCAGATTGTTGTAGACGCGTTGTTGGCAAACCTGGAGTGGCGCCAAGTTATCCGGGCAGTCGACAATTCGACGCACTTCATATTTTGCCGCCAAAACACTACTGACGTTTACAAATCGCTAGATTAATGTTATAAATTTGTCAAATCTATGTGGTTTATTTTGGAGTTCTCAAGCGAGCTCTTTTAATTAATTGTGGGAGGTGGATTCCGATGGTAATAGAGAAAGTGTTAGGTCCTTATTATATGAATATCTTTAACCAGATACATATATTTAAACGTCAATTTTTTCTTTGTGTATCTTTGAACTACCAGCGAAACAAATCCGAGATGGGTAGCCTATCGTCCCCCGTCGTTTTCGAGTCGTTATTTCTCTAGGCCTAGTATTTTAAGTCCAGTCACGATACTGGTATCTATGATTTTTGGCTCAGTTATTCAGGATGTTGGCCTAATGATTAAACCCATTTTTCGCTCTTAAACGCATGTAAACGAGACAATGAACGCATCATTAACAAAATTTGTAAAAAAGAATTTTTAAAATTTTTATTTTTCTTACTTTTTGCAGTTTTTACCAAGAAGGGCTGTTTTCACGTTTCACAAAAAAGGTGTCCAGCACAGCATTTTTGTACAGCGTGAAATTCCCTAAAATTAGAGACCAAATCATTATTACAGACTTCATAGTTTGTTATTTACAGTATATAAATTCAACGTTTGGTAATTTCTTCGTTTTCGGGAAAAGCGCGATTTGAGCGATTCCAAATCGAGGGATTTGCTGTCACGGTAAATAATCGTAGTAGGAAAAACCATCAGGACTATGACAAACTTTTATGTTGAGGTCTCTAGATGACTAAAACTCTGTTTATCTAATTTTTTTACATTCTTATAAACATATACAAACATTTATATATTTACTTAAACAGTGCTTGAAAATTTTGAAAGTTTTCTGTCATAACATGGGCATTAGACTTTGTGGCTGGTGAGAAAGGGCCTACCTAGTTGTCTTGTTGTCTACCGAGGCCTTTTGGAAGGTAATTTTTTTCTTTGGTAACCTTTATCCGCGATTATAGGTTATGTTAAGTTAGTTTAGCTGATCAGTTACAACAAAGAAGATTTACCTGCGAGACGAACTTCGAAAATGTACCTGCGAGAAAAGTTACCTTCTAGAATTGATCCCATAACTACAATAAATGATAGTTTTTTCTTCTCAGAACCGCTTGCGTTGTGTTTCGCACCTTCCTTCTCATTTCACAAATCAGACATTGCACCAGAGAGATGGAGTGGCTCCAAAATAAGCGTTTTCGTAACACCCGGAGTCAGCTCGGATCAGGAAGCCATCCAGAGTGTGTAAGGACATTAAACAGTCTAAAGTTAGCCGATGTGGCTGCATGTCCGACCGTCAAGCGGTGTGCACGCGTCGGTGCACTTGGCTGCAATCTGGTGGCAGGAAGCCAAACTACGAGATTCCATCACTTGTACACATATCGCGATAATCGCGCAGTGTTAAGTTATTATGATGAGTGCTCATTTGGAACACCTTGGTGTGTTTGGGGGAAAAGGTATAAAATGAGATAGGAGTATGTTAAGGTGTGCCAAGAATAGTGTTTTCTTTATGATGAACGGAAATAGTGTGGGTAAAAATAATTGAGGTTAAACTTGGCCTCCTTGGACATCCAATCGGGGCTTCTATTATGTCCGTGGGCCTATTGTGCTTTGTTATTTTGTGATAAGAAAATATTAGAATAAGTCATATTTTTAATTATTAAAGGGATAACCTAAAAAATAAAATCAGCAGCTATAAATACAAAGTTTTACAAGGGGATTTGTCCAATAATAATTTAACAGAAATTCGTATACATTCAACCACAGTATTAATGCCTATTCAAACCACGGTAAAATTGTTTTTTTTTTTTTTTTTTTTTTAACCAATAACAATTAAACTGTTAAAGGAAAGCTGAATGGGAAGCAATGAATATTGTATGTTCAATATTACTGTATAGGCTAAATTTAATAATAATAAGACAAACACATCTAGCTCAAACATTTTCTCTACTCTACGACGACGTCTTAGAAATATTTCACACTATATAATAAAAAATCTTTCCTTTAGTATGATAAACTTAATAATAATTTGCTTTCTTCGCAAAAGTTTGAATAAAAAACGAGATTATTCTCAACGCTTAAGGTAACGAGTAGTAATCATTAATCTTGGCTGCAGATTGGAAACAACTTTGTATTAGAAGTCGATCACGATGTGCTAAGATAAACAGAAACCCCCCTAACCCCCCCCCCCCATCATCCGACATTATCCCCCCGACAACCCTCTCAATCAGCGGTAAATATCTTACACTCCGGGGGTAGAAGTTTCACATTGTTTTCCCACTAAAGGGGTTTCGAATATTTTTATCCGAAGGGTGATTTAATTCGGTTTTATTGCATATCGCAATGATAATCTGTGAATTTTTGTTATTTATTTTTTATATGTTTTAACTCCTGCAGGGCCTATATTTTTTACGTTTTCCTGCGAAACTGTTCAACTCCCCGCAAAAACGTTTGTTCTGTTCTTCTTCTTCAAATAAAATGCCAAAACCTAAATCAATGATTTGAAATTCTTCTTCAAATCAATGCCATCTACCTAGCCAGTTATGCTTGATTCAAAGTCATCTTTTCATGCTGCTATAACCAAAAGCTAATAACATCATATTATCATCATCTAAAAAGAACTCTTTCTTATTAATGTAATTTATAACCAGACAACCTTTTCTTAACACCGTTTTCATAAGAAATCCAACCTAATCGTCTCACGTAATCATTTACCTTAAAATATCTTGTAGTTTTTTATACATTTTGTAAGACCATATTTTATCAGGGATTAAAACTAACTTCGTTTCACTTTCCAGTTTACTAAATAACTTTTCTACTTGAAAGGAAAGGGACCGCACGAGGCGCAATCAACTCCACAAAATGAGACTCGTGGGTGTCATGTTGAGTCTTTTTCTTTGAGATTTTTAATAACCCGGTCATATTTTAAGCGATTTCTTATCTGTACTTTACTTAAGGACATTTTAAATAAATTCTAAACAGTTATAAGAATTTGTTTTGTTTATTTTTTTATTTTGAGAAATATTTTTTTACATAGTTTGTAGATATTTCAAGCAAGGATATTACTTTAATACCGGAATGAAATATCAAGAGTTCGCATCCCAAGAGTTTATAAAGTGACGATGTACTTTTCAACTTACATAGACCGTTCACAAGACCTTACCAGCATTGCCACTAAACATATCGTAATATACATACAAACCTATATAAATAAATTTTCGCGGTTGGCAGGCATGATCGTCGTCACTTGGATTCCCGCCAAAACCACCGACGGTCGCGGAAGCGTATGTTGTCGCTGGTAAGCGTTGACACCACTCGTGCAACCAACTTCATAGTGTAATAAAATTAGTTGGCAAAAATGAAATAATTTTTGGAAAGCCAATTTCTTTTGAAATGTGTTCTATGGCGTCCCTGACCTTCCTCCGAAAAGTCCCCAGAAATCCCATGTGGGTCACGCTTAAATATGAGGGGTTGGCCCATAAGGAGTTAAATTAAAATTTGATATGAAGCATACTAAATTTAAATACATTCCAGAAGGTTTATATATATCAAATTAAAGGTCTTCAAATGTAGAATACGCCGTAAACCCGACCTCAATATAACTGTCGGAAGTGAAATGGCAGACGTTCAAAGTTTAGAATAAAACAACATTATCAGCAAAACTTTGAAATACAATAACTTCCGACATATTTTACCTTTTGATTTCTGGTTTTCGGCTATGTACTCTCCTTACTAAGGCCTTTAAAATTATGTATAGGATGGCTATGGTCTAAGAAATTTTTTGAAAACTTCCTCTTTGGGACGTCCATGTGGAGGGTGGTTCAAGGGTAGTATGATAAGCATGTGACTAGCTATCCGCATTTCCAAAGGTAATTGTAAAAGCAAACTTATGCCGCAAACCGCACCTCGAAAGGTCAAGTATTTTTAAAATTATTACATTTTTAAGCGTTTAGGTTAAAATTTGATTTTTATTCAAAGTTTGACAGGCTGCCGTTTTCGACTCAGGCAACCTTTTGAGATGGGGTTTGCGGCATTAAATTCTACTACTTAAGAGCTTTAATTTGATGTACATAAACCCATTGGTCGAAGAAAGATTTATTTCTGACTCCACGTGGGCCATCCCATCATTTTTAGGCATGTTGCCCATCGGGGATTTCAGGGGACTTTTCAGGGTAGGTCAGGGGATGGCATAGAACACATTTCAGCAAAAATTTGCTGTCCAAAAATTGTTTCATTTTCCAGCCATATTTTGGCTTAATTTTACTACACTATCATCAGTGCGTCTACATGTACGATAACCAATCTTGATTGCACACCTAGTTTTTATTGTTCGGATATGTTAATTATTACTGAGTAAAACAGAGGATTAGCAGTGATTTTCTGTATTTATAGAATGTTTTTATGATGTATTGTGAGAAAATAACTACTGTTTTAAGTGTTATTCAAATAGAATATGTAATAAAATGGGCCTACGTATGTTTCTACATATTATTCTGAGACGAGAAGTTCCCACGTACCTATAGGCCTATTCAATAGAGATTAGCCGGTTCGATCATAAGACAAGTTGGTGCCTTTTGGTGGTTCGATACTGGACCCAGCTGCCTTTGGTCATTGGACTATTAATTAATGATCATGACAAATAATTAGTGAGTTGCTATTTGTCAGTAACAAAGCTACACCTCATTTGATCCATCCCAATCAATCATCACAATCACCCTTCCGTTATACTCACCTTTACGCACCACAGAGTGCGTCGGTGTTTCAAATTAAGCCTCTTTAAAAAGTCTCCCTTAAAGTCTCTTATCGCTTAAAATCGTGTAATTCTCTTATAAATATGGTTAACAGACGTCCAAGTTTATCCCGGACAGTCAATTGCTGTCCGGCGTCCGGCCCGGGGTTTTTAGTACTTTTACAAAATTATAAATTTGTTGTCAAAATCTCCGGGAAGTACCAATTACGGCGGCAGCCCAGCAGACTCTCGGCAGCGGGGGGTAGGAGGCATTCCGCCAAATTAATTTGCATCTAAGTGTCAAAGTGAATTAGTTTATCTTAGTTTCCAAGCACTTAATAGGAAATGGCACGATCGTTTTTTGCAACATTAAAGGATATATATTTCTGGGATTTTTGGGACTTCAGATGAACGAAAAGTGACTGAAAATACAATTGAAAAGGATGTTATAAGTACTGATAACATTCCTTTATACCTTGGAAATATAGGTGCTATTGAAAATTAATTTATTAGAATCATTTTAGACATAGCATATATGGCTATGGATTTTTAGCTCGTCCACCAGATATATCAAGGGTTATTTGTATTCTATAAATAATTAGAAAGTAGGTACCTCTTGGTAGGTAGGTACTTCTGGAAGGTAAATTTTCTATTTGGTAACCTAACCCTTTTCTCCGTGGTAACACTTAAAAATTAAAGAGTATATTAGTAACACTAATAAAAGGTTAATGATAAGTACCATAAACAGGACCATGGAACTCCGCACCAGTTCGTAGTGGCTATAGAAGACTATGTTCCGCACCAGCAGCGCCATGAGCAGCCGCCATGACACCATGAAAGTCCGCACCTGCCTCCCCGGTTCCCCTTTCCACTTTTAACGTCTCCTACCGCTCCCCGCCGGTAAATTAAGACCAAAATTTATCGTGGCCGACTGATTTTATTAGTTTTCTAAACTTATATTCTATTAATCAGTTTAATTGTTTTTTCATAATAATCTACAGTTGTTTTCTCATAAATTACTTTACATATTCTCCTGCAACGTATCAAAACATAAATTGGTTCTGCTTTATTGTGTAATACCCCTAGTATAAAAATGTTTTAAAATATTTAATAATTGTCTAAAACCAATGTTTAATTCTACATTTTTGCAATGTTGGGGAGGGAGGGGCGGTGGTTATTTATTGTGGTACTCCAATGAATCATGCAGTACAGTACCACCTAAAATTTACGGAGTTTGCCTCAAAAATATACGGCAACCCCTATATAAAACCCATCTATTACTCAATTATAAGAAATAATCACGCATGGTTGGCCAAGTTACTCAGGACAGGAAGTACACATTGCAACCTCCCAATCCAACCTCCCAAGAGCAGCACTAGCAGCAGCGCTATAGTGGCAAGCGGCCAAGTCTTGATTTACTATTATCGTCTTCTTCTTATTGCTTATTTATCGTTACATTGTTTGACAATTCCTTCCTCTCAGTTTAATCTCGGCTTAAACCGATTCAACAACACTTATCCCTTTGAATCCTTTCATGTTTAAGCTGTTTACTACTAAATTATCCTGGCAATACAACGACAACATTATTACGTCATTCGGGTGGTTTTAAACATAGGTTTTGGTAACACATTTCTTGGGAAATATTTGTGGGGAAACTACTTTATTGGTCTTATTAGAGAGGTTAAAAGTTTATCCGCAAAGTAAACGAATTTATTGATATATTAACTAGGATTTCTAAAATGATTTCATAAAAATAATATTTTTAAATTATTTTAATATGCAATTCGTTTGTTGTCATAATTTTAATACATAAGTAATTGGTAGTTCAAGATAAAACCATTGTGAAAGCCAGATAACATTACGTTTTTGTCCCTCTTTGTTGTAAGAAGGCGATATTTTATTTGCCTCCTGCTGCACTATATAGGCCTACTCGTATAAATAATTCTAAATAATAATAATGCTAGTATCTTATGTATTGAATAAATATGTATGAGTGTAATCTATATAGATTAGTTGTACCTTTAAATAATTCTTAAAATTCTAAAACATATTCCATAATTCTCTCAAGGTATCTATAATGACTATTGACTATTTTTCAACTTTTTTCTTTAAATGTCAGTTAAAAAATCTATTTAAAAAATGAATAGGGTATTCTTTAAGACTAACAAAATATTGACTATTCAACCTACAATCTTATTATTTTGCAATTATTATTCTTATTCTATTATTTTGCTAGACATAAAACTGCATTTTCAACTCACTTTTTCCCAAACACGAATGTAAGTTTCACATTTCACTAAACCGAAAAGTATATTGCTTCAAGCTTTAGAAAACCTGAATCCCCCGCAATTAGAATGGAACGATAACGGTGTCCTGGATTAGGCCTAAATATATTTGTTGAAGCCCAGCTCTCCGTTGTGCAGGTTGGTGCATGGTTTTACTCCAGTGTGATGGTTGTATTCCTTAGAAATGTTTCAAAAATTGATTTTTCGTTTGAATATTTTGTATACGGATACGGCTCAATTATATAGTGGCAATTTTTTTTCAAGCAGATGGAGTAAAACATTGCAATTTTGTAACAGTGTAATTGCCATATCATTTCAATCAATTAACTGTTATAAGTATCATTAAGTATCTGCTTCTGCTTCTTCTGCTTCTGCTTCTGCTTCTGAAGTGTAGTCCCGATTGACCACGTAGTGGCGTGAGACCAGTCAAGTTCCAAGGATGGGAAAAGAGAATGTAAAGGAAAAATTTATGAATTCGTTAGAATTAAAAAATAAAAATTAAAGATCCTTGATCTTATAAAGACATTTTTCAACGAGGAAAGATTTGAGCCTTCGACTAGAGGTGATTTTATTCTTAACTGATTTGAGTTCAACTTGCAGTTTTTTTTTAAGATTTTGCCCCAGCATAACCTGGTTGGATTTAAAAAGTTTTAAGTTGTGCATTACAGCAGTTCTTACATTTCTAGTGTTATAACAATGTGTTGGAGAGACAAACATTTGGTCATGGCATAATTTCAGGTATAGGCCAAGTACTAAACAATCTGAACTTATTTACCTTTTTATACACCAAGTATACAACTTTATAGTTTAAATTGTGTAAAACTATTTTTTTCGTCCAATCAAAGGATAATAAATTATAATGGTATACGTTTTTAGGTAGGCCTATACTGGCCATAATAAGCGTTCGTTCTTCTTGAGCGTTGCTCCTCTGCTGTTTTTAGACAAAATACCTCTTGTGTATACAATCAGCTGGTTCAGAAGACTAAAATTAATTCGTTGCAAAGGTTTGGAAATGTCGATATTTTTAATTAAAGAAAGTAAGAAAATGATAAAGTAAATAAAACCTGCGAATACAGAAAAGTTAACGTTTTGGTACAAACTGCTTATAAATCGGTCCAGTGAAAGTCTCAGACAAACTGTCCAAAGGATTGAAAAGTTTACTTTCCCCGTTTCTTTTATCAAGATGTTAAATCTCGATAAAAGTTTATTTTTTTAATTGTTAACCAATTTAACGTTACTTCCATTAACGTTAACCATTTTCGGAATATACAAATACAACTTGCTAATATATTACAAAAAACGTTTATTTTTGTAAATCCCCCATATAAATCGGCCCAGTAGAAGTCTCAGACGAGTTGTCCAAAGGTGTTTTTACCTTAGTGTTTTAAAAATATAGATTACTATTAAATCGTTCTTCGTTTAAACGCCATATACTAATACAACATGGCACTTACAAAATGGCCATACTCTGCCTAAACATGCTTAGGCCTACTTGCCTTTTCACAAAAAGTATAAAAATATAATATTAAGTCATAGCTTTAGATTTAGTCCCTTGATCATTTAAATCCCAGAAAGTTTTATTAAGTACTAGCTGTTGCCCGTCACGGCTTCGCCCGTGATTGAGTTTATTTTTTAGTGAATAAAATCTCTTTAAAGAGCAACTGAATCTTTTTTAAATTCCTTTTTAAACACTGATGTAGTGTGGGCGGAGCCCTAAAGGAATTATGCAAAACATTATCTTAATGAGCACCTTTGAGTAAAGGGAAACGTTCATGTCACATTTCAACTCCGTATAGTCTCTAAAGTAATTTTTAAGTCCAGTGAGAGCCTTAAAGAACTTCAAAAACTATATTTACAAAGCTTTTTATTAGGGAGTACCTATTAGCAAAGAGGAACATCCCCGATTAATTTCAATCCCGTAGGATTTATGGTAATTTTTATATTCTGTGGGCGGAACCCTAATGGAAATTTGCAAAACTGTTCCATAGTGCGCACCTATGAGATAAGGGGTCGTCCATAAATTACGTCATCTGAAAATAGGGGGGGAGGGTCCAGATTGAAAATGACGGTAAGGTGATGTGCAAGGGGGGGGGGTCGGCTTTGATATGACGTCATTTTCAATATGATGTTTTATATCAAATTTTAACAGTAAAACAATGATAAGTTCTAACACAACTCAACTATTATAAAATAATGATCTATAAAATACATTAGACTATTTTAAGGCGTTGTTTTATAGTAAATTTTTTCATTGAGAAAGTCATTTTGGCTTTATTTCTGAAGGTAAATTCAGATTTGATTGGTCAATGTTTTTTTTTAGTTTATCATGTAGCGTTTAAAAAACATTATTTTTTACTTAAAAACGGAGGTTTGTTAAAAATGACGTCATTTTTCCGCGAGGGGGGGGTCAGACAAAATATGATGGTAGGATGATTTTAGGGAGGGGGGGTCCAAAAATGGACAAAAAGCGATGACGTAATTTATGGACGGCCCCTAAAGGAACGCCGACTACAAAGTCTATATGGTCCTATAGTTTCTGAGATCCGTTGTTTCCTTGATTCGCATTTGAAATTGGCCACAAGGGTGAATCATCATAGTAATTTGGAAGTCCTGTGGGGTGGAGCCCTAAAGGATTTGAAAAACTACATTAAAGTTTGTAAAATCATTCCTTAGTAAGTTCCTGTGATGAGCAAAGAGGAACGACCATGTAAAGTTTCAATCCAGCAAATCATAGAATAATTTTTAGTCCAGTGGAGCGGAGCCCTAAAGCTTCAAAAAAATTATTTAAAAACACTTTTCTTATTAATAAACTATTAGCAAAAAAGGAGTCCTTGCCAAATTTCAACTCCTTGGGCTTTATAGAAATTTTGAGTTTCTGTGTTGTCCCTAAAAGAAACGTGCAAACAGTTTTTATTAAGTGCTTCTTGGTGAGCACCTACGAACAACGAAACCGTCCATGCCAAATTTTTAACGCCATAAGCCCGAACGTATATTGAAGTCCTGTGGGGAGGAGCCCTAAATAGCTTTCCAAAAACATCTTGTGGTCAGCACCTATGGGCAAAGTGGATCTTCCATGCCAACTATCAATACCTTAGGTCGTCTGGTTTTATCAGATTCGTTGTTGACCCTGGGTTATTTCACATGTAAACTTGAAACTTTTTATATTCACTGCTTGTCCATGTATTGCCAGTTAATAGTTTTATTAATAAACACTTCAAATTGTCATTGTTGATTTCGGCCGTAATTTTTAACTCAAATGAAATTCAATATATAAAAGAATTTGACGTCGTAGATAGGCCTACATATTTCCTTCTGTTTTGATAATGCAGACACTCTCTTGTCATGAAATTAACGTGCATCAGCCTGTCCCAGTTATCAGTGGCATGTTTGACGATTTTGGCTCGTATACTGCGGCAATCTGCGATAGACTTTTTCATGGCAAAGGATAATGCAGGCAAAAGACAGGAACAATCACGAGAGCACTGTAAGTTTCTAACAGTTCAAGGTTCGTCATCACCTTTTATCCTATACTCTTATACGAGCAATGTTTGCTTGTTTGCTTGTTTGCTTGTTTGCTTGCTTGCACAATTATCTCAAAAACGGCTCCGACGATTTCCTTCAAATTTTGGAATAAACTTAGTTTTACCTTAAAAATACGATTGAGATGGGTCTCGCCCCCAGGGAAAATCTAATTTTGCTAAAAATTAAAGTTTAAAATTACAAAATTTTAACATTGGGCTTATGTGTTGCCATGTTGGCAACGAATTAACAACATATAAACAAGAAGTACATTCAGAACTTCATATCACCTGTTCCTTCTTTTCCTATACTTTCACACTTTAAAGTAAATGAATGAATTCAAACAGATGATAATATTTACTAATATTTCACCGAGCAACGCTCGGTCCTCCTGGTACTTGTATTAACTTAACCAATAAACATTTTACACCATCTAAATTGTTTACAAAGAGATAAAAACATTGTCATATGGCTATGTCGTCTCTTAAATTTATTATTTCACTAACAGCTGATAGCTTTGAATCTTCAACGGTAATTGCATCAAATCTTTGAAGTCGTGTAGGGTGGAGCCCTGAAGGAATTTCGCAAAACCGTTTCTTAGTGAGCACCTATAGGCAATGAGGAACTTCCATCCCAAATTTCAGCTCTGTAGGTCCTATAGTTTTGGAGATTCGTTGTTTCCTAGGTTCGTATTTTAAGTTCTCTATAAGAATAACATTGTAACGAAATTTTGAAGTGGTGTGGGGCGGAGTCCTGAAGGAATTTCGCAAAACCGTTTCTTAGTGAGCACCAATGGGTAAAAAGGAACGTCCATACCGAATTTCAATCCTGCATGCTCTCTACTTTTGGAGATTCGTTGTTGCTTTGGTTTGTATTAAAAATCCCCCATAAGAATAACATTGTAACGAAATTTTCAAGTCTTGCGGGGCGGAGCCCTGACGGAATTTTGCAAAACCGTTTCTTAGTGAGCGTTTTTTAGCAAAGATGAACGTCCATGCCAAGTTTTAACCCTCTAGGCCTTACAGTTTTGGAGATACTCTGATACGTGAGTGAGTGGTATTTGACAAATATATAGTAGATTATTATTAGTTTTATAACATATATACCCATAACGATTAACTTGTAAATTTGTATGCCCATTCTCCACAAGACTTTGTTTACTTTATCAAGACAAGACGGGTCTTGATCATTTAACAGTATATACTTCTTCAAATAAAAATATAACATAAATTTAAATTTCGTAGATATCTCTTATTATTGATTTAAAGCCCTGCATGACAATTAATTACTTTTGGGATTTGTCAATTATGAAGTAAATTCTTCCAATGAAAGTAGTCCTACGTAGAACAAGAAGGCAAGATATTAAAACAAAAAATTTGGTAAAAGTTCTAGTAACTAGTTTGGTGTAAAGCCAATCCCCCATGAAAGTTGATTACTTTAGTAGGAGGAAAACAAGGTTGTCCTCTCCCCATGCCATCAAAACACCCTCCCCCCCATCCCCCCATCAACCCCCCCCCCCCTACAATGCAGCCGTCAACAGTAATATCGGGCGTCTAGCGGCAAACACGGTCTTTGAATACTAAACTATCATGCCCCATGTTTGATCAATTTAACCTCAAATTTATTATCACATCAAAGTATTTTATGTTCTTATTCCTGATAATGAATTATAACTCATTAATTATTACTAGAAATTAGTAGCCTATTATTATTAGTTTTATATAGGCTACACTGAACATTCCTATAATTGTTAATTTTTCTCATTTAGCACAACAGTAAGTTTTATAACTGCAAATGGTTTTCATGGTGTATAATTTCAGTTTAAAATAGTTGCAATAAAAATATACTTTCAATTCTTTTTATATTAATTGCTAAACAATTACTTTTCAATAAGTGGTCAATAGGGTATTAATTAGATTTTCATTCTTACATTTATTTTTACAAATAATGTTATATAGTGCATTCTTTGTTTTACAAAAAGTAATATAATTGCTGTAGTAATA
Organism: Neoaliturus tenellus; assembly: GCA_030545055.2. Lineage (NCBI taxonomy): Eukaryota > Metazoa > Arthropoda > Insecta > Hemiptera > Cicadellidae > Neoaliturus > Neoaliturus tenellus. Next base: position 35,791,138 of record CM061537.1, read on the forward strand.
CAGTATTAACATTTCATAAAAATATCAATATGCATCTACACCAAATTTAGATATGAATTATTTTATTTTAGGTCTATTCGAATTAGAAAAATATATGTAAAGCCATAATTTATTTACTTACTTAATATTTTACAGATATATATATATATATATATATATATATATATATATATATATATATATATATATATATATATATATATATATATATATATATATATATATATATATATATATATATATATATATATATAGAGGCTACATATTGCAGATGATTTACTTTTGAAACGTTGTATCAATAACTAAGCTTTACCTGGTGCGACGATTTGGTACAGATGACCATTTATTAGGGGATTCGTTGTTACATATATTATGGGTTTCATTAGAAACCAACAAATGCAATGTCGAAATAATGGCGATGAATGTATGGAAAGAGTATGAATTCATATGTGACATCATTGTCACTGTAAAAAAATTTATTAGTAAGTAAACTTAGGCTATAGAATTTTAATATAATGTCTATCAAACAAAAGGAGGGATTTGTCTTTAAGAAACTTATGTAACCTCGCATTTGAATCTGAATGACTGATGCAAATTCTCGTTGTTCTGACTAGTACAATCTCACGGTAGGCCTACAAAAAAGAACAACTTTGTCAATATTCAAGACTATTTTTATTATTTAAACTAAACAAAATAATATTAGTTTCTGATCTCTGCAGGAACATTTTTTAGTAAGCGAGTTGAACAAAATTTATTTTTATAGATATTTTTGCGTTCCGATAAAGATACGTTATCTAATCTTAGCTAAATAGTTATAAATGTGTTAAACTAATTTAGAAGGCTATGTCTATCTGATAAGACTAAAGAATAAGACAAAATACAAAGAACAAAGCGGCGGAAGTAGGAGAGGGTTGTTGCAGGAACGTTGGAGGGGGGGGGGTGAAGGATCGAAGGGGGAGGGATCCATTTATACACCGGGTTACGGGGCTCAATTATGTTTGACACTTTCATTAAACAACTCATGCATTTTTACACGTCACAGTTAAAAGACAAAAATTTGCTTCAGTTTTCCTTATAAGAATACAGGATTTTTAAAACATTTTAAATTAATTATTAGTGGTTTATTGTAATTTACTGTCTTTGCAACCAAGGCATGTTATAAAAATTAAGTACAAAAAATTTAGATCGTGTAAATAACGTACATTGTTGGTAAACGTTATCGCTATTAATAAAACATTTGCAATTTTTAAAACTATTATATTTTACTAGGCCTACATCGTTGGATTTATAAAATTGCGTTTGTACTCAAAATGCGCTCCAAATTTGTTGTAGGCTACATCTGTGTTTGAAATGTTAAGAGCTTCGTTTAGGAAAACTTCCATTTCATCGTTGTAGGCTACCTTTTTGTGAACAGGCGTTAACCTTAAGGCCATAAATGTGATTGTTATATAAATATATTTTTCATTCTTTTACAATCGAACAAAATTTCTTATTTATTTACTACTCACATTTTTACACAGTAAATTTTTTATATTGACAGAATGTTTCCTTGGAAAAAGCTGTTCATTCTCTCTCATATAATTAAATAATTCGTTTTTATCACCAATCTGACCGGTTAAAAAACGTTATTAATTATAATTATAATCATATAATAATTTAATTTCACTACAATACAATACCCCCAATGCAACAATCGGTGGGAAGGTTAGTTGCTGACGTCACCAGAGCTATTTATGGTCACGTGACGTCACAGCAGGTAGGCTGGGATAGGGGATGAAGTGGGTGGAGTGGGTAGAGGTAGAGGCGAGTTATTAATCACTCCCACCACTTCATTGGGTCCGCTATTTTATTCCTCTTTCATAATTTGCTAACATAAAATACAATTGTTGGAAAATTAACTACATTGTATTTCGTATATTAGAAACTTTGAAGCATTGGTATAGTATCATGTAAATATACAAATACCAAATAAAACGTTAATTTTTTGAGCTTCAAAAGTAAAATCATTTTAAAATTGAACCCGTAATGCCATATAGTATACCCAACGGAAACACTTCCGTAACGAAACTTTTCTCTCCTGTACAGTTTTACCTAATAACTGAGTTTCGGATCGCCTAAACTAACCTAATATAAATGTTGTAATTTATAAGTTCTATACCTTGCCGAAAGTTGCCAAAACGAGAAATGTCGCCCTACCAAACCTTCTAAGTGCCTTCGTAACCATCGTTATAACCTTCGTTAAGGTTATAACCTTCGTTATAACCATCGTTATAACCGAAGGTTATACCTAACCTTCGTGAAGGCATAACCTTCGTTATGCCTTTTTGTCATCTTGCAGATTTTTCAACCATTGTATTAGTCAATATGATAACAAGTAGGCTACACATAGTAATAGTTTCAATACTGTATTTTTTTTTTTTTTTAATCCTCTAAAAATCCCCATAGCATACCAAAAATGTTCAAAAGTAGACATTTACGTGTATCATTTTGGAAAGTTTAAGTTTCAATGTTTGGAATTCATTTCCTTATGTAATAGTAGATCCCATAGTAAATATTAAAAAAAAATGAAAATTTTTGAAAAAAGTAAATGGTAAATAGCGATAAAAAGAGAATAAACTCTTCTTTCCCGAAAACCACGATCCTCCCATAAGTTCACTAGCTGTGTGAAAATCGAAGCTTCCCTTTCGTTAACGTATGGACCCCTTCGTCCATCAAATTTCGCACCCCAGCTCTGTTGCTTGATAACCATCGTATGCGGGCACATTTAGTGGGCGCACCGCCATTTGGGGGGGGGGGATGATTTAGTAACACAATATTTTATGAGCTGAGCATTCAATAACTGTAATGATCCAATGGTGAAAAGGGCGTAGAAAATTTGCCACCCTTTAAATGAATCGCAAGCTCTCACGATTTTTAATTTCCTATCATATTGAGTAGAGTTAAATAAATAAATTAAATTTACGAACTACACCCCCGAAATACTCTAAAACAATGTTTTAATTTACTTATTTTACAAAAAACAATTTGACTCCATTAATTTAGTGTAGGCATAAAACCCAAGAAACGAGATCAAATAAAGACATTGTAAAAGTAAATAACGTTTAAAACTTTGAATAGTTTCTTGATAGTACACTTTTTATTTTATAAAACTCATAATCATTATTTTTTAGATTATTTTATTATTAAAAGTAGGCCTCTAATCATAAGCTCAGAAAATTAATTATTTAATCAGTTTTAAAATGTTTAAGTATAATGAAGTTTTACTCTCTGATTACTAATAACTCGTTTTTAGTTTCACTGTTGGCGATAGTGATTATTATAGTAAATTATTGCGGGCATTTTCAATCAGGAATCATAGTAAAGCAAATTCACGCGACGTTTCAGGATCTGGAATCTGATCTTCAGGAAGAAGAAGTACCCTAGAACATTTCAAAGTTAATAAAGACACACCAGACGAAACCTTGAAAATTCAGTAGACAAAAATGGAAACAGTTCGTTAATTCTAGGTACTTTTCCTACCTGAAGGCAGGATCTGATTCCAGATCCCGAAACATCGTGAATTTGTTTTACTAATCAATGACGAAAAATGTCGGCAAAGATCTACTAAACAATAATATCAGTTTTTTACTTTCAACCCGGAAGTCCAATAATAAATGTGAATGTTCCTCTTCACCGGATGTCGGCCGGTCGGTGTAAACTCATCCCGTCGGGTTGAAAGGATCCGGCGGACACTTCGCAACGTTCCAATAAAGAGCTTCAATAAATACATTTAATCCCGGATGGCTTTCATTTCTCGATTTCAATTCCAATAGATTTCCCTCTCTGTGGAGCTCAGTCAAATTGCTTATCGATAATTTGACTGAAAATAACCTTTATTGAAATCGTTCTATAATTGAATTATGGTTTTCATTGTCGAAACTGCATTTTATTTCATTAATTGGGACAAATCGTAAAAAACCCAATATATATCCATCATTACATTATACAGATCACGATGTGAGTTCTATTTTAGGGCCCTAGAAACGGTAAACATGTTTTATAAAATATATTATAGTTGTCTCCAATAATAAAATGGGTTTACTAGTGACAAAACCTAATTTTTTAATCTCATTTCGAGATTTTCCCCATTTTTTTCTAAGTTTTTATTTGAACTACTCTACTGTAAATCCAATATTTGTAGTTTCCTGTGCATATAATAAACATTTAGCCATGATGGTAATCAGATAAGAATTTAAGTAATTATTTACATTTACATTATTTGCTGGAAGCTCATAGTTATATTTCCAACTTAAGTCCACAGTTAAGACAACTACTCAAATGAACACAAACAGTTGACTGCCTTCCATCAAAGTCAAAGTCAAAATCATCTTTATTCATATAATATACATTGTATACATTGAATAGTGTCGTGATCAGGATCATAACAACTTAACCTAAATTATTTACAACTTCGACAGTACAAGTAGATATTGAATCGATTCAGAGGTTCAGTTGATTCGTCATTGTCTCTCACAGCTAATCTGTACTCTCAATTAAGACGGAGGGTCACAGTCACAGTTATAGAGAGATGAGGCAGTCACGTGATACATTGTTGTGGATGATAACTCATCTTCATCACTGAATGGTTTGTCTATCAGGAAAATGTGTCATGTCAATGTAACTCCTAGAACAACTTTGTTGTTATTGTTTTTTTAACTTGATCTTTTTTATGATATTAACATTGACTATGTACACTAACGTGAAGAGACCTCTCATCCAATGCATTTAGTTTGAGGCAAAAAATTGGAAGTTCGGTGGACGCCGCACCAGAGTCACTGCCATCGATGTTGTTGTTATTCAGCTGAATTTACAGTGCTGTCAAAACATTTTACCAAAACATAAACATAACTTTCAGTTATAAAGTGTTTCATCCTTGGTTTAGAAGAGTGGTAATACTGATTTATCTATTATACGTTACGTGTACTTCGATGGACGCCGCACGAGATCGCACCACCGTCAATATGCTTCAAACACGCCTATGCTATGAGAAGTCTACTCACGTAGTGTACAAAGTCAATGATATTAAGATGGGGAGAGAGTTTAACTGTAAACAACAAATTTTAATCTTCTGACAAATATTTTTAAGTACCGGATTTTCCTAAATAATATTTATAATAACATATAATGTCTTTCAGTGACTCTTATAGCTGTAATACTTTAAACCAAACCTATGCCTTGTTAAAAATAACAATTCTAATGTAAACTGATTAAAAAGCAACTATAATAATATGGTAAAACTGATATACGATGAGTTCACTCATGATCATCCACCACAAACCTGTTTGTTTATGTGGATGATCGTGAACAAGCCCAATATGTTGTTGTCATGTAAAATTACCAGCTGGTATGCAACAGTGAAATAGAACAAAAACAAAATAAAACAACAAAAACCCAAAATGCTACAGCTAATGGAATGTTAGCACAGATAAACAAACAATTTTCATCACTATTTCTGGTTCCTCCCACAAGAGATCAATATTTAAAAACGGACTATAGAACTTCTAGTTGAAATAAATAAAACTCTTAATTTAATTGCCTTAACATCCATTTTTTAATAGTGCGTATTTTATACTCTGAAACAAGCAATGTTTGTATGGGAAAACATTATTTCTTAAATATTTTTGCTGAATAAGGGGGTTTTGATCTCTAGGAATCGATTACTGTTGGTCCCATTGCGAGGAAAAAACCGGGTTTGGTCATAGAACCCTTCGAAGTTCCCTTGATTTTCTTATGAAGATTTTTTGTGACGACTAAATTGAACAAAAATCATCAGCTGATAATTTTATACACAAACCAATATGTTATATTTTTAAAGAATTTATACTTAAGTGCAGCACCCTTTGGCCTGGCGAGTGAGCGAAACAAACGAGCTCATATTAAAAATGAAGAGGGTGAGTGAGCGGAGCGAACGAGCTTTGTTAGAGAAAGGAAGATGACTCATCAGCAAGTTCAGCTCTCCTGGTACTTTTTTGTAAAATAATTAATTATGAAAAATATATTAAGCGATTTTAATAGGATACTTTGGAGGTAAAAATATTTTAAAGTTGTACAGTAGTTATTCGGCTGGGATGTATTCATAGGATGAGCCAAGTCTATTTTCATTTATAAATGTTTAAAGAAATGTTGTATTTTTAAAAGTCATATTTATTTAGTCGCACATATACTTTTAACAATATATGTTTTAAACAATATCTGTACAAAGAAATACTGCAAAATAAATAAATTATTTATTGATAATTCAAAATTTGAAACAAAACCAACTTATCATACGTGAAATGCCTGGTTGCGTTTACTGTTTTAAAACATTGACGAATTCATAAAAAAAACACAATAATCAAATTTATGTGCACGACCCTTTATTGCAAAATTCCTTGAGCTCAGTGCGGAGGGGACGATTTTGATTGTCCGAATATCACATAACTTTGTACGGCTTGGCCTCGTGCGTGACAACCCCCAAACCCATCCCCCCCCTCTCTAAATTGTTAAGCATTGACTGTATCTGCTAAGACAGAAAATATTAATTCCACAAATTTTCATTCTAAAAAATATTACTTTGAATTAATTGTGATTAGAATCAAAAATATACTTTTTTTGTGAGAATTTTCGAAACACCCTCTTTAGACATTAAATATTAATTTTAAAATTCAGTTAAACAAGCTTAGTTTGTTTTTCTTATAATTTCTAAAATATTACGATTACCAACTGAGAACTCATTGAAAAACAGAATAAAAACAAAATTGGTATTTTTCCTTAAATTTAGAACCATTACCCTATCTCTAATTCCAAACACTCATGAATAAGACGTGTATCGTACTAAATCATGGGTAAAAGTGCAATCAATGTCGTGGAAAGGCACTAAATGTTTAGTACTTGGTGTAATAAAGTAGTTTCCGGAAAGAAGATTTTCGAGAACATCCCCCACATCCACGTGGCGGCGCCCACTCACCCCCTCCCCCCATCATCATCCCTCCCCCACACCCAACATCAACCCTCTCCCGTTACGTCATACAACGTCACGTGCACCGACGCTGCAGTGACGTCACTGAATACAGCGTCAGAGGACCGAGGAAAGTTTAACATTATCATAAATATTGAGTGATAAACGGAAAATGTCATATATGAGTAATGTACATGTTTTGATGCATCGTCCCACTTCGGACAATGTTTGGACAAACAATAATGACATTGTGGAAGAAATAAATCACCAGAAGTCAGAGAAAGGATGTTTTAATTAGTATTTTATAATACCAAACCAGAACACTAAAAGTAAACAAACATTTTCTAATTAACATGTGTTGATAAAAACATATGACATGAAACAATTCACTAAAGGTGAATGGTCGCCACATCAGCCCCCCGCGGAGAAACAGAGTCCGGTAGTCGAAATCTGACTTTTCGGCCGTAACGTGTAGTGTAAGCTGGATTAGGATTTGTCTTAGAAGATGGGGGCAATGCCGGAGCGTTAGGGACCGATGGTAAGGCGTTGGTGGAAGGGGTGTCATCTGAAAGGATGAACGCTGGTTTGACACGGTCGATCGTGACACGCACGTCCTGACCACGAAGCAGGAGCGTGATGGTCTTGTCGTCTCTGCTGATCACGGGGTGAGGTCCCGAGAATGGAGGTTGCAAGGCGCCTCGGACAGTGTCATCTCGGAGGAAGACGTGGGAACATGAAGCGAGGTCCTTATAAACGAATGTTCCTGGTCGAGCGTGGCGTGAGGCTGTTGTTGGACGGAGACGTGACATAAGCTGTCGGAGTTGTGAGACGTAATCGGTCGCGTCAGGGATGTGTCCTGGAGAAGGTGTGACAAGGAGTTCACCGGGCAGACGGAGTGGTTCACCGTAGAGAAGTTCAGCTGGAGATGCATTTAAGTCTTCCTTGATTGAAGAGCGAATTCCAAGCAGGACGATGGGCAAAGATTGCAACCATGACATTCCCTGATGACACATAATAGCTGCCTTAAGCTGTCGATGAAAACGCTCGACCATTCCATTAGAGCAGGGGTGCCAGCTACAGGTGCGAGTGCGCATGGTCCCAAGAGCATTGCCAAGAGATTTGAAGAGCTCAGACTCAAATTGTCGTCCCTGGTCGGTTGTTATACAGGAAATAGAGCCAAATCGAGAAATCCAACATTGAAGAAGGGCATTAGCTGTTTCTTCTGCCGTAATGCGTTCAAGAGGCCAAACCTCAGGCCAACGTGTGTACCGGTCAACAGCAGTAAGACAGTAGCGGTAAGGACCGGCAGGTGGCAGAGGGCCGATTATATCCACATGCACATGCGAAAATCGCGCAGATGGGAGCTGGAAGTTGCCGAGTGGTGAGTGAACGTGGCGTGTGATTTTTGAACGTTGGCATGAGAGACAAGCTCGGGCCCATGCGCGACAATCCTCCTGGATATGAGGCCAAACGAAGCGTTCGGAGACTAGGCGTGTCGTAGCCCGCGTGCCGGGGTGACTCAGATTGTGTAGGGCGTCAAACACTTGACGACGAAATGGTGCTGGAACGTAAGGACGAGGTTTCGGAGTAGCCGTGGCAGCATAGAGTTCCATATCAATGCCGGGAACTCTAATCCGCTCGAGTTTTAGTGACGTATTACCATCCAATATAGTTTGAAGTTCAGTGTCACCAGTCTGGGCGTGTGCAAGGTCCCGAAGGTCGACAGCGTGCGGAACTTTGACTGCACCGACTCGAGACAGGGCATCAGCAACTACGTTGGAAGCTCCATCGACATGGCGGACATCAGTCGTGAATTGACTGATGAATGAGAGCTGATTAAGTTGAATCGGCGGAAGCCTATCACGACGTTGTTGGAAGGCGTAGGTGATAGGTTTGTGATCAGTGTAAACAGTGAAGTTTTGGGCCTCCAGCATGTGTCGAAAATGTTGAATAGCGGTGTAGATGGCGTGCAGCTCACGGTAGTAAGCAGGCCATTCGACTTGTCGCACAGTTAGCTTACGTGAAAAGAAAGCAAGAGGTTGCCAGCTGCCGTTAACCAGTTGCTGGAGACAAGCGGCAACTGAATTGTTAGAAGCGTCAGTGAACAACCCAAGTGGTGCTGTGGAGTCAGGATGGGCTAGGAGAGTTGCATGCGCGAGGCTCTCTTTACAGTTGTGGAAAGCTTGCTTTAGTTCTGGTGTCCAAGTAATTGGTTGATTCCCACGGAGATTAGCAATGGCGGCATGTAGAGGAGCCTGGTGCACAGCAGCATTAGGCAGGAAACGACGATAGAAGTTTACCATACCTAAAAACCGGCGAAGGTCACAAGATTTTGATGGTAGAGGGTACTCCTGGAGGGCGGCAATGCGGTCTGGCAGTGGGCGTGTGCCCTCAGCAGAAACCTCGTAACCCAGAAACCTGACAGCAGGTAAGCTAAAGACACTCTTCTTTATATTGATAAGAATCCCGTGGGTCGAGAGTCGCTGGAAAACAGCACGAAGGTGACAGTCGTGTTCCTCTGGTGTGCGGGATGAGATGAGGATGTCGTCCACATATGAGAAACAGAAGTCCAGTCCGGATAATACCCCATCAATGAAGCGCTGGAAAGTTTGTCCGGCATTACGAAGGCCGAAAGTCATGAAAGGGAATTCAAAAAGTCCGAATGGTGTGGTAATTGCTGTTTTGGGGATGTCGTCTGGATGGACAGGAATTTGGTTGTATGCACGGACCAGGTCAATAACAGAGAAAACTGTACAACCACTAAGATTACTAGCAAAGTCGTAGATGTGGCGGACGGGATACGTATCAGGGATCGTACGGGCATTTAAGGCGCGATAATCGCCACAAGGGCGCCAGCCATCTGTCTTTTTGGGGACTATATGAAGTGGCGACGACCATGGGCTATCTGATGGGCGAGCAGTTCCATCAAGTAGCATGGTTTCAAATTCCTGTTTTGCAATTTTGAGACGATCAGGAGCGAGTCGGCGCGGACGAGATGAAACAGGAGGTCCTGGGGTCGTTCTTATATAATGAAGAGTAGAATGGCGTACTTCCCGCGGGACTCCAGTAGGTCTGGTAAGCTCTGGAAACTCTGCCAAAATTTTGTTAATTGGTAGTTCCGGAGAAACCGCTTTGATACTAGGCTGTTCCGAACATTTCGTGCGGCACATCGTAGACAAGCCGGTCAACCCGTCTACAAGACGACGTTGTTTGCAATCAGGTAGGAGGTTATAGTGGCTGAGAAAGTCCGCTCCTAGTATAGGCTCAGAGACGTCAGCAACTAGAAAGCGCCAAGGGAATGAGCGTCGGAGTCCAAGGTCGAGCTCGGAAGTTATGGTTCCATAGGTCGAAATAGCGCTATTATTTGCTGCAGATAGAGATAATGAGGATTTCGGGGGCCTGACTCGAAGCATGAAAGTTGGAATGATCGAGACATCCGAACCAGTATCAAGGAGGAAGCTCCGTAGTGTCGTTTTGTCAACAATGAAAAGGCGATGAAAAGCATCAGCGTGGCAACCAATAGACGCCCCAACTACTGGTTGCTGTTGAAGTTTGGGGAAAACTTACATGGCAAAATGCACCGTCGAGCATCTCTACCAAAACGGCGATGATACCAACAGGTTTGCGAGATGACATCAGACTCTTTATTAGAGGGCGATAGTGCTCGAGAGCGACTACGTCTGTGGAAGTCGGATGAACGGCGGCCCCCTTGGTCATCAAGACGAGTTGACAGAGCCGATATTTGACTCGTAAGCTGATCGAGTTTGTCGCAGATGTCGACTATATCAATGGGAATTGGCGAATTAGCGGTAGAGTTGACCTGTGGGGAAGAAATGGTGGGGGCATTAGTTGGTAAAATAACCTCAAATACCTTATCCGCTAGCTCAGCAACCACATCAAGAGGAAGATCCTGTTGTGTCGCAATGATGGATCGAACTGAAGATGGAAGACGTCCGCTCCACAAGGTCCGCAGTAGTTGGTCAGGAACGGTCTCGGAGCTAGGCACTAAACTACGTAAGTACCGTAAGAATTGAGAAGGTTTCCTATCACCAATCTCAGCCCGTGTCAGTAGCTGGCGGATCCTTTCGTCCTGTGTGGCTCCGATGCGTCGAATCAGTTCTGCCTTCAGTTTTTCGAACTTTCCCGTGGCCGGAGGATTCGTTATTAAATCCTGGACTTCGGCGGCGTACCTCTGGTCGAGTTGAGAGATGACGTAGTTGAACTTGCTGTTGTCTGAGGTGATGCGATGAATTGCAAATTGAGCTTCAACTTGGGCCAACCAAACAACAGGATTTTCGGGCCAAAAGGGTGGTAGTCGGAGGGAAACCCGGTTGACTTGAGCCATTTCATCTTGCTGTGGTGGAGGTGTTTGGCGAAGTTGCGTAATTTGCTGCTCTAGCGCCCCAATGTAACCCTGCAGCTCTGCAATTTGCGATCTTAGTGCCTCTTCTGACATGGCAAAGATTTATCACGTCGGGGTCACCAATGTGGAAGAAATAAATCACCAGAAGTCAGAGAAAGGATGTTTTAATTAGTATTTTATAATACCAAACCAGAACACTAAAAGTAAACAAACATTTTCAAATTAACATGTGTTGATAAAAAACATATGACATGAAACAATTCACTAAAGGTGAATGGTCGCCACAACATTAAACAACCACATTTAAAGTATATGTTTTTATTATCCAAACAGTAATTTTTTGTAAAAATATTATTGGTTGAATGGAATACAATTATAAGTAAGCTGTAAAAGTATATTTATAAAAGACGATGTATGTATGTATATATACTTATTTATTTACTGTATTTGTAATCGATGGAATTTGAAATCACTGGACCTTTGCCATGAAACTTACTGAACCGTAGGCCTATATTACAAAAATTTCATTGAGAACGTTTGCAAGCCATTCAGTTTTATATAGCCTTCAGGGTTTAGCCCCAGGACCATCGTAAACGTACCAATGGCATGGCTTTTGGAGTTTTGTTGTTATTTATAAATACAACATATGGCAAAAATATTCATTTATAATTAATTATAAAACAACTGTCCTCATTTAAAGTATTTAGAAAGTTCTTATTTAAATTTTATAGGGTATTGTGTAATTGCTGCGAGTGAGCGTAGCGAACAAGCTGAACGTGGTGGCGAGTGAGCGCAGCGAACGAGCTAAATCGGACGGAAAGTGAGTGTAGCGAAAGAGCTTACTTGAACGGCAAAAACTTCTTCAGATTGGCGTTGCAAAAGCATTCCAGCAGGTATCAGCTAGTTATACTTATTATTTTGTAGAGAGTTAGCATGTTGTTATGCAATGAAAATTTATTCATCATGTAGTACATTTAAATATCATTTTGTCCGGCTTTTTCAGTTTGTAAAAGCTGGTTTAATTAGTTTTTTTATTTATTTTTATAGTGTAATCTAACTTCACACAATGAAATTAATAACTTAAGTAATTCTTTGACAACTATATTTTAAAACTCTGCGTTAGCTTTACCTTAACAATTGCGTCTGCATCGACCTTGGTGTTATTAATATAATAATTGGACCAGACTTAGCCCCTGGCAGGTACAGAGGTAACAACAACAGCGATGTCTACGAAGTTTCAAACTACGCAATTAAAGCTTGGAGTCAGTGGCACTTCTCTGATTAAATAGCAGCTCTCCCTGTCAAATTACTGACTAACCATTAACTGGTTAACTTGATAGGGTCTGTAACACGTATGTGTTATATATCGTGAATGTTGTTGTCTTGGTGTTATATGTTTTTTAACTTTGCTTTTTTGTAATAAATTTATATAGAGTTATATTCAATGTAGAAATTAATTTAGGACCCTAAGGCATAGACTCTCAAGGGGTCTCGACTCAAGAGGTCAAGACAAATACGTTGTACATTATAAGTTTTATTTTATATATGCTATGCGTATGTTTTTTACGTTTTGCATATTTCAATTATTTGGTAGTATTATAATTTTTGTGCTTGATGTTATTTAGATAGATTACTCATAATAAATTGAATATTTCTTTATTTGTTACAAATTATTTACACGTATCAAACCGCTTTTCCTAAGTTAGGATAAAGTTTATAAATTAAACTATAATACCTTTATGTTTATTTGTGTTTAGCTGAAAACACTTTGGTTGAGAAAAATCACTTTAGTTTACTCAGGTATAAAATGTAAAATGTATGAGCTGCTTGATGAAAGTGTCAAACATTATTGGGTGCGACCTCAGTTTAATGGAGTCCACCCCCCACCCCCACAAATGTCGACCCCGCTCGCTTGCTTGCCTTTGAACCAACCATGCCACTTGTAGAGGCGCTGGCAATTATATCAATTATTCAGATAAAAACAATCATGCTGAAATTAGGTTCTCCAATTTAACTTTTTTAAGCTCTCCCGCCCAAGTCTAATCCTAATAGAATGCGAATTAAAAATTATTTAGGCCTACTTTCTTGATGTCACCATAGGCTGTCCTGGGTTGAAAAATATAATTTTTCAATTTTTATGAAACCAGCGTCAATGAATGAATCAACAAAATATTAATCAAACAAATGCAAACATTTTTTGTCGTGAAATAATGTTATGTTGCTTTCAAATTAAATAATTGTCTTGGTGATTTATCTATAGGTTTATTTGTCCGTCGTAATGCAAAATCTTACTAAAGCAAGAATCAAAATAACTTAAAAACTACCATAAAAATGCGAATAGTTCAAAATAACAGCCACGTAATTTCTTCATTGGTTTGGTAATTGTTTTTATCCAACTTTCACACCGTTTCAGGTTTCAATAATTTTATTTCCTTTAACAAATTTGAAACACCCCAGGAGTCTCTTATCAAGAAAAATTATAGTTACTCATAGTGTTTAAGTAAATTTGTGCTACTTTCAAAAGAGAATTACATACTATATTTGTGTTTTTTCTCCTCTCTGTGTCACCTTACAAATTTTCCTGTTACGGTTCCAATTTCTCAATTTTTACGGTTTCTTTAATTTTTTAGTAAAATTACAAAAATTCCAGAATTGAGTGAAAATTTCGGGATATATTTCACAATTATGTAGTTATACGGTCACAGTTTCATATAAAAATCAACCTAAAGTTACGAGGTCTCATGGATGTATAGCCTCATACAGTGGATAAATATACTGGAATACTGCAAATACACCAAAACCCATTACTCGTAAGTTTAAACAATCAACTTCAAGACCCATTGAAAAAAAAACTGATAAAAAAAGCAGACGCGACTGGGACGAATTATTACATTTTGGTAACACAAACTCTAAAAAAGCCCCCAAAACACATGCTTTAATGGAAAAGGAGAAACAAAAGCGTTCTCTTTGGCTTCTCAGAATTGGTGTACACTGCATATTGTTGTGAAATCGCCTATAACGGGATGATTCAGCAGACAAAATAAACAAGGAAGCCGATCTATTGTAAGGACTCGACGCCAGGGTGTCCGAGTCCGATCCTGAACAAACACGAGATCTACGCACACAACAGTCACCACGATCTGACTGAGTCATCAAACAAGAGAAGAGTCAAGGAACACAAGGAAAACTAGGAATATTCCGTACTACCGCAGGGGGATGACTCATTTTAGCGTATTACTGCTAAACTCGGACATGAACTTTATACAGGGTTTCCCCCAACTATTGGACTAAACTTTACCTTGTTATTCAAAAAATAGAAACAATTAAATATGACAAAACAAAATTTAAAACTGCCACCACTTTGGAACCGTAAAAGCTAGATATATACAGTTAGTTGGTTGCACGGGACATGAGACAGCCCGCCAGGATTTGTGCTACACATTTGCAGTTTAACAGCCTGAATTTGAAATGAAGACCTTAGTAATGATTTTACTTTATACCATTATATTGATTAATCCATGTTATGTTGCACGAGATAGAGCCAACCTACCCACAAAGCACAAATTCTGGCGGGCTGTCTCACGTTTCGTGCAAACCGTACAATTATTTTGGTTTTGGGTCTTAACGTACGTAACAGTTGAGTCAAGTTTCAATTCCGTTGCCTAAACGTTTAAAAATGAAATGGATTAACTAAAAAAAACATACGATAGACGAAAAATAATCGAATGAGGGCATTGTATTGTAATCTATATTTATTTATATTTATTATAACAGTCACGTACAATAGTTATATATTGTGTTGACTTTTGCAGCCCTAAACAGATAGAGCCACCAGTTTATTCAAAACCCAATAAATTATTGGGCAAAGTGCACTTTATTTAGACTATAAAACTATTAATTTCTAAGTGTTTGCATGGGTGTGGTTTATAAACTCTACTACACTATAAAACGCATTATTTATTAAATATTCTCTTAGTTTTTTGTAAAATAAATTGATTTCATTATTATTTCTTATGCTTTCAGGGAGATGGTTAAACAATTTAGCTCCAGCGTAACATGGCAACTTATGGTAATTTTCAAGTCTGTGGAAACCAGTTCTGAATAAATTTTTATTTCTTGTATTATAATTATGAAAATGTGTGCCAATTTTTGAGTCACATTTTGTTAGAAAAAACTTAATTGTCTGATAAATATATAAACCTGCTAACGTTAAAATTTCCATACTACGAAAGGCTGATCGGCACGATTCTCTTCTGCCTATCTTGGCTAGGATTCGTACAGATTTCTTTTGTAGAATAAATACCCTTGAAAATTTGGAATCGGCACAAGCCCCCCATAAAGGTAATCCATAAGATAAATGTGGCTGAATTATGCCATAATAGGCTGTTTTTAAAATTTTTGTTCCACAATATTTCGAAAGTTTACGCATAAGAAATATTCCTGAGGAAATTTTCTTACAGACATAGTCAATATGGTGTTCCCAAGTTAAATTTTGTTCTACGTTTAAACTATCTATAGTAAATGATTGTAATATTTGCTTGTTTTTAATTTCTGAACAACCTAGTAAAGTTTGGTCCTAGTGGTTGCGGGACTCAGTGTAGAATAGCACTATAAACAAATGTATATAGTTTTTCTTCGTTTCTTTTCCAGTATTTTTTTAATTCCTTCATATAAGCCAATTAATAGTGAACTTTATAAACTTACATAACTGATATCTACGCTAATTATGATTATTACTAAGCGTAGTAAGTAGGCCTAATTTCCTTTTACTCATGTATTGCTTATGGTAATAAAGTAAATAGAGTACATAATGCACTCCATGGATAACTATTTCATCATATATAATCATTCACAAGTAACATTTTGTATTTACTCTTTTAGTATCTTTTTTCCAAAAAGTGTTTGATAATATTATTTAATGGGCAGTTTTCTTAGAAATTGTGTATAAAGGATACCTTAAAAACATTTGAATTAAACGTTGAAAAATGAGACAACTTATATAATTTTATATAGGGCCTAGAAGAATTATTTAGTTTACAATTAATTCTTAACTTTTTAACTACATGCTGCAAAATTATTCATGATGTTAAATCACTTCAACATTTATGCACTTCTCAACTCATTCGAATGTAGATCAAAGAGTAATAACATTATGACCGTCATATTGATCCGACGAGCTTCAATACTAAAATATTAATCTTGGAGAGGAGATACAGAAGGTAGTTTAGTCAAATTGACTCATGAAGTAATAATGATTTAGTGCCAATAAATTGACAGCCAAAGCGATCAGTTTAGTGATTGGATTAGGCGCCGGAGCTTCGATGTTACCTCAATGCTTACACTACAGTCGGGGTTCAGTCGGTGTCGTCATAACACAGCTCATGGTTTATACATTCTTCATTTTATCGTTGTGAGGAATTTAATACGGTTATAAAAAAATATAACTTTATAACATACACTTTTGTGAAGTTAAAGATGTTACAGTATTTTACAGGGTAGAAAAAGTGAGGAAACAATATCATATCTTTAAAAGTAATAAAACTAAAACGTTACAATTAGATTTTGAGTGACAAAATCTACTTCCTAAAGTACTTATGGTTCTTGAACCTGCAAGGGGGTACGGTCCACAAGGAGTCTGAAGAAAATATTTCATGTAAGCATAGGACAATATGTACATCAAATTAAAGGTATCTCAAAATCAAGAACAATGTAGCAATCCCAACCTCAAAAGGATGACCTAGTAAAAAAATGTCAGGCGATCAAACTTTGCATTACAATCATATTGCTGAAAACAAAAAAATGCAATAAATCCCGATACACTAGACCTTTTAAAGTCAGGTTTGTGACAAATTTCTTGGAATGCAAAGCCCCTTCAAACAATGCATCATTTGATGTAGGCCAATGCAGTTTCCCTGACGACTTCCACTAAGGACGATGTCCCCCCTTGGAGATCCAAGGACGATAAGTATTTAGGAAATCCTTTGTCACTCTAAATCAATTTTCAAAAGTTTTAGTTTTATGACTTAAATATACTTTTAGATATTATATCGTTTCCAGACTTTTTCAACCTTGCATATTTTCTATATTTCAATGCGTTTTAATGTTTTAATAGGTTTACTAATACTCTTAATAATAATTTTACTAATCTTTTACTTAACACAATTAGAAATCCGCATTATTAAAAATTTTTAATTGCGATACAGTATTTATAAGGACATTGAATTAAAATACTAAAAGTTATTAAAGATTCTTAATGGCAATAGCTTAATCCGAATGGTCTTAATGGCAATAGCTTAATCCGAATGGCCATTCTACAACATTGAGAGACCTTTATTCTATATTGTTGTACTGTATAAATAAAGTTAAAGTTTGTCATCAAAAATATGTATCTTCAATTTATGAGCCCCACTCTACTACTTTAAAAAATGTCTATGTTATAGTATAAAACACCAGAGTGAAACTAATAACGGTACCGAAGATGAATTATATTGCAAGAAATATGAAATATTTAGCACGGATTAAATAGTTTTACGAACAATTAACAAAAATAAAAGAAATGCCTTGTACTGAAAATTAGTAGATTCTTTGGGTGTAGCCTACCTCTTTTAGAAAGAATTTTTAGATGTATAACATTTTTTAAAGAACTTCTCAAAATGTCTTTTAAAATTTTTAAAATGACACTTATAATGCTTTTAAAATCAAATTGCAATTGAAAAGCGATGACGCCATCATGACGTACACGTACACACGTGACATCATTTGCAGAGTGTGGGGGTTGTAGCTTTGCTGGGGGGGGGGGCGTTGGTACATTGAAACACCCATACCGACGGAACATTCTAGTTATTGGGAACTTGCAAATGTCAGCTGGTAAACTGACAAGAGTTAATAAATTTAATGTCTGAAGGTGGAGAAATTTTATCAAAGTGTTCAATCACGTTTTGACCATTAACAATTTAAATAACTTAACCATCAGTATAAATTTTTTAGTATGAAATTTAATATCGTTTATCTTTTTGTCTCCATCTGCTTCTTTTCATAATACTGTATAAAAATTTTAAAACAATTCCTGAAAAATAAATTTAATTTAATGCGTAGTAAAAGAGAGAAAAGATTTGCTCACTTATATTGCAAATGTAATAATGACTTTCATAAGTTACGAAGTCTCTTAGCAAGTATTTTATTTATGAGTGATATTGTCTTACTAATTAAAAAATCTAAAAATAAATAAAATAAAAATCAATATTCAATAAAATCAATATCAGTATTGCAAAAATAATCATTTTAATTTGCTTGGCAATTTATAGGTAACTTGAGCAACAATAGGCCTAATAGTCGTCCTTTTTATAGTTGCAAATATGTAGTTTTAAATTCATCAACCCATTATTTTTTATAATACCACTTTAAAATAAGAATTTTTTAATTTTTTTCTGGAACAAACTCCAAACAACAATATCTCTACACTGATTTAGTTTATGGATTTTTTAATTGATGATTTATTTATTGTAACAAGTTGTTAATTAATTTTATTAACCAATGGTAAATGCAGGTCATGAAAAGGTAGCTTACAGCAGCAGTGATACGAATATAAATTATCCAATTCAGATCCAGATATATTTTTCTAGAACTAATCCATAAATTAAGCTGCTGTTCACACTCACACTATCGTTTTTACTCCACTAAAATGTTAACTGGAGTATAATATCACCTAATTCCAATCAAATTGGCTCCCTCCCAAGCAAAACCGCCGAGAAGCGTAACATCGGAAGACAAAGAGGTTGATGATCAATGGATTGAATCCTCAACTGAGTCAGAGGCCGTAATTGGATGTAACCCTCTACCACGACAGATCAAGCGTCATTACAAACGGTTCCCTACTGCTATACGGCGCCACTTCGCTGCGTCTTGCTTTCGCTTTATCGCTCATCTCTTTGCGACTTCAACACATTGCTTACTTTCAATGTTTGCATATTAACATATATGTATTTATTTATTCATTTCCACGGAAAAGCCATTTAAACAACCACACTTTTGAACAGTAGGCCTATATAAGTTTATGAGAGCTACCTAATGTGAATGGGTTGGTTCAGAAATATACTGTTTAAATAAATTGATTATTTTCAAAAATAATTTTATTGTTCTTTAAATATTTTTAAACATTTCTTATTTGTTTTGTATCTTAAAATAATAGGATATTAATGAATAATGTTCATTATGTTTGCTATTTGATTTAAAGAACATTAACATATATTTTTACATTCATACTCTGATAAAGTAATGAAAAATACCTAAAAATCACAATTTACAACGGTGTAAAGAATTATAGTGGCCTCAATTGAGTGAGAAGCAAAAAGGATTTGAAAAAATTCTAATGAAATTATTTGCGATTTTCTTCGCAGAAAATGTAGGCTAGATGTAGGTTATCCTTGTAATGTACCCTATAGGACCACATGAAAAGGGAGGATTTTCCTTGCCCTCCGAAACATACGAGTATATAAAGTCCGTACAAATTTCAAAACAATAAATTTATTACTATCACCAAACAGAAAGATCCAATTTAATAACAAGTATTGAGGGGGCAATTTAGTTAATTATCAATATCGCCAGGTCCTGTTACTGGATTCTCCCGCTCTCCACCTTTAAGTTTTAATTGCCATTACCACTGTTATCGTGAGATTCAACAATCATTACCATGGCAGCCTATGAGGCAAAAAGTAATTTTATAGAAAACAATATACTGTACATTATTACTATTAAATTACTTGTACTACTAATTAAGAATAATTTCGTTACAACTCAATTCTTCTCATATCGTTGTGTTACAACCTCTATGATAAGTCCAACATATTAATTACACATGTAGCCATTGCCATTAACCCAACACCATTTCAAAACTTTCAAAGAGAAACCCGATCGTTCCACGTACTGTGCATTAGTGTGAATTACCGCCACCGCCGCCGATCGGCCGTCCGATCACCAGCTGATCGCTGATAGGCGATACGAGAAGCGCTCCGCCCACCGCGACGGTATAACGTTTATATAAGTGTTACCCAATGTGAATGTGATCTATTTATAGCCCCCTCTCCTTGTATTTTCAGCTGTATTCTCCGTCTCTCTCTGCCGCCGCGACTTTGACCTCAATGCACTGATGGTGGAGGCTGCTGGGCTTTAACGTTGCATTTCGTGTTGTATTTGTGTTTGCAATGTAAATTCAAAGATTGGTAGTAACTGAATTGTTAAATTATTTGTAAATTCACAGGAGTATCGTTTTTGGGACCTTTTATTGAATTTGCCACTTCTTCTCCTGGTTCTTCCAATTCGTGATGGTGACTTAGAGTTTTATTACCAACTCAATAATAACTAGTGTATTTGTTGCTCGAAATCAAGCAATTTATTTTGAAAAAATACAAAAATAACATTTAAAAAGTTCTAAAATAATTACATCCGACTTATCCAATATAGTGTTTATAAGTAATCTCCAAAAACTACATATGTTTACAGTTGTACATTAAAAGATGTTTAAAATTCTCAACCCAATCCCAATGTTGGTGTGTTGGGAAAATTTTCAATTTAATTTGTGGATGTGCACTTATTATGAGTCCAATTCTAATCAGTTTTTCTATGGAACAACTGCAAAGCAAGCCCTATCAAACGACACCAAAAACTTGGAAATCGGTCGAGAATTATAGGAGTTTTAGCGTATTGAATAAGAACAGATTATGAAATTTAAAAATCTGTATGGGCCATAAATGAGGTAGATTGCATCAAAAGGTTTTCAATGAAAGGAGTTACATATTTAGCAAATCTAAATTGAATAGGAAATTAGGTAATTTAGTTTGATGGTTATAAAAAGTCTCAAGCATCGATGGTCTCAAGTGATGTTGGAGGAATCACCAATAATAAGGATCAGTTGTAATCTAAGAGAGATAAGTTTGTGATGTAATTGCAACAACGTTGTGTTATAGTTGGTTGGTTTTCAGAACTTCCAAAATGAATTCTTAATCAGGAATCAAAGGCACAAACTGAAAACCACATGCGTTATAAATATTTTTAAGTATTATACT
This sequence comes from Neoaliturus tenellus, assembly GCA_030545055.2. Taxonomy (NCBI): domain Eukaryota; kingdom Metazoa; phylum Arthropoda; class Insecta; order Hemiptera; family Cicadellidae; genus Neoaliturus; species Neoaliturus tenellus. The sequence continues at coordinate 35,812,538 of CM061537.1, forward strand.
TTAATTTAAAAATATGCAGGAAGAATTTCTAAATAACGTTTTTAGAATTGGGAAACACTGGTAGTTCTTTCGTGTACTGTATTAGATACCAGTGAATAGATTTAACTACATAGAAAACAAGTTTATAATTTGACAAGATCTAGCATACAAAATGTACCAAGTGCAACTTGAGTTTAATATTTTTAATTTCAAACAATCCGGTAAATTTTAAATCGTTATCAGCAGAAAATATCAGGGCTTAGTTGTTTTATTTAAGAAAAGTATTCTACATTATTATTTTTGATCGATTTCATTTGGCCATTATAGATATCTGTTTATTTATTATACCTTAAGAAAAAAATTATTCTCCTTTTGAAATATTTAAAAACTTGCAGTATTTAGCCGCATTGTAGCCTATAAATATAATAAACATAAAATTTCACTTTTAAACTATTTCAATAAATGATTGAAAAGGTTCACACTATTATGCCTATATTCTTAAACATCGCTGATAAAACAAAATTGCCTTCATTAACTTATCTATTGTTTCAGTCATGCAACATTTCAGCACTTATAGACAGGGATATATTTCCGAATAGGCGGACTAGGCGCTCGCATAGGACGGCAAATTTTAGGGGGCGGCAAAATTTGGGGAAGAAATAATTTAAAAGTTTTAGTTTTAGTCTTTAGATGTAATTTAAAAGTATGTTGCATGCCTTCTTTAGTAATTAAAAAAAAATTTAGCAAATAATTTTGAGAACGACAATTCGGCTATTTAAAATACTTTCATTAAGTATAAAATTATTCAAGAGCACCTTAACGTTAAGGCTTCGGTCTTCGGTCTACGTGAGCCCGAATGCCGCCTCGCGGCCGCGGCCTTAGCGCTAGGCGAGTTTTATGGATGCAGAGGTTTACGGGAATCATGTTTTAAAATTAAATCATTAAGATAAAGATCGACTCTTAACTTTTTCTAAAAGTAGAAAGAAGGATCTCGTGTTCTCTGGTTTTAGAATTTTTTAATAAAAATTCTAATCTCTGTTATAACTGTCTAAAATCAACTATTTTTCTCCATGCAAATGCAAGGGGTTTTTTTTAGAATCCTGTTATGATTCTGCTAAATGCAGCCTATAGCTGCAAATATGGTGTCCATTAAAGAAGAATTGTGGTGCTAAAATTCCTTTGTTACACTTTGTTAATCTCACTTTGGTAGTTTTATTAAAACTAATGGAAAACTCCAGTTAAAAATCTAGAAAAAACAGGTGATTTTAGATAGTTATAGCTGAAATTAGAAATTTATTAAAAAATTCTAAGACCAGAGAAGACGAGATCCGTCTTTATACTTTTAGAAAAAGTTAATATTCATTTTTATTCATTTTTTTATATCGTTTTTATTCATTTAGCTTTTTGTAAATAAACCCGTTTTGTAAATACAAATATTTTATTTTTCAAAGACATCTTATCTTGACACGTCTATGCAGTGTATTTAATGTTCAATACCAATAGTTAAGAGTTAAGAACCCTTGTATATGGACGTTTTCATGTACCGTTTTCGCGCCGTAAAACGCGATTATGACTTCTGATGGGTTACAACAATGTTGCGCATTCCAGCATGTGAGACTGACTTTTTGAATGAAAACGGCCCAACAAATACACTCTTTTAAAAATGCTCAAAATGTAGTATGTTTGTTGATGCATTTCAGAATGCAATTACTTTTCTACAAAATCAGCTGACACGGCATGTGAGGTCGGGGAGTGCGCTGACAAGTTTGGGGGGGGGGGGGGGCGGCGGAAAACTTCGCTGCCTATAGGCGGCAAATACTTAAATACGTCCCTGCTTATAGATACAGTAATTAGTTAATCTATTACATTCCGAGCCCCGTTATGCGCTTGTAATAGTTTATCAGACCCTGAACCCTGCAATCTGACTACGAAAGTTATCCAATTCAATTAGTGAACGATGCGACTCCTTTGAGGGAGATTCATCATAATCTGCTGCAATTTAATATTAACCACTCTTGTACACGGGCTGAATACTGCTGCAGTTCCGAGTTTTGTACAATGAAAGAGATCAAAGTGTTAATTATAAATCAAACAGTTGTTAATTTTACATCACATAGTTTTATAAGCATTATAATGACACTTCAAAAGTTTCCTTTCTATGTGTATCGTGGAATAATATAAGTTTGATTGTATCGTTTATAGGTTTAGAAACTTCAAATATTCGAATTTTGAGGCTAATCTTCACATCAGGGTTAGTAGCGTAGTGGGTTATGTTAATTATACTGCTTATGGGCAAAACATAGTATTTTATTCCCTAGTTTCGGAAACCGTTATTCAAAAGATTTTGTTGAAACTTTGTAAAAATTTAGTTCAATAGTTACATTCCAGCTCCCATGTCCTAAAGGTATGAACAACTCTCACTGACAACGAAAAGTAAAATTCATTTTCTTTACCTTTGTTTGTATGGTCTACTAACACAGGGTAACTTGTGGCAACCCGACGAATTTGAAACAGTTTCTGTATTGTTATTGCACTAGTTAGGGAGATTTGGGTTATATCGTTGTCTTGAATATGTCTTTGCTATTTTATTCTAAATATAACTAATCAACTTAGCATCTTATTTTTTCATACACTTTTTGTTAAAATTTGTAAATTTATAAAACTGCAAAGCGTAACTTTATTCAAAATTTGAAGATCAGTCGAAACGACACACTTTTTTAAGCAAAAACAAATTGTTAAGCTGAATTTCACGCACTTAGAATAACAGGAAGGGGAAAAAATAAAGCCAAACGGTCTTTTAAGCGTTTAGAATGAAAGCACTTGAAAAAATTGCATAGACAAAACTGCTGCAATCACAAGAAGTTCTTTTGATAACATTCTTACAGGACTGTTTGGCTTTTCTTCTGCTCCTGTTGTTCTGAATGTGTGAAATTCAGTTTATCGATTTGTATCGGCTTAATGTCATTTCGACCGACATTTAATGTTTTCATGAAGATACGCTTTCCTGTGATGATAACTTTGAAAGTTTTAACAAAAATTGTTATATGAAAAAAACATTGCTACATTGACTAATTATAATAATAATTATACATGTACTAAAATGGCAAGACATACTCAAGATAACCCATAGATGTCCCAAACTAGTGTAATAACAATACAGCAACTGTTTAAAATTTTTCTGTTTTCTACAAGTTACCCTACAATTTATTTCCAACATTGATCTACTGTATAATTACACTAATTTTTTTAACTATATTCAAAATATCCTCGGAAACAGAGGAATGCGGAGGCAAGTTTTCTGTGTTTTACGGGGGTGAAAATGTCTCTTAATAGACAATAAGGTTAACACGGTCATTCGTCGATTATTAGTGATAAGAGACTTGAAAAAAGTCAATGACCTTTGCTGGTTATATTTACATGTTAAAAAAATTATCTTTAAGTAAATAACGATGCGTGTTATTTCTAATGTATAACGTTCAGGGTTCTGACTTTGACCAGTCCTCAAATAGATGTTTGTATATTTTCATGTGGGTTTCTAATGAAAGCTTTATTAACGGATAAAAAATACAATATAATATCCTCATTGAAATTCATTATACTTCTATTTTCCTATTTCTTCAAAAATCCACACCATTTTTAGAGTGTTGTGAACAAAGATAAATATGCAATTTGTTTGCTTGTGACATTTAAATTTCCAAATTTTATCTTTCAGTAAACACCGATAATGCAGTACTGTAATTAATATTTATGACGAATTAGTTTACAAATCGTTTCTGTTATCTTATCTGTGGATTTTCTTTAGTTAAATGTGTGTATACAGTTAGAAAAACACGATCGTACTATTCGTACTATTTCCATTTTTAAGTATGCTCAATTTAGAATAATATTTGGCTAGAACAATAAGGGTTGACCATTTATTTGACTAAAATCCAATTTTAGGTTATCATAAAATATTTCAAAACCAAATTATCGAAGTTGTAAAAGATGAAATTATAATAGTACTATGTTCGTGTTTATTGTCTTTATGGACAAAAACTACAAAGTTAAAATTGACTTACTCTTTTTCTTTTTTTAAGAAACCCTTTTTCTTTAAGATTGATTATGAAATAAAACATAAGTTTAAAACTTGTTATTCATTTATTATTAAAAGTTGAATGGATGTTATCAAAGGTTTTCACAGTTTCCGTGGGTGCGAAATGTCACCGTAAGGGGGTGGGGGAGGGTTCAGGCTATTCTATACGCCCACAATCTCTATCAAAGCTGTCGTTTCTAGAAGACTTCCATTCTCGATTACAAACCCGATTTCACCACAGACTGACAAATTGCGCAATTGCGTACAAAGCTTGTCTTCAGTGTTGGATATTCGATTTTGAATATCTAACAAAACTGATAACGGCCAGCATCATTAATATTTATGTAGTCTAGGTTTATATTATGACACAGTATAATTGTTTTACTCTTTTAATATACATTTAACTTTAATGGATTTATTTTTTCCATAGCTTTTCAATTTAAAGAATTACTTTTCATACGAAATGTTATTTGTGAAAACCAAAATGCTGCATCTTTGATTTTTAATATAATTTTGATGACAACAAACTGCAACTAAATTGGTAATTATCAACTGATTCTAAACTCTGAACGTTTTTAAGTAAATACTTTTATAGTAGAGTAAAATGGTATAAATCAATTAATTTTAGACTTTTATGAGTAGTGAATGATAAATGGCTGGTTTCTGCGCTTTTTATTTTAAATGTTTTATGTTACTTAGTACTTTGAAAGTGATGATAAAAATACATTTTACGGACTATTTATTGTTCCTTGTAAAATGTTTAGAAAGCATTGTATTTGGAAATGAGTAGGAATATTTATTCATAATCGGTCGATTTCAAGTCGTTATTAGGCTAATCTGTGTGAATTTTAATTTAACTTTCAAAGTTGGTTAGGTAAACTAAGGAGACGTTAATGAGGAGTGTTCAGCACAATGTTCATGTTCAATTTTGCCATACATTTTGTTTGCAGGCTACAAGAAAAATGTTAAACTGAATAGAATTTTGAGGTAGGTTCGAGTAGGCCTAATAATCTGTATAGGCCCTAAGTTGAAAACTAATTTGATGATAAAAATACAAAGATAAGTTAAAATAAATGGCTATTTTGAGTTTAATATTAATTTGTTTTATAGGTTTTACTATTCCATATGCAATAACAACAAACATTAACATTTTTAGAGAATTTCCAGATAGGGAATATGCTATTACGGTATTAGCCATGGTAAGACCTAAGCCCATTACCATTAGGCCTACTTTTTCGTTTTGAGGTCCCCACATAACTTTTGATGGGGACCTCCGATTTTTATAGAATTTTGAATGAATGTGTATAAGACCAGGTCTATTCTCATGACTTCGCGAACCAGCATGATCGAGTTATTTGAACAGGGTTTTATGGGGTTTGAAAGGGGTCAAAAATGGATTTTTCTCATTTTTGGACCTCAATTTTCAAACTTCAACAATTTAAGTGAAACCATTTAAAAGAGCTTAAACAAAAAAAGTTTAGTATTTTGAATTTTTAACCTGGCTTAACAGATTACGGATAAAATCCACAGGTAGGTTCCCATGTTAATCTTTTGGGAAATTAACAGAATCCTGTATCTCGCTTATTTATAGGCATAACTTGATAAAATTTTATATGAACATTAACTAGGTAGAGTTTAAATGTTATATGCTTTCAACACCCATATGGCGGCAAACCTACATACCCCCAAGGAGTTTATGGGGAAAATTAAAAAGTGCCGAATATTGATACAATTTAATATTACTTTACCTAACCATTACATTTCCTAGCAACTAACATTTTCTAACAACATTCCATGGCAACAAACCAACATACTCATTGATATGGTGTTTATGGGGGAAATACAAAATCTCAATTGGAAATTCACTGAGGATGCAGGTTTGCTGCGACGGGGGTATTTAGTAATAATGGTTGTTATTTGAGGTCCCGAATAAAAGTTACAACATCATCAACGACGCACTTCCCGTCTCCATGCTCTGTGCAGCGTGCCCAAATCACAGAGTTATTAATACCCAAACGTCTGTCCTTGTCAAATCATTAATCACATGTAATTTTAATCCGACTCGAAAACAGCTGTCTTTGTGTCAGGCAAATGTCTGTTATTTCCCCCTTTGTAACTCCGAGACTTTCACCAAATGCCTAACCCAGAAACCAACAAGAGGCAGATCGAGCGCTAACGTAATATCTGTTTGACGATACTGTACTTCGAAGGGGAAATGTATTACATTTTGTATAATGGTGTTTAATTTTGTAAACAGAAATTTTAACTGATCGACTATTGAAGTGCAATGGGTTTTCCATCACTTTGTTGCTTAGTCTACAGTAATTCCCTTATTACATCTAATGTATTTTATATCAGACTTTAGTTGCTCTTTGCTATATAAAATCTTCAATTTTTTACGGTACTAGAGAATATTTCTGCACGTAAGGTAAATATTGCAGACCGAACATTATTTTCATAATGGAGGATTCGGTTTACACAGTACTACACCCATACTGCATAAAATATTCATACATTCACCAATTTTAAAATATTGTTTATCACAAGAAGTACCTTGCAATTTATTGCATGTTGCAATAACTCCCTGTTTTAACAACTTTCTGTAAACTGTAAATGAAATGAAAAAGTCTTCTCTGCATTCTTTGACAAAATCAGCAATATGGAACTAAATATTGTTTTTAATCAAAATATCTATGGCATTGTATATTATTCTTGTTACTTTTTCAGTAACACTCCAGAGGTACTTTCATTATTGGAAATGTTAATGTGTAAATAAGATTTATAAAATCTACACCATAAATCATCTCAAATAATATAGTTTATCAAGAAAATTTCCTCAATTGATTAGTATCAATAAAGCTTAGATTACAAAGCAAGATTCATGTTCACACACGTTTCATCAAAGGTCAAAAGCATTTTCAGCTTCAGGAAGTTGCGACTAGAAATTCTTGTCGAGTAAAGAATGGTGAACTAGTTTTTGTCGAGCTCTTCTTTTACTTTCTCTCAAGACTCTCACTTCACTACTTTGTTTGAATTCCTCGATGAAGCTGGGTCGAGCTGGTCGAGCGCCAAAAAGGTTTAAAACTTAAATGGGTTTTTCGTTATATATTTTTTATCCGTCCAACCTCCGACAAAAATAAAACATTATTTGAGATTGACATATTAGTTTTAAGGGAATATTAGAACAACCTTTATTTTCTTTACTACAAGAATTATATAATTTTTCAGTATTTTAATAATTCTGGAATGTGCTGAGGTTCTCGTTTTTCATTATAACAAATAAAGTGGCAATTTTTAGTGACGTAGGCCTAATTTGTAAGTAAGGTATAAAGAGAGGATTTGTTTTTATGACATAAAAGCGTTCTTTATACTAAAGGGCTAAAAAATAATCCTATATAAATCATATGTAAAATTTAATCTTGATCTATATATAAAAATCTAATGCGATATTCCCTAGTGGGGATTAACGTCCGCACTGGTGAATACTTTCAGAGAAGGGTAATGTTCATCCTTTTACAGAGAAGGATTTGCATAGTACATTTATTTGTACATTAAAGCTTTACTAATGTTTGAGAACGACCTTTAAATCCTGTAATGTATATATTAATCATCTTGAATCAAATCGTTCCAAACCGAGTACCGTAAATAATTGATTCTTTAAAGTTCATGTTAAATGTAACGGTTACATTTGGCATTTAGTGGTACTTCACACACTGAGAGAGTTGATTCTAAATTGCGCCTCAAACGCTTCACTGATCCCATCATTATGTAAAACGAGACGATACACATTCGCAATTTGTCAACAATGAGTCGTTGTCCAAATCGGACTAACCTAAATACAACCAGTGACTCAGTTGGCAGCATTGCCCCTCCAACATCAGCTGGTTATCAGCTGACTGACGTCACTATCTCTCTCTTTGTCTCACACATCAATCCATTGTTGTCACTTTAGCAGGTTTGCCAACTGTGTCGCTCTCGCCTTGACATTGTGACGTTGGCTACACTGTAATTTTAGACAAATCGCTTTAACCTTCTCCGCGCTGGCTTTCTACCGAGGTTTCACTGCGACTTGCTTTCAAACGTTGAAACTTAAACGTTCTGTGGTCTTGAATGTTTGTTAATTCATTTAACTCATATTGTTTTCCATGCAGTTTGATATGTTTACCGAATTAAGTTAATTAATTCAAAATATATGAATAAATGTCCTTATAAATCAAACCTAAAATACCTTTTATGGTTCATTGCCTAAATTCATCGTAGTTTTACTATACTATATTTATCAATTTAAATTAAATTTACATTTAAATTTAAAAAAATTATACAAATTACTAAGAATAAGGTAGGCCTATCCACTTTGGTTGAATTTTGTATACCCCAGACTATTATATAGTATTGAACATTTTTGTAACTTTTTATCAAGAAATAATTCTTTTATAGTTTTCAAATTCGTTAAGCGCAAACCCAAAAAATATATAACATTAAGATCTTTTTAATCAACTTCTTTAACGTAATTTACACTTATTGCTTAGTATATAACAAAAAATCGCATTCTGTTGCAATATCATGTTTTGACAAGTGGTCTTCCCATGACATAAAATGTTGAAATATGTTGCCAGAATGTAAATAGAACTGTTATAAAATTAAGTGATGTACATCATTACGAAATCATTATTTAAGCTTATCTCTCAACTGATTTTGAATCAACTCAAAATATTAATTAGCCATTATGTTTGATCTATTTCTATGTTTGGCACACGATATATTATCCACTACAAAACAATATTAAAAGCTCATCTATATCTTACTTCTCTACTATAATACGATGCACTAAAATAGCTCAGTTTTACACCTCTACATCCACAGTTGTGTGTTCCTACATCCACAGTTGTGTGCCTCTACATCCACAGTTGTGTGCCTCCACATCCAAAGTTGTGTGCCTCTACATCCACCGTTATGTGCATCTACATCCACAGTTGTGTGACTCTACATCCACAGTTGTGTGCCTCTAAATCCACAGTTGTGTGCCTCTACATCCACCGTTGTGTGCCTCTACATCCACCGTTATGTGCATCTACATCCACAGTTGTGTGCCTCTAAATCCACAGTTGTGTGCCTCTACATCCACCGTTGTGTGCCTCTACATCCACCGTTATGTGCATCTACATCCACAGTTGTGTGACTCTACATCCACAGTTGTGTGACTCTACATCCACAGTTGTGTGCCTCTAAATCCACAGTTGTGTGCCTCTACATCCACCGTTGTGTGCCTCTACATCCACCGTTGTGTGCCTCTACATCCACAGTTGTGTGCCTCTACATCCACCGTTGTGTGCCTCTACATCCACAGTTTTGTGCCTCTACATCCACAGTTATGTGCCTCTACATCCACAGTTATGTGCCTCTACATCCACAGTTGTGTGCCTCTACATCCACAGTTGTGTGCCTCTACATCCACAGTTGTGTGCCTTTACATCCACAGTTGTGTGCCTCTACATCCACAGTTGTGTGCCTCCACACCCAAAGTTGTGTGCCTCCACATCCAAAGTTTTGTGCCTCTACATCCACAGTTGTGTGCCTCTACATCCACAGTTGTGTGCCTTTACATCCACAGTTGTGTGCCTTTACATCCACAGTTATGTGCCTCTACATCCACAGTAAGTGCCTCTAAATCCACAGTTGTGTGCCTCTACATCCACAGTTGTGTACCCCTACATCCACAGTTGTGTGCCTCTTCTTCCACATTTTTGTTCATCTATATCCACAGTTGTGTTCCTCTACATTCACCGTTGTATGCCTCTACATCCACCGTTGTGTGCTTCTTCTTCCACAGTTGTGTGCCTCTAAATCCACAGTTGTGTGCCTCTACATCCACAGATGTGTGCCTCTACATCCACAGTTGTGTGCCTCTACATCCACAGTTGTGTTCCTCTACGTCCACAGTTGTGTTCCTCTACATCCACTGTTGTGTGTCTCTACATACGTAGTTGAATTGTGTGCCTATACATCCCCAGTTGTGTTCCTCTACATCCACAGTTGTGTGTCTCTACATCCACAGGTGTGTGCCCCTACATCCACAGTTGTGTTCCTCTACATCCACAGTTGTGTGTCTCTACATCCACAGTTGTGTGCCCCTACATCCACAGTTGTGTTCCTCTACATCCACAGTTGTGTGTCTCTACATCCACCGTTATGTGCATCTACATCCACAGTTGTGTGACTCTACATCCACAGTTGTGTGCCTCTAAATCCACAGTTGTGTGCCTCTACATCCACCGTTGTGTGCCTCTACATCCACCGTTGTGTGCCTCTACATCCAGAGTTGTGTGCCTCTACATCCACAGGTGTGTGCCCCTACATCCACAGTTGTGTTCCTCTACATCCACAGTTGTGTGTCCCTGCATCCACAGTTGTGTTCCTCTACATCCACAGTTGTGTGTCTCTACATCCACCGTTATGTGCATCTACATCCACAGTTGTGTGACTCTACATCCACAGTTGTGTGCCTCTAAATCCACAGTTGTGTGCCTCTACATCCACAGTTTTGTGCCTCTACATCCACAATTATGTGCCTCTACATCCACAGTTGTGTACCCCTACATCCACAGTTGTGTGCCTCTTCTTCCACATTTTTGTTCATCTATATCCACAGTTGTGTTCCTCTACATTCACCGTTGTATGCCTCTACATCCACCGTTGTGTGCTTCTTCTTCCACTGTTGTGTGCCTCTACATCCACAGTTGTGTGCCCCTACATCCACAGTTGTGTTCCTCTACATCCACAGTTGTGTGTCTCTACATCCACAGTTGTGTGCCCCTACATCCACAGTTGTGTTCCTCTACATCCACTGTTGTGTGTCTCTACATACGTAGTTGAATTGTGTGCCTATACATCCCCAGTTGTGTGCCTCTACATCCACAGTTGTGTGCCCCTACATCCACAGTTGTGTTCCTCTACATCCACAGTTGTGTGTCTCTACATCCACAGGTGTGTGCCCCTACATCCACAGTTGTGTTCCTCTACATCCACAGTTGTGTGTCTCTACATCCACAGTTGTGTGCCCCTACATCCACAGTTGTGTTCCTCTACATCCACAGTTGTGTGTCTCTACATCCACAGTTGTGTGTCTCTACATACGTAGTTGAATTGTGTGCCTATACATCAACAGTTGTGTGCCTCTACATCCACAGTTGTGTTCCTCTACATCCACAGTTGTGTGTCTCTACATCCACAGTTGTGTGCCTCTACATCCATAGTTGTGTGCCTATACATCCACAGTTGTGTGTCTCTACATCCTCAGTTGTGTTCCTCTACATCCACAGTTGTGTGCCTCTACATCCACAGTTCCGGGAGTTACGTATGGCATGGAGCAATCGTCCCGTTATTATGCAATGCACCGCTCGCTGGTCCCTGAACTTTAGTGGTCTGTGGCCTTGAACGCCGCTGGCCGGCTACATACGGTACCTACTTTGAACGCCTTTGATCTATAATAAACTGGCATCTTTACTTGATATGTAATTTTATTTAAATGTGAAAATGTGTAGGGGTTGCTGTAATTGAAAATTGCTGGTACTGTAAGTCTACACAATGGCGTAAATGAACAGTGATTCCAAAATTCTTGTATTTGTCTATCGATTGTAAATTATTTAGGTTTTCACTTTTTTCATAACTGCAATGATACTTTATAGCTGTTTGTGTATTAAAAGCGTACATCATTGCCGCTCGACACTTCGTGCGCTTCGTGCAAAAAAATTAAATGTTTTATTGAAACAAAATGTTGTTTAGATTAAGTTTGATTTGTTTCTGTTGAAACACACTGTTAACTATTAAACATAACCTCAAACTGAGAAAGGAGCTATTACTAGCCTAAACTACAACAATGACCAACAACTGTGGCATAGTTTGTAATAGCAGCTCACTTTTAAATAAATTGCTGTTTGATTTAGCGTGCGGTAAAGAACATTGCCGCTCTAGAGCGGAAAAGGATAGTAAACCGTAAATGACCTGTTTTGCGTAGGTTTTACAGGTGTGGAAATGTGTTTATTTCCATGCAGTGGTAGGATAAATGAATTTTTTGTGAAGTCTCTCTTCTTAAAAATAGTCACATTATTTGTAATGTATACTCAAGGTAGTTCTTTGTTTGAAATCTATTGTAGGTTTTACTGACCAGTTATTTGAAATCCACACAACCTAACTTCTTGAACATCAATTAAGGAAAATTTCGATGCCAAACTCGAAGCAATCCCTGCACATACCAATTTGCAATATTTAAAAATATTATCATTACGTAGCAAACTGTAGCAGGCCAGTGTGCAGCCAGACGTTAAATTGAGTGGCTCATTTCCGACTCAAGTAGACTGGAAAATTCAATCTTTTCCTCACCAAGTTTTTCTGCGAACGAGGAGAATGTCATTTACCATGAATTCCCATGTACCCTCTTCGTAACAGAATCGGGAAGTTCAGGTGTTAGGAGAGCACAGATCATGGAACACCTCCGTTGCAGTCTCTTGACCTTTAGTGGTCTGTGAGCAAGGTCGTCCCGCAGCCTTCACTATTCCCAATTTAAATGCCTTTGGCTCGACGGCTTCCATTACAGCAAGGCCGTAGGTAACCTGCAGTCTTGTGCAAACTCTTGGCCAATTTGCAACTGCAACCTCTCCTTAGACTTTGGTCGCGTTACAACTGGTTTGGAGGTTTGGTTTTATTCTTCCCTGTGGTTGAAGATTTGCATTTAATTTTCTGGTTTCGAGTCATATGTGTCGGAGTTATATTGAACCAATAAAGTGATAGGATGTTTTATTCTCCACTCAGTATTTCCATTTTTCCTCCTATGTTACTCTAGAATCTTCGAATGTTATTATCAAACGAAATGAGTTTGCACATTTTTTCAAAACCAATGTTAAGTTTAATGGTCAGTCCATACCTATAGAATTTCCGTTTGAAGAGCTTACAAGACTGTTTACAAGACTGTGTACACGCTAAAATCCAAAGAGTGAAATAGGTCGTTCTTTAGGTGGAAGAATTCCAAAAAATTCTTAAAGAGTGAAAATTTCACTCAAAATGAGCGTAGAAAAAATGTATTTCGAGAAGGATGAAATATACTTTTATTAAAAGAATGAAAATTCGATATAGTTTAGAGTGTCTGAATTTTATTCCCAAAAAGAACTGGTTTCGTTCTATTTCGGATGAATCTTGGAGTCACGTGACGTGCATGAGCGACTAGCCTCTCACAGCACAGGAGTAATATTTTCCCTTCGTTATGATTAGTGGTTGGGTAGTGGTTCAAGTGGTAAAGTGGTAAAAAGGAAGATTGAAGATTATATCCAAAACGCGAGCACTAAAGCCTATACCTTTACTTTGCTTTTAATAAGCACCAGTACAGTTCACACGTGTAGCCTAGGGCCTTATGGTGTTCACTAATAAACTACTCCCATTAGTTGGCCTATGCCAATGTCTGTCTAATTAACTTACATAAATTATAACCCATGTTTATAATCTTACTATCAATTGTCAATAACTAGCTTGATGTGCCAAGCCAAGGATTATATACACTGGTCTGTAAACCCCATAATTTGGAAAGATTCGTTAGGTTAGGTTGAACGAAAAAAATCTTTTTATGAAAGAATATTAGTTCTTCATTTAGTGAAAAGTCACACTTTTAAATAGTTAATTTCACTCCTTTAAAAATTAAAATCATTCCTTTTAGGATTGATTTTCACTCAAATTTTTGGACGAAAACATTCACTCTTTTGGTGAGTGATCAAAGTTTCTCTTTTGAGGTAGTGAATTTTCATTCTGAAAGAGTGGCTCAATTTCAACTCTTTAGAAAAGTGGTGAAACGACTCAACAAGAGTGAAAATATCTCCTTTCCCTTTTACAGTGTAGTACACTACCACAGATGTAGGTATCTTAAGAAGGAGATCTCAGATGCGTCAACAATGTTATCTCTCAGTTAGATTGTCTTAAATGCACTCTTTTGGATCAGTTGTCGTCTTGTATCCCAAGCGGATACTTTATGGCAAGTGATAGATATAATATTAAAAAATGCCTTATGAATGGTCTTGCAAAAATTGCTTCCAAGCCAAAACTCGTGCACCTTTATTCCGCATTTATGATAAAAATTCATGTAATTTATGAAGTAGGCCTACTTAGATTTATGGTTTTTACATCGTAAGATAAGAATCAGTAAAAATTTAATGTACTCATACTTATATGTGTGTTTAATGTGATTATCTAATTTTAATATTGCACTTTTGCTCGGTACGAAAAACAACTGATAACGATTACAAATTATTAAATAATAATTAATATAGATACTGTATAACATTTTCGCCGTCTATTACTTTCAGACACAACACATCCAGTCAGCCGACAAAAATAAAACATATTCTGATATAAACCAATAAAATGTCAGAGTTCAATGTCAGTCAGAATACGTTGTGATGAAACATCCAAACTGTGTTTTTCCATCGCTGTGCAACTAAGCAAACGTTTTGGTAACGATCTTATTGTTTGATCTCCGCAATTGTTGTGATTTTATTTTACAAACCGCAAGGAAATAAATACATTGTTACCTTTGGGTACTCGTACTATGGTAAATTAAATTCAAAATTATCGGTTCAATGAGATAGAAAATATAGAAATATAGATGGTTTCGATAAAAAGCTATACAGAATAAATTAATTAGGTTTTAGAGATGTACATCCTGATTTACATATATATATATATATATATATATATATATATATATATATATATATATATATATATATATATATATATATTGAAATTTACTATAACTGAGTCAAATACTAAATGACGTAAATATTTACTTTTCATGAAGACATACTAATAATATTTAAATTTTTTCTATCAATAGAAATTTTAATCTAACAAGATTTATACTGTTGCACAATTTTATCATCCATGAGCCATCTGATAAATTATTAATTAGTATTAGTTTTGTTGGTAGTACTTTTTTTACTGAAAAAATACTTAGTACCGAATTTTAAACCTTGAAATCGAGTGTGTATAAAACTGCCACAAGAGATCTCGGTTGACAATGATTTATCTGCAACAAATAAATAACCATTGCCAACGGAGAGAATATAAAGGGTAAGGAGCAGTGATGTGGGGGGTGGGGGGGGGTTAGGGTCACCATTATAAGTTTATGATTCCCAGCTAAACTTTACTACCCCTCCTAAAGCCTGGTGTTATTGCAACATCAACATTTTATTATTGGCGTTTTCAATACGGTTAAGACCTAACGATCATTCTCATCTAAATTACGACAAAATATGTGGAACAAGATGTATGTTATAGTGATTTTTATTACTAGTCTCGAAAGTGACTCATTGCTGGGAGAGATTGCGCGAGGTGAAGCCGAGCGTGGAAAAGGCTATCGAGTCCCGCAATGGCACTTCTGAGACGAGTATTGAACATTACTTTTCCTACCACTGTATGGAAATAACCACAATGCCACAGCTGTAATACTACGCAGAACAGTTCATTTCCGTTTTCCGGTCCTTTTCCGCTCTAGAGCGGTAATGGAACATTGGCGCACGCTAAATCAAGATTATTTTAAATCTACAATAGGTTAGAACGGTAAAGAAGGTGACGTCACAACACAGACTAGTTTTTATTGGTCAGAAACCACATGACAATCACCATAATTATTACAAATTAATTGTAGTTGCTTTGCTCTGAATCAGCTGATTTCACGGTCAGTTTTTAGAAAACACTAACTTCCGGTTACACACCTATGCAAGTGATTACGATTTATTACAGTTATTAAGTTAATAAAAGTTAATGAAGTTAAATTTAAAGTTGATATAATTGTGTACGTTTATGAAATACATTTAATCGGTTGTAATTAATTATGGTGGTAGGAAAAATATTGTGTGTATTACGAGCACAAATAGTCATTGCCGCTCTCGAAATGTTTGGCCGCACTCAGCTGACGCTTCGTGTGGCCAACTACATTCTCGAGCGGCAATGACGTTATTTGCGCTCTTAATACACAAATAGCTATTTCATTACGATATCGAAAACTTAAACAATGTGAATATTTTTGTTTATTCAACTTAGTTTCAA
Source organism: Neoaliturus tenellus (assembly GCA_030545055.2). Lineage (NCBI taxonomy): Eukaryota > Metazoa > Arthropoda > Insecta > Hemiptera > Cicadellidae > Neoaliturus > Neoaliturus tenellus. The sequence continues at coordinate 35,828,679 of CM061537.1, forward strand.
GAAAAAACCGAACTCATAACGCTGAGTTTTCGTACTTATGTCAAGGTATACATACGCACGGAAACAATGGAACAGCTGATCCGTCTGCACCGCAAAATC
>CM061537.1:35828877-36178889 GCA_030545055.2 Neoaliturus tenellus
AAAAGATGTTAACTTTCACTGAACGATGAAGTATTGAATGCGTTGAAACAGGCACTCAACTCTGCACCTGTATTGAGCTATTATACTATAAACAAAGATTTTCCGATTCGCATAAGACTCATTAACGCACCTAGGTAAATTGGTTCTTATGGTTTACATCATGTATTTAAGCAAAGAGGATGTAAGAGATTTATTGATGTTGTTTTTATATACGTTAGCACCCGCTTCACTTACCATTAAACACAAAAGTAATATTTGCCTAAATAAAGAGGTTCTTTGCCTTAGAGAGACAAAGTAGGTTAAATAATAATAAATAATCTTTATTAATATTATGTGTGTTTTAATGTACGTGGCATTTATCATTATTTATGCTGTCTTTTTTGTATCAATATAACATTTTAAAGTTAAGGTTTTCCCAAAAAATACTCAAAAAGACCACCTTAATATATAAAAAAATAATAATGCAAATTTGTTTTAAACTTGATTTTCATCAATTGTCCTCTATGTAAATCAATGTCCCTTTCTAAAATTGAAATTAAATCATGTTAAATTAAAAAATATAAAGTGTTAAATCGTTACCATTAACGCTGCATTTCACCTAATTAGCTTATCAAGTGATGGAACTATTACAGTGTAAAGGATCTCGGGGCAATAAGGTCAATTACAGTAGTTAGTGTTGGAGCCGTGGTTGCTATGGAGACAGCTCCCCCCTCCCATCGTACCCCTCCTCCCCCCCTCTCCAACTCCATCCCACAGGGCTGTGACTGAACCTCTAGTTGTGTAACTGATTGTTTTTGATAACCTCTTCCTGAACACATTCATTCTTTCACAGCCATTTCATGTGTTATACTGTTGTTAACATTCAGCATTATTTGATACCGAAGGCTTTTATTCACTTACTCATTATTGCTTAGTAACTTTGCTTTTGATATTGATTTGTAGCCTAAGTATTTTAAATGGTTTACTTACAATAAGTTTTATTCCTCATAAAATTTATTAGTTTTGTTAAAATTATTATATCGTTAACAATGTTTATGTCGTATCTATTTGATGTGATAAGTGGATGTATTCACATTTGTTTGCCAACATTTCCGATAAATTCTTGGGAAATCATGGGAGAAAGATAAGTGATGATATCAGTCTCATCTATATAAATTATCCAAGGGGTGTTAAATGAAGTAATTTAAACAAGTAACCATTTTGTAATATTCCATATATTACGTTATAAAATATCAAATGCATAACACTTCTGTGGCTAAAGAGATGTTTTTAAAAAGGGTATATGCCTGGTGATGTCATTTTAAACTTTAATAATTTCACACTGTAGGCAAAATAATGTGAGTTGATTGCGTTGTCTAAAACAATCTCAGACGCAATGCTCAATAAAAATTAATAAAATTACGTATTGCATATTGTTATAAATGGAGATCCATGTAATACAGTACACAATTTAAAATTTACACATGATTTAGGAATGTGAATTGTATTAATACCCATGATGTTTTACATCCAGTAACAGTAACTATTTAGCTTAAAAACTGAAAAAGTGTATGATTCCAGCAACTAAAGCAGCGTCATGAATTAAAATTAAAAGAATCTTCGTCAACTCTTTAACTGAGGTTAAGGCTTTGTTTCAGAGCACAACGTTCTTGATGCATGGCATGGTAACTTTACACATTAAGACGAGATCCTTACAGTGAATAAAGTTGGAAACAACTCGAATAAAATATTTACTTAAATCTACTTGAAAGTATTTTCAAATAAACTTAGTTTAAAGGACAACATAATTGCAAAATAAAAAACACATGTGATAATTTTATCATCAAAAATATTTTTGATCTCCAAAAAGTTATCTAAATATGCCAACGTAATCTTCTATATACGTAATTTTCAACGTAATGTGATAATATAGAAGATTCGATGTTTAAATTCGAATTTTAATTTGACTGCGTTCACCATTAAGTATAGTTCAAGCATTAAGTATAGTTAACATGTAATACTCATGTAAAATTGAAGGTAGTCTATCTAATATAATTTTATGCAAATAACAGATCATTATTGTGGAAGTTATAACTAACCTTAATTGTTAGTCAGCATTCTGTGGGTGCTCAAGGTGGAAGGCAGGGCTAGAATTGCTTCTATGATTTAGTTTTTCTGTCATAAAGATCTGGGAAGAGTGAAACTGAAGGTAAAAATCGCAAATTGTATTTTAAGAACCATAAACAATAGATAAATTGGTTTGGGTGCTGCAGCGTCTTGAACCAATATACATCTATGAGAGGCCTAGTGTGATCTAAGTGGTTCAAAATGTTCAACCGTTTTAAAGCGGTTGTGCTTTTAAAAATACTGAAGGTATGGATATTGCAATGTACCTATAAAACAATGTATGTTAATAAATACATACAAAATAAGTGCATGTAAATGGGTTATTTGATATTATATTAATTGCAAAACTATCGAGCCGTTTTAAGGGTTTAGGAAACGTGTTGCAGAATTATATAAATAATAATACTTAACTCGCAAATTGCAAAATTTATGTACTGAAAATAAAACAAACAACATACAATATATTGTTCAAAGGAAGGCATTCTGACATATCGATAAAAGCATGAAACACATTTGACAAATAATTCTCAACAAACTAATTCTAACGTCAATTATAAAATTTATGTTATTATTGTTACCAAGAAAGTATGAAGTTCAGTTATATGAATTGAACATTGAATGTTTAAATTAAACCAGTCGGGACGGCATTGCGTTATACGGCTTGTCATTTGATCTGGAGGATTATCCAGCTTCCCGTTGGAAGGCGCTAACACCGCCCAAACCTCGTTTATGCAGTGACACCGAGTCAAGATCACTTCAGCGACGACACAATCCCCCCTACTGATCTTGGGAACCCCAACTAAAACCTGTAAAGTCACTTCTATGTACTAATTTTTCACTGTTTGTTCGCAAGTATAGTGTCACGAGATGCAATGAAACATGTTTGGATCGATTTCAATTAATTTGTTAGTCCCTTAACAAATTCATGCATCAATTTAAGTCTCCAGGTTGCACAATTTCAAAGCCATCTATATATTTAAAACAGTAAGGTAAAACACCTTTAAGTTTGTATGAGACCTCCACTGGGCCAATTTACACGAGAGTTGAACTAAAAAAAACATTTTCGGTCCTATATTTGCATGTTTGATCAGTATTTCGAAAATATTTATGTGAAATTGGTCAAAAGTGAATAATAAACTTTTCTCATGGAGATTTAACATGGGGAAAATTAAACTTTTTCAATCCTATGGACAGTTTGTCTGAGACTTCCACTTGATCGATTTACATGGAGTTCGTACCGAATAAAGGCAAACTTTTAACAGGTTTTATTACTTTAACGTTATCTTACTTCCTTATATTAATACAAAAATCAAAATATCCTCACCCTTGCATTGAATTTATTTTACAACCATTAAATCAGCTGATTCTAAACAAAATGAGGCATTTGTCTAAATACAGTAGAAGTACAAGCACTCAAGAATTATTTGCTTTATTATGGACAGTATCTTAAAATTATATAATTACAACTTTTTATTTTTGTTAATGGAAAGAAAAAGGTAATACAGTGTTATACTATATAAATTATTTAATTTTATAAGCTAATTAATTGGAAGGAAGTAGCAATTTAAAAACTTGCATTTTATGCCATTTTCCACACCATCTGTCTAGCACTCTATGACTGGTGCTATCCGTCGAGTATCGACAGGCAACAACTCATTCTTCGTTATTCCGCTTTAATATACATTTTTATTTTATTTACATTAAATAATAATGTAAATTAGTCGAAATTAAAAATTTTGTAGGTTTGTTTCCCAGTACAGACCCAGCTCTAGCTGCCAATGCACCAGAAACATACCAGAGAGACCTCCTTAATCACCCCGGCAGTATAGTTTTTAATGATTTTTCGGTATCAACATCAAACGATATACATACAAAATGTTATATCAATCTGATATGCCCAATTTAAGCATATATTAGTATATCACTTCAAATCTCGTATAATATACTGTAGTCACGAGGGAAGGAACGATACAACACTCGGACTAGAGGCTAAAAGTACTCTCTTCACCTTTTCCAGATTTCGATGTTCAGCTAGAGGATCAACGACATATATAACTGCCATAAACCAAGCCTAAATCTCCCTTATTGCAATGTCAGTATTATGCACTATAGTTTTTCGCTTGCGCTAAAGATTTAAAACCTTCCATATAAAATACTAGTTAAAGTTATGTATTTTCAGGAAAATAAGGTCGAAATAATGAGATTTGTTAATTTGTCTTTCGTTTCAATCCCACTCTTTGAGTATTAGAGAGTTCGTTTTGTTTCCTTGCTACTAATTGCAGCACTACATACATAATACACCTGATTTGAGTTGTATACAGTAAAAAATGTATTTGAAAATATTTTTAAACTAAACATTTAATGTACTCAAATCATTTTAAATATGGAGTTTCATTTGACATTTCTCAGAGAAAACTACGCCGTTTGATTCAAAATGATTATTAATACGAATATCATACAATAATCAAGAGGAGTATTTAATGGGGAAATATCTTATCAATTAAATACAGTCAAAACAATGTTACAAATATTACTTAGAATACAATAAAGCTCTTTAGAAAGATATTATGAATTAATTCTAAATATATTTTAAAAATTTCCTAACGTTTACAAAACCGGACAAACCATATGAGACGAAGCATGTTTAGAAACTAATATTATGAACAGCAATATTTGAGACGCGCAGTTGGCGGCAACTGCTTACCTATTCCAGTCAAGTCTGTTTTCGAGCCACACACTTGTGAAATGCCATTTGCGCCGTTGTCACGTTTCTTATATAATACTGAAGCATTACTTGGGTATAATCATGTATATAGTAGTGAACCTAAGCTACCAGAAAGTCTTTTCGCAACATTCTTACAGTTTGCTTTTTATATTATTCACTAGCTTTTTTATTGATCTATTAACCATTGCTGATTAAAATTAAAAATTTTCTTAAGTATGCAATTCTTAAGCTTAAAAGTTAAAAAGAGTTAATTGTTTTAGTTGGTGCAGAACTAGTTTTTATATTGTGTCGATGAGAATCTTGATGAAGGGAAACAGTTTCCCTTCAGGGAGAAAAAGTTGTACTTTAGTCACTAGAAGCACAAATAACTATTTCATTCTTGTTATGTTTCAAATAGCTGTAAAATACTGTTCATTGATCACGAGTCAATCATGCATAATTGAAAATAATTTGAGAATATCTCAGGTGTTATTTGAAATGCTATTGACTTTTTACAGCCTTAAAAAGTCTTTTACGTTTTATAAAATAAATTTAATCTCAAAGAAGCTACAAAAACGGTAAATTACAATACTCCTATTGTTTAAAGGGCTGACATTCTTCAAGCGTTGCCATGGTAATCACTGTGATAAATTATTCTCTAGATGTTCTTTTAAGGCCTAAAGGATAAAGGGGCGACCGTTGTACTTTATAACACGTTTACTTGATTTAACTCTTGAGACTACATTTAACTGTTGCTTTGGTTTTTTTACCCCTAACTCACTAGTTGTGTCACATTTAAATTACCGTGCATTATAATTGTCAACCTACGATTTTAAGATGCTACTCTACGATTCAAAAGTTTCTTATATTTTATTTTATTTGATGAACAATAAGCTATTAACTGAATTTTAATGTTTCACAATCCTTAAAAAACCCTCCTCACTAATCCAGTCTCAAATAGAAAAAATAATAAAAAAACTATATTTCAAATTGAAAATTACATTCAGTAAAAATATTCAAATGCAATTTAGGAAGTCTTTCAATGACGGATAAAGGATTTGATAAATAACGGCGAATCCGGACCAGAGTTTAGGTACCGCAATGATAAATGTATTTTGAAGTTTTTTGTTGGCAGCCCTGTTCCGCAGTTGACAGAGTGATGGATTACCACGAGGATGAAGCGTTTACGTTGGTAACACTGACAGCCTTCTGCAGGGAATTATTCATTTGATATCAACTAAACCTTTTAGTTACCATTAATTCGTTGGTTGGAAGTCTGGTGTTTTATTATAACAATAAATTGTATGTTGTTTCTTTTATTTTTCAATGCATTACTGTTTGTAATTTGCGACTTAAGTATTATTATTGATATTTATACAATTCTGAAACATGTTTAAAGTTGTTCAAACTCTTTCAACAAAACCTTGCATTTTGGAAATAAAAGTTTGAATCATTCTAAACCTTTTCGAAAACATGTTTAATGGATTCCTTGAAAAATTCGAATACCTCAAGTACAATCGATCGGCTTAATCAATTTGTGTAACCGTAGTTTGACTGTTAAACAATGAATACAAATTACTGTATCAAATAAAAACTTCGTTTCGCATTACTACAATTTCACTATTTATTTTCGAGAATTTATAACTCTACCTCGTCTCTAAGGTCCATCGTGGCCTTCTAGTTTGTAGTAGTGTTTGTTCACGTTGACCAATGAGAGCTGAAGTTTATCCTTCTTCTTGCAATCCGGTTGCTTCTCCTCCGCTACCGTAGTTCGGTGACAAAACCCCACGTCCAACGGACAGATTGGCATGAGAGGGCAGAAGAACCTTCGGACGCAGAGAGTACAGTGTATGATGATCATGAAAACACCCAGAGAAGCCAGGATGATCAGGAAGTACATGATGAAGGGGAACATGAAGTACCAGACCGCTTCAAAACTGTCACAAGTCATTTCCTTCTCCACATTTTCGTCGTTGTACCATTCCAGGTCGTCATTCTTGTGGTCCTGATGCTTCGAAGAGTCTTTGTCCTGGTCAATTTTTCTGTTCTCGGTAAACAAGTCTGAATGGGAAACCTTCACCCTTGTCGTGGTTGTTTTAACGGCGGTGAGGTTATGTAAGGATTTAGGAGAATCGTAAGATTCATATGAAGCGTGTTTTTTTACAAAAGGTGAACTATATGATGTTACCAAAATGGTTAGAAGACAATAAAGTAATTTTAAGGTCATAGTGGTCAGTATTGAATAATTTGTTCCTAGAATAAATTTTACAATTTGAACACAGGGTCTGAGAACTGTAATTATGTGGTTTCCATGGTAAAAATGCCCGTAACAGGAGTAATAATAATGCTGATTTTTCTTTTTGCATTACTAGAAATCACTGATTGCCAAAGAAAAACTTTTCGTAATTTGAATTTCTGACAGTATATTTATTAAAAAGTAAAGGACTTTGCATAGAATAATTACTGAACTATGACAAATAAAAAATTGTTTTATATATTGAATTTAGTATTTGGAATGTATCCTCTGAATATTGTTAATAGTATTAAACCTTTTTGAATAATGTGTAATGTTACAGAACAAATGTAAAGTCTTTGAAATATTTTAAATTAACATGATAAATAATACAATACTCTTTTAATTTTTAACAGACTTCCCTTGCTCCTTAATCCTAGTTCATATAAGGGATATATTCTGTTCAAAATTTACAAATTAGGATTTCTATTACAACACATGGTCATATTAAAATGAATTAATTCAACAAATACATTTGAAACACTTATGATTTTTGTATATGTTTATCGATGTTTATCAATATTGCATTTAAGATACTTTTGGAACTAAATCCTTTGATAGATTTTTAAAGTTGATATCACTCTCTGACTTCTACCTCTACTCACAGAGAAATGCTGCGAATCAGGTGAAGGGGAGTTGAAAGATCTTGACAGATTACTGCAGTCGATATTATCTTCCAACCCCCTCGTTCTACTTATGCTCCGTCTCTGAATTTTGAAATAATGCCACTATAATAATGCTATCATACTAACTTGTTTTTTCGAAGTATAGTAAAAACCATTGTTGGAATAATGTGTACAGTATAGGTAGTAAAAAAATTAACTGTTGTAACTCAAATTAAATTATATATTTTTTAATGTGTTTAATTAAACACTAACAATCGATTAAGAAATAAATCTATTCTTGTGTATCAGTAAAACTTTTTTACATGAAGTAGGTATCTGTAAGTAAAAAGTTAAATTTAATTTCTAGTACTGAAACACATCATGAGCCTACATATATAAATATAAATTAATTTAAAATATTTATTTTAAAATATTACGTACATCCTTCTATAATTGTATACTCAAAATGTTCTAAATACATTAGAATCTAAGGTTACAAAGTTGAATGAATGTTGGTTTTTCAAACATGGTATAAAATATTAAAATATTTCAAATTTAAATATTTTTAATATAATCATTTTTAATTTTCAATTCCTAAAATAAAACTATGAATCACAAAAATGTTTCTGTTCAACACAGTAATTTACAATCCTCTGAGTTTTACATCATGTTAAATTTCATTTTAGGGCTTTTGAGAAGTTCAAAAACCCTAAGTTAAGAACGAAAGATATCTCCTGATACAAAACCAGGACAACTTTGTCCATGCCCTTTAGAATGAATTTGTTACTTTTTACATCAGTAAAAATTTTGACTTAAGTCAAAATCTTACTCGTATCTCAGCCTAAATGAATTTTTAACTCGTTTTATCAGATGGACACTATAATTAACGTTGCGTTCAGTTAATTTAAGGTATACGTTTCAATTTTGCGTATTTTCAATGAGAGACTGTTTTCAAAAAAGTAGTTTGCAAAATAGGTAAGACCAAATAAACTTCGAAAATTAAAACCACAACTATGACAGTTTCATGTAAAGAAAATAAGTATGCCTATTTTTTATGCTAAAAACTCTTGTATGAAAAGCTACCTACAAATTTGTTTGTATAAAAATTATTTTTAAATATTTTAACAAAAAATATAATTTTGGCTGCGTAGTTTTAATTTATTTTTAATGCAGGTGACATTTTACAAATTACTGAGTTTAGAAAACTATAAGCTTAAAATTCAAAATATTATCTCAAAATTTAATTTAAACTATGTCCAAAAATATTTACTGATTGATTTAATGTAATAGTTATAGTTCAATGTAAACAAATGTCCGGAGTCAATCATTACAGTACAGATGAGAGGTAAACAGGTTACCCAGGCAACCCTCCCCCTCCCCTCATCTACTCCTCAACCCCCTCCCTCCCTTGCCCAACCCCCTTCACGATGTCACAGACATAACATCTCTTTACATACACAGACCTCTCGGTATTAATCCTATGATCCTGCTACGGTTTGAAAGGTTTAAGATCGTCTTTGATATTGAAAAATATTTTAGTGTTTAAATGTATATCTAATACTTTAAATGCTTGTTAAATTGTATTCCATCAAAATACTTTAAATTAAACAAAAATTATGAAAACCAATATAATTAATATATAAATTATGTTTCTCTACATGGACTGCAATACGACAATTTAGACTTTTGTAATAAAATTATAAAAGAATGAAACTTGTTCACAGTGCTAAATTTTGTTATGTACATAATAGCACTGGTTGTTATCACCACACTATACTGCAGCCTGGATCTCTAGCTAGGTATTTAAAGTTTTTATGAGGTAGTAGTTAAAGCTGTAGGCTTAATTTTTTTAATTAAAAATAAGTTTATGTTTGGAATTTAACACATATTATTCCAGTGTAGTGTATTATTAGATACTTTCTTGAATCGCAAACAATTAAAAAAGTACAGAGTTACATTGGTATGTAATAACAGAGAGTAATATAATAACTTAACTCAAGAATATTGAAACTTATCTAAAAATCAATAATTAATCAAATTTTTAGATTAAATGGCAAAACTATTTTAAACCCATACAATAATTTTACAGGTGACACTGTACACAACAACCGTGAGTATCAAAATGCAGCTTGTGAATGCCATGATAGAAGCTAATTTCAGGCTATTATCCAGAATATGTAATAACATGCAGCACAAAGAAGGTAATCTAAAAATAAAGACATGCTAAAAACTGTAAGACAAATGAAAAGTAAGAAATTACAATTATAGTTTCACATGATCGTAATAATGTGATACGTGCTTATATAGTACATACTGCGACGATTTCTACTAGCTAACAAAACACAACTATATTTACACAATAGCGGCATAAATACAGCTAACTAAAATAAATAAACATGCAATGGTAAGTTATGATTAGTATTACACATATTAAGCATGGCAAGGAATAGGTAGGAATAGGTATATAACACATTGATTTGTATGGGATCAAGTAATCCTTTAAACTAATCAATGTTGATATTGTTAAATTCAAAACTGTCTTTTAGGTAAAGGCGTTGACAATGTGTTGTAAATTTTAGAGCCTATTTATGGTAATACTGCTAATATTATGGCTTTCATTCGAATTACAAAATCGCAGCTAGCGAAATAATTATCAAAACCTAATAAATTATAATTAGGTTATAATTTATTAGGTGAGACTAATTTATTAAGTGAGGTACCTAATTTATTAAGTGAGACTTTGGCCTAATAATAATGCTATTTTGGTTTGTTTCCATATTTTGAAATTTTTTATTATTAAATTTGATATATTTGTTAATAAGATCTACCTAAATAAATAAAGTTAAACAAGAATCCAGAAATATCAAACTATATACATAACAGTTCCACCATAACAAAAGATGGAAATTTGAATTTTTGGGGTTCAAATGTAATGATAATATTAATGAAGATAATGATGTATAATACTATGATGACGATCAATGTTGTTATTTTGGGTGATTTTATAGTTTTCAGGTAGCTTAAAATTATACAATATTTTACCTTAAATATGAACAGTTCTTAATAGATAAAATAAATTTGTATTTCTAAAATCTTAACTGATTTAGTATTTATCATATTTGTTATTTATTTTACACTAATTTCAAATAAGTAATTATTATGTGTATTAGAGTCGATATAAATCACAATATGCAAAATACCAATGATAGATTGTTTTGAGAGTTTGTTTCAATAGTTGATTGAAGACAAATGTTACATAAAGATGAAGTGTACTCTCAGTAATTCCTGTGTAAGAGTCAATCATTTGAGTGTTTGAGTACACAGGTCGTCATGGAAACCACCTCCCCCCCTCCGTCTCCTCCACCCTCCCCCCACCCCCTCCCCACCCCAGGAACTCTCTGAGGGGATATTTGAATGTTTGTTTAACATGCATTCTGCAAATGGAGCATTAAATGTGTTTACTGTTTTCATCCATTTGGATACTTGTTGATTTAGGGTTTATTTTATTTTGAATCAAAAGAATTAGAGTTTTTAATAGAGTATTAAAGTTTTAGTAGTATGGAAATTTACTAATAGAATGAGTAGTTTAAGCTATTTTTATTACTTTGGGAATCTTCTTTTCTACATGTTTTATTTGTGATTTTGAAATTATTAGAACGTAAGCTTCGTTATTTTTTTTAGATTTTTACTTTAGTAGAGAATTTAATTACCTGTAGAAGTCTGTCACGTAAAATATATTGTGATTTTGCTTGATATATATCTGGAATAAGTCGTTAGACCATTATCAAATAATATAAAAATATAATCTTTTATTAATACTGATACCAAACATAAAATATTATCTGTAAGTTGGTATTACTGAAGATGTTAACATACAATATCATGCATTAAAGTGATTGTCATGGAATATAAAAGGTCTAACGAAATAAAACTTAAATCTACTGATATCTTTAAAAATATTTTTATATTATAGATTGTAATTTTTACTAAACATCAAAAGATATAATCACACATAATAGTTTTAAAAATAATCTAAAATATTGAAAATTGTATTACAACAAAAGATGGTTAAGTAAATGCAATTAAATTCTTGTTTATAGTACTCTAATATTATTAAAAGTATCGGTATCCATAAATAGAAGTGCAATTCAATCACAATCTTTTTTTCCATTGCATTTACCTCGGTAAAGTTATTACATTCATGTGGCTCTCTACCCTTACAAAGGTCAGCCGTCACGGTAACAGATCGCTATTTGTCGTGATCGCCCTGACAACGTTGTCGCCGACTTGAACTTTACCACTTGTGTTCAATAACAAGTCGGTCACGGAAAACCTGTAAAATTATTTCCCCCTTTTTCAGCAGTTAAAGAGTTATAGAGTATCTTCATTAATCGGTTTTGTTACCATTGCTAAAATGCAACGACTTCATTTTGGTATAACCATCGTTAAGAAAATATATAAAAATAATGCTGGAGATGAAATTTAATAAAATTCAAAGGAATTTATTAATTGTATCATATTTATGTGAATGTTTAGTTATTTTAATTCAAAGTTAATGACCGTATATCACCCTTAAGGTTTAGGTTTTTATCTAGTTCATTGTCATCCTTCAGTTCTTCTTAAGTAATTTTCTTCTGGGCAAAAACCAATCTGAGGTCTATATTAATTAAAGTCATCTTCACCTGTTTCATTTAAAAAAGTTTAATTATTGCGTTATCTTATTAAATGCTAAGTTTAACATATAGGGTACGAAATACGAGTAATAACAAATTAAGTTACCATACCGGGTGTCCCAAACGTCCACCCGCCCCCCCCCCTGATAGTTTGTAACAATGCAGATAATGCAGATTATCTTCTTGGAAAATTTTAGTGACCAAAAGAGAAAACTTTTGATGTCCAGATACTTTTACTATCATACTGAGGGTACGAAATACGAGTAATAATAACAAATAAAGTTACTATACCGGGTGTCCCGAACATCCACCCACACCCCCCCCCCCCCCCTTGATAGTTAGTAACAATGCAGATAGTGATATTATCTTCTTGGGAAATTTTTAGTGACCAAAAGAGAAAACTTTTGATGTGTAAAAATTTTCAATACCCTCCCCCCGATTTGGGGGTTTTCAATCTCTAAAACCCCCAATTTGGGGCGTGGATGTTGAAATTTGACGTATGAAAAGTTTCTCTTCTGGTCACTGAAAGTTCCCAGAAGATATCCTCGTTATCTGCAGGGGTTTAAAAAATATCAAGGGGCGGACATTTGGGACATGTGGTATAACGTCCTAATTGAATGATTTACTAGTTACAGCTACGTTAGTTAAATACTAGTTAACATTTATTAATTGCAATCGACTAATTAAATATTCTAAATGCAGTTGAAATAAAATTTAAAAATAATATACGAAATGCGTTATTGACTGAATCTCATAGATTGTTTTAGGGTTGTTCGATAAACATACTTTACATCATAGGTGTCACAAAATATTTCCTGCTAGAGTTATTTTGAGAGTGGACTGACATGTAAAATTTAAGAATTTATTAATTAGAAGTGTAATGGTTTTCAATGAGATATGTTTTACTTTTTAGGATGTCACAGAAGACAGAACATTTTGACACATGAACCTTTAATAGTCTTAGTAATGAAGACTTATAGTTGTGACTTAACAATGAACTTTACACGCTGCTATTTTTATAAATGACAATCTATTTCAGGTGTTTTAATCACTAGAAAAACTAAATTAAAAGTTTTACTTTAAGATCAAATAGTAAAACTTTTTAGTAGTGAGTTTCATGTTGTTTCATAATGGAGTTTAAGACATCTTAAAGATTATATATTTCAGCTTAATAAGCCACTGACTTACTAACTAATTAATGTTAATCAAAATATGACTAAAATAGAAACTGTTTCTCACTGAGGTTTATTAATACCATAATGAGAATAAATATATCACCTAAATTTCTAGAATGATCTTGAGCCTCCTAAAATGTAGAATTGGAGGAGTTAAATATTAATAAAACCAATATTTTAATTGGCAATTCGAATTATTTTGACAAATTAATAATTTTATAAAAACCTTTCAATGACTTTAAAAATAAAGTAAAAATCATGACAATTTTTTTTTTTTAATAATAGGTGGTTACAAATCCAAAACGTAGCCACAGGATGTAGCTTGACACAATCTTCGTTCTCACTTACATATTATCACACTCTTTCGGAAACTAAAACATCATCGTAATTTAATTAACTAACGTGCAAATTGCGTAGTTTCTATTATAACACTATTTTTGATCAAATCCCGAGCTCTCGTTGGGTAAAAACCTATATTTCAATGTAACTCCTGTACGTTTAATGCTTCATCATGAAACGGATTTAATTTGATTCAATAATTCACCCTTTTTATTATTACTTGCAATATCATTATTTGTTCGTGTTACAATGCTCGAACATTAATTAATTATATTATAAAACTTAAAAAATTTTTAAAGTTTAACAAACTAAAACTAGGAGTCTTTCATGTTCTTGTGAAATATTTTTTTAGTAATGTTTTATCGAGGTTTTGATTGAATGACAAAACTCTCTTTACAATAAATAAACTTGAAGTAACAAGGGCAGTGCCTTCAAGTCTGTAAGATTTTTAATCAGGCAAAGAGGAAGTAAAGGCAGCGATAAAACGTGGGAACTGACGGGGGTGCAGCGCTAATTTGACTTACTCTCTACCTAGGTGAGGGGACTCGGGGTTCTGTGAAAAAGGAAGAGGAATGAATAGTTGATTGAAAGAATCACGATACTCATATAATTAATTATTGAAATTTATAATGTTTAATTCCCACAGAAACTTTTAATTAAATATTTTAAATCATTTTTTAACTAACCATGATCGGAATATAAATAATTCGGAAAGATATATTTTACTATAATCTCTGTAAATTGGTATCACTTCTTTACAAAATATTATAATTAACCATTGTCTAAAAATTTTTAAGTAAAATAAACAACACGAAACAAAAAGTTAATTGAAATAAACTTGAACCATTCCTTCATTTTACAATAGCTTCAGCATCCTTTAGAGATAGAGTTAAGTAAATATTTTCGTTTGAGTTGTTACAAACTTTATCCAGGTTAAGGATCTCGTCTTAATGTGGAAAGTTACCGTTGTGCTTCGCGAACTTTGTGCTTGTGAAACAAAGCTGGCACTTTAGCCATGATTATGACTAAAAACTAACTAAGATACAATAATACATCTTATGTTTTTAGATTAAATGTTTTGATACACTTAATTTTAAAGAACACATTACATTTTTAGTTCTATTTGGGAACCGTAAGTCTCAACAAGATTAAGATTTATCTTGATATTAGTTGTTTTAATTACGTTTTATGACACATTAAAACCTTCCAGAATTAATCTAAGTTTTGTATAAACTTTTATAATAGTTTTAGTTTTTGCCCCATTGAAACCACTGAGTAATTCTTTCCAGTACTGCCAAATGCAATATAAAATTAATAGAAGAATTATGTCTTGTAATGATGGTTTCATAAGAATGTCTACAGAATTGTATTACTTTTTTTTTTTTTTTTTTTTTTTTGAGGGAGAGGCGGAAAATGCATTACGCACACAGGTGGCCAGCCTGTAGTGTGGGGCTCCCCTAAAAAACGGGTTTACCCACTAAAAAACCTCCTCTACTCTTTAGAAATCTAACCTGGAATTGTTTGTCACATTACGTCAGGCTAGGCCTAAATTTGGCTTACGCCCGTGGGGCTCGCTCCTTATCCAGCCGCTCGATCAAGGGATTTGGGCCACTTCGCGGTCCAGATCGGTTTTCTTTTCCAGGAGGATGCCCCGGACGAACTGTGACAAACAATCCCAGTTGCCCTCATCCTCCAAAATCTTTTGGCAGACCGAGTCCACCGAAAATGCACCAAAGATTTGTGTGGCCTCCAGGCGGGGCCCTTCCCAACGGGGACAGCGGAAGAATGTGTGTTCCGCATCGTCGGGAACACCCGGGCAATAAATGCAGTCCGGTGAACCGGTCTTTCCGGTTCACTGCATTTATTGTATTACTTTAGAATTGTATTACTTTCGACATACTTTATTTAAAGTTAATTAGACTAAAATTAAAATATATACATTTTCTTTTTTTATTCATTTATGTTTTCTCCTCCTATGTAAAAAAAGCAATGATTTATTTTTTATTTTATTTTATTTTATTTTATTTATTTTTTTTTGTAAGTTATGTTAATCTTGGATTAGTCAATTAAACTATTTGAATAAAATATATAACTAGATTAAGTATCACATAAAAATACATTTTATTGCTTTTTATTATTATGTACCAATTTTATCACTGCATTATAAGAATCTTATTATTACTACTATTATTAATTCTCGACCTATCTAGTATTTTATTAATAAATGCATAGTAGTAAATCCGTTAATTATAAGTAAATGAATATTTGATTGTTTTAATAATTGCTGAATATAAAAATAGGAAAATTTAAAAATAGCTTTAGATTTTGAATCTGTATACGGTACAATAAATCTGTGCAATGGAGTATTTATTGTTTTTCATTATAACATTTTTAATTAGAGATTGATGATATCAACTCCCAATGTAATAATTTAAACATAAAACAATTTATGTAACCATTTCAGGGAAGTAGTTATTAAAAACAATCAGTTACACAACTAGAGATTCAGTCAAAGCCCTGTGGGATGGCTGTAGAAATAAGGGGAGGGGAGTTGGTGGGGGGTGAGGAGGGATGGTCTCCATAGCAACCACGGCTCCAACACTAACTACTGTAATTGACCTTATTACCCCGAGATCCTTTACACTGTAATAGTTCCACTTGCTGAGGTAATTAGTTAATATTAACACTAATGTGTTATTATTAACATTTTAGAGTTATTTTTGTTGAACACATTGTTTACGATCAACTTAAGGTTTCTTTCTTATACTTTCTTTTAAGTAATAATTGGATATTAGGATGTGGATTAGAATGATTAAGAGTAACATATTACTTTTTAATAAATTATCAAATTAAAGAGTACAATTTCAACGACTCTATTTTTATTTTATTATTTTTTAAATTAAATGTTAGGATCACAACTAACTATAAAAAAAATCAAAATTCACGAAAAGTTATTGCATTAAAATATAAAGATGCCGATATATTCTTTTTTTAATACGTGAAGAATAAACATCAAATCATCAAAAAGGAAAACATGAAATTTCGCAAGAGATCAAACTGAGTGATGTTGAATTTTTGTCATCTAAAGCCGCTAAAATAAATCCAAATAGACGACTTTCAAATCATCTTAGTTTATTGTTTGGGTTACCTTATATAAATTCCACAAATTATCAACCCCATATAAAGATACATTGAAAATTTTAAAATGCATAGGCTTACTGTTTGAATGATCTTCCAACTTGGCAATATATTTGAAATAACATCAACCGAGTTTCTATGCTTCATGTTTTGTGAACAAGTAGGATTAACATTGTTGTAAATTTTACACGAATCTGCGATATGAAGTCAAGAGCGTGTCCTGAATAGTTTTTTTTTATTTTTTATTTTTTTGCTGATAACATAAAGATTTGCACGTAAAAAAAATTTATCTCTAAATTTATATTATAAATGTTTTTAAAAGGCTAACAACAACATTAGGCCTACTAGTTAACTACAATTACTGATCCTATTGAGTATTATATTTATAACCCAGCGTTATTGTTTGGTAACACAAATATGGCGCAATATTTAAAACAGTTTTGGCATGATATGTAATAGTTTTATTGGAAAGTTTACTTTGTTGAACTAACAGTAAAAAACAGAATTTTCTTCAATTATAGTGGGACCATTCATATCTTTTATTACCTGGCAAACCTTAAATAAGTGATTACAAGTAAATTAGAAACAAATTCTGATGTGAGATCAATAACAAAGGAATCATTAACACTGTAGCATTTAATAATCTTTGAGTTCTATCGAGTTGTAGTGTAAAACTGTTTGTTCGTGATCGTGGAACACAGTTCCACCAACCTTCAAGCCTTTCATGTTAACAATGTTCATTTTCATAAAAAAATGTTCTTTTATTCTTCATATCCGTATATCATCTTATATTTTTATCAATACACTCATCTCCGAATTCTTCACATTATTATATATTCACATTTACAAAGTTAGTTTCCAATTTTTATCTCACATTACTTTAATTACTCATTACTCATTATTCATTAATATAAATTGTAGTATTAAAATATATTTACGTCTAACAGTATCGCAGTCTGGGTAAAGTAAAGTTAGTAGGCATAATATGGGATATGAAAACGACGGCTTCGGGTTCAGTAACAATGTACTGTAGTGGTACTCCCCATAGTTTATGGAATGGCCCTTACTCAGTGGCTTCAAAGGTTTCTATTACACAGAACCCACCCTTACACCACGTGGCCTGTCAGTATATCAACCCTCAGTCATATTTCCTCCCTCTTCCTTCATGTTGGATCTACCAAACTCCATTGAGAGAGCGTCTATTTTTTATTTTTTGAATAAATTCAGTTTCTAAAAAACCTTAACATTCCATGATATTTATAAATTTTCAAGTTATAAATTCTATCATTGAGTCTACATTATTATTATTTTCACAATGTCAAATGAAGTTGTGCAATTGAAATCTTTTTGGCGTTTGACATCTTGATAAAAATTGCTCATTGACGATTCATAGTCACGTTAATTAACTTCCCGGGCTACATTAAATCACGGGCTGAGACGGAATTATTTTAAGTAAAAGTTCAAAACATAATGTGCTAATTTCTTGTCATTAATTTGTTCAAAATAATTCATGTGTTATAAAAAAAACTGTTTTCAGTGCTGAAATAATTTGTTTGCACATGTTATAAAGAAAATAAAATTTGAGAAGACGGATATATCCGCCTTTGGCCCGCAAGAAAACTTAAGTAAACGTATATATCCGTCCACCGCCCAGAACGACAATCGAGAAATATGAAAACTGTATATAATTTGGAGTATTTTTGCGGGTGGAGGACGGATATATCCGTTTATGTCATTTTGCTTTTTTATTTACTACCTATCACAATATAACATTAAAAAGTTCCTCTTAGAAACAGTAAAAAAAAACAAAACCTAAAAATGCAAGAACTACAATATATCGTGCGTCTGTTTCATCGCTTTCTTCACCAGAACAATTTTTCATATTATAGTTATTTTGACAGCCAAATATGAAATCCCCTTCAGATGCACTTCTTATTTAGCAATTTATAACATCTTTAACAATATTCGAGTCTTTAGAAATAATCATTTTGAAATAAAACTCATAGTACGTCATTACAAAAACGTAAACAAACACTCACTGTAAGGCCCCAGCACAAACTGACAGTTTCGCGCTACACGTGAGTTGTTTTGGCATGAAACAGGTGATAAAGTCACGGGACATAATCTTGCTAACTGTAAAAACTAAATTACCCGTCAAAAAGTAAATATAATGTTTATAATCGTAATATATACAACATATGTTTTTCGTACTTTTGGATGGATATATCCGTCTTTATCCCGGAAAAAAAAATTTCTAAAGCGGAAATATCCGTTTTCAGCCCGGAATAGAAATGAAATTTAACAGGTATATCCGTCAATAGCCCGGGAAGGGTTAATACAGGCAGAAGTTCACTGAATACGGTATAAAAGACTGTTAAATGAATAACATCAGCACTTGTTAACTATTAAAAGGTTCTATTAACTAACTAAAAGGTTCTATCACAACTTGGAAAAATGGATCTTTGAATGTGGATGTTTTTATCTTAATAAAAAAAACAGACTAATTAAGCATAGATTATTGACCAATCTGGCTTAAAAAATAAGTGCTATTTCCTAGCAATACATAGTTGCGCTTACGAGGAATAAAATATCAGAAGAAATTTGCATGTTCATAGAAGAAAGGCATTTTGTCTCACTTAACAGAATGGCGGAACGTCACATAAAATGGAGGGAGATCCGTTATCCAAGATGTTTTGCCGCCATGAAAAGCATAACTTTAAGAATACATAATGTAGGAAGGAAGTGACAAACTTTTATTTTTACATTGCTATATAAAGCGTCATAATTATGAAAATTAACTAAACAGTAACATGGAACGTTTACGGTAAAGCATTTAATTTGCTACCTTAAATCCGTACTTTGGGTAAAATCCGCCCAGTTGAGTAATATATTGACCCAGAACGTTTAATAGAATCAAACTGGTATTTGATACATTAAGGAGTTTACGTCTTAATAGAACTCATGCTTTTATTTTACTTTGTTCTGCCTTTTTCCTTATCCATAAGACAATATTTAGTTGACTAAAAGCATGTGTTAAAACCATATTATAATTTATCATCGAAATTACATTTTATAATGTGCCAATTTCTTACTTTTTAATGTAATTTTTTGAACTACGTATAATTTAAAAAATTTTACGATTAAAGATTATTGAAAACTTTTTTTTGCACTTGTGACGTGTGGGTATGTAAACCTATTTTAATTATATAGGCCCCTAAATATTACCTACCTAATCGCTATGAATATAAGTTTTAACTTTTTATAATACATCTATGAAATAGTAGTTTTCATCACTAGGAATAAAAGTGGCTCTTTTTTGTGTTCAATAGTGTTTTCAAAGCGAGGCGCAGCTGAGCTTTTAAAAACAATTAAGCACATAAAATAAACTTTTGTTATGAGGGGTAAACAATTTTTTATCATAATGTGGAATTATACTTTTATTCGTAACAAATTTTAACTGTAAAACTGTGTTTTTGAGGTTATGTTTAACCTCAAATTTTAAAATATGCCGTTGGAGGGTAACGTCATCATCCAATATAATTGCAATATATTTAATTAATAATTAACTATATTAATAATTATAGTAACTATTGGTAATTAATAATAATATATATATATATATATATATATATTTTTTACTTGAAAAATATTACAGCAGAATTTTTAGGTATCGGACAAAAAAGCTACATTATCATTACAAATTAGAAAACAAAAAACAGGTGAATCTTATGCAGAATTATGACAACAACTATTTTAAAGTAAAGAAAGAATTTTACAATATTAAATAAAACAGTTTAATGTTTGTAATTAAAATTAAAAATCATTGTTTTGATAAATCACGGTTTATTATTTTTAAACGTCAGTGTAGTGTCAGTGAGCGCTTTGCACCAATTACGATGCCTTTGAGCATTATAGTGCAGTCGTAGTCATGACAACCTTGCGACTCATCCACCTACTCCCATCATCTGGATCACAGTGTGTCACTGGCTTTGTCACACGATTATATTGTGATAGGAGTTAAGTATCATGCCATCATAATATCTACGACGTTTTGCATCTGTGACCTTTATGTAAGTATAACACCAAGATATAAGTGATGGTCGGTGACCTATTTTCGATTCCCGTTCTGGATCTTCACCACATTTATATTCTGATTTCTGTCTGAACTTATTTTTGGCCTAAACATCTTATATGTTTATTTTTTCCATTTCGGTAAACAGAATACAGGATTTCTGTTGGTATGAATATACTTTCATACCAACTATACTATTGTATACTTTCATTTGACTCCTAAATGATTTTTGTTTTGATCATCTATACCGTGTCCCAATATTGTACTTTAGTATGTGACCGGATGTAAAAGTAAACCTACCGGTATTAAGGCTTCACATCAAGCGTATTGAAAAAAAAAAACATGTGGTGAAAAAAGTATTTCAACAAGGAATCATGCATATTTGGAAACAATAAAAATTTACTTCGCTATGGTTTTAATAGTATTTAATATTATGTCAACCACTAACGATGAAGTTTAATAGAAAAAGTGACTCCTTTGAAGTTCAATATGGTACTTGCAAGATTATATTATATGAATAAACATTTAAGTATTATAATAAAATAATGACACACACCTCAATAAAGTCTGATAAATTCAAGCACATGTCTGTATCTAATTATTGAATATATTTTAATTAAAATTGTATTTTTAAATCAAAAAGTTTAATCGAAACATATTATATTTGATTAATTGAATGTTGCTTCGATAAAAATTTATTTATTTTAAGGCAAATTGCAGGAATCGAAGTTTTTAATTATATTTTTTAAGTGATAAAAAATGCAAGGATTTGTTGTTTAAGGGAATTGATTTTTAGTTTTAGTTAAAGATAATATGGAAATTTACACTGGTTATAGAGTATCTCGGAATTTAATTGTAGATATTTTGAAAAAATACTTTGAAATACTAAATAAATACAAGCCGTTGAAACGCTCTTAATAGATTATAGATACTTATGTTGTTTCATTTCATGACAAGGATTTGAGGGAAGATAATATGATATTGTACCCCCCCTCCCCCCCCCCCCCACCACTCTTCACCCCTGACATCCTCTTTGGTGAATATCGGCTTTACAGCTTTAGTATAGTATACATCAAAACGAGAATTTTAAAGCGTTAACAAACCTTTTATATTCATAGACTTTATTTATGTTTCTACTTGAAAATACTACATTTTGCTCCAATTTATTTGTGTGACTTACAAATATATTTTTGAAAATAAAATTTTATTTTATGAGTTTTGTGATAGTATAATAAAAGTTTATGAAAGACGGAAATGTAAATAAAAAAGGAAACTTTGATAGTTACAAATTTCTTAAGCTTAAAACATGCTAAATGCTTTCTGAGCAATACTTTTATTAGATTTTTCAAACAAATAATTAAATAAAAATATTTAGATTTTGTGTAAATACGTTGGTATTTACCATAATTTATGCTAGAATGTAACTCGACCAATACTAATACTTCCTGGGTTTATTTTGTATTTTTCTACTTATTTGGGCATGGAGCCAAACACTCTGATGCGACTAAAAACCAATCTGATTTCTGATGAAATTAAAATATTTCACCAAAATTAAAATCTGGGTTCAACGCTTTAACAACATTGCCCCTCTTATTGTAGGTAAAAAATGTAGGAGGACCTGTTAACAATCTAAAAATAAATATCTTAAAATTGTTACGCTATGCATTTCTACGATTTACAAAAATGTATTTTTTATTTTTCAGACTAATAAAAATAAGAGTACATACAAGTAAATCAATTTATGTTAGGTATTATGAATTTGATAGCTCATATTGACTTCAATGACGCGGAATAAAATCTGTTATTCTATCTTCAGATACTAAGCATTGTCTAAATAATTAAATAAAAGGTAATTGTTTATAAACTAGTTAGTCAAAGTCTATTTGCAGAACTAATTTCGTAACAGTGATTACGTTGGACAGACGGCTGCACTGCGAAAGCTGTTAGGACTAAAAATGTAAAACTGTAACTGCCTAACTCATGTATTGGTTAACCTAATTAATATATATCGCATAGTTCATTAAGAAAGCCACCAATGTTTAAGAATTTATTTATTCTTAAACGTAATTAATTAGTATGAGACATATAATATAATGAAATAGTATATTAAATTGTATTGCATTATATATTATATATTCTATGAGTAATTAAAAAGCAAGATTAATTAAATTAAATTAAGTATAATGAATATGTTTGAAATGTTCAAATGTTCATAAAGTATTCATAACTCCTATATAATTGACAATTTAAATATTGTGGCAATTCTGTGTATGACTAGCAAAGAATTGAGAAGCTTGTGGCTATGCTTATTAAAATAAATTCTGAAAATTTCAAAGTGGGTAGCCAAAAGACTTACCACATGTTATGACAACTTTGTTTCCTCTACCAATGAAAACTTTGTAACCCGTATAAACCAGTTTAAAACTATCATGGGAAAAACAAAGCATATTAACATATTTTAAAATACGCATAGGTAAATTAATAAATATTTTACGTATGTCCAATAATGTTAAAATCTATATAAATAATATGTGAAGCAGTTTTTTGTAAACACAAGTCTTCCTTTATTTGTGGACGAAATTCAATGTTTGAGATGTCATAAGATTCGTCTCAGTTCGTAGTTTTGCAATAAGGTTTTAGATTTTTAAATTTGTGCTCTGAAAGGCACGGGAAGCCCTTAAAGTTCGTTTTTTGTCCATAAGATCAACATGGGAACAATTTATATTGAATTACAAAATAAAACAGCTGTGAATAGTAAAACAGACAAACTTGTGTTAAAAGCTAGTTGAATAGAAGCAATTAGACTACTAACTGGTACTGAAATGTCAACACAGTTCAATACTTGATGAAGATCGATGGATGAAATGCTAATATAATGTAATCTGATTTTCACTCAAATTTAATGTTCATTGAAAGTTACTCGGTAAATTACCATGGAGCAAGGTTTGATCACCAGGTAATCTTGTAAATGCAGCGCATTGCCCCCTAGTAACACTTACTGCGATTGAAAGTTTTTAATTGTTATTATAAAAAAAAGTTACACGTGTAAAACTATATACTTACATGAACAGTATAAAAACTTCATAAAACCACGACAAGCTTTTTTTGGCAACTCACATTTATTTAAAGGGTGTCATTAGTAATACTATTTCTTTCGATTTCATTTGATGGCGTATTGCAAAAATGCAGATAAAAGTCTTTAAAACTTACATCCTCACATAAATCCATAAATAATCCTCATCATAGGTGAAGCCGCCTCTAGCATCAGACACCTCTCAAATAAATAGTTTTACAATCACATGTTTTTTGGATATTTTTTAATATTTAAGGTATACATTAAAATAATAAAATATTGTATAGTTGAAATACTTAAGAAATATATTTACTCCCAACTCCGACTCATGCGTGGCATTTAATTTGCTGCGTCAGATATGTTTGAACCGTTAGACTATGCATGTGTGGATGTTATCCAGTTTTCCGCCGTTGCCATGGAAACAACACGTCGTCTTTGTTGTTAAATGTTGTAGTAGCAGTGGCTTGAGATATAGGCATGAATGTCAGTTTAAATATTTGTAAACTCAAGATTTTGAATTCTTGTATCGCTGATTTTAGTGCACAGGTGTAATATATTATGATTTTAATACATGAAGAAAAAGTTAATACATCATGAAACAGATTTTCAAATTTCAAAAAGTGGCGTACAATATTACAACCAGGCATTTTGGGGGAAACCCAGTACTTGGGTATTATAACGATTGGAATAAAAATTTTAAAACAAAAACCAATTTATAATTAAACATGAAACGTATGATAACTTTGTGACAGTTATTAAGATTCATGCAACGCCATAAAACGGCTTCATCCAATATAATTGCAAACGTAGTTGTATAAATTTTAGTTTGTTATACACATAGTTAACTGTATACACATAACTAGATATTCGAATTTTAAACATCAGCACGCCAACGCTGCTAATAGTATCTTGCATCTAATGGGTGCAAATGACACAACATGGAAAGTTTTAATGTTGTGTTACGATATTAAGAAATACTAATTTCTTCGCTGTGCAAGCAATATTTATTAAAATAATATGACTTATAATTTAATAATATATTTTTATTAATTAAATTCTACTGAGCAAAGATTATTTTTTATTGAAAAATTTTTTTAATTTAATTTTTTTCATTTTTAAATGTGTTGCTTTTGATAGCTGTAGAAAGTTTTTGCTTTTCTACAAAATCCAAGCTTTTTAATTATTTATTTGTAGCTTTTGTGCAACAAAAACAACATATTTAACTTAAATTATCATCAGGGGTTTATGTAATCTGGAGGACCTTTAGCTAAGGAAATGGATGGACAGTCGGTTGGTTGGCCTCTTAAAGGGCAGAGCGAATAATTGCAATAGTATATTATGTTTGAAAATCGGTTTTACAATTTAAATTATAATTAAGTTCATAACATGATGAACCATGTTATACAAACTGGTACAAAAATATCAAGACAATTCAATACTTGATGAAGAGCGATGAATGAAACATGAAATATGGTGTTATCTGATAAAATTGAATTTAAGTGAATTTTTGTCATTAGTTGTCAATAATGCCCTATTTTTTTATCTCCAACACAATTCAAATTACAAAACTGTTATTAAACATCTTATGCTCATGCAATTTTCGCCAATTCTTCTAACTAGGAGACAATAAATAAAATAAAATCGTCTGTAACTTTTCAATCACCCTGTATATTGATAGTGTGGTTCTTGTCTGTATTTCAAAGTGAAGTGAGGTACTATTCGTTCTTCAGATTTCCTTTGGGAGCGGTTCCGCCTTCATTTCTTTAATGTGCCTTACCTGTTACTTAATAAAAGGTATGTAGTTTTTAGATTGAAATCTAAATTTATGCTTTCTTTTTAGTACGTGTAAAAGCTGAAAACCATTTAAAAATCTTATTTTTAAATTTTAATAAATGATAGTTGAAATTATAATGAATTGCACTTCCAACTTGATCTATTAGTCACAAAACATGAAAACGGAACATTTTTATTTTTATCCTTCAGGGTTATAGTCAAGAAACAATTGGATATTTGTTTAATACTAAATATTAGTTTAGTCAATCACATATATTGTTACCGAAGTAAACCCTTTTTTATTCGACGTAAAATTTAAACTAATTTAAATCCGTCTTAAGTCACTTGAAGAGAATTAGAAGAGAAATGTAATAGAGTATTAGGCCTATCATGTCCTACTAAAACTAACTCCTACCACTACTACAACTATATTTCGTACCTACGTGTTAAAAATGAATTAAATTTCATAAACTTAAAAACATTATTGAACATTTTCACTTATGTGTATTTTATCTCACTTAACAAAATGGGAAAATATAAAACAAAATCTAGAACTCATTTTTCCAAGTTACTTTACTTCTTAGAATATTGCATAACTCTGCTTAAAGTAACTTATTTTCAGGAGATCCCTCTCCCATAGAACACTGAATCTCTAAA
This sequence comes from Neoaliturus tenellus, assembly GCA_030545055.2. Taxonomy (NCBI): domain Eukaryota; kingdom Metazoa; phylum Arthropoda; class Insecta; order Hemiptera; family Cicadellidae; genus Neoaliturus; species Neoaliturus tenellus. The sequence goes on from CM061537.1 coordinate 35,855,486, forward strand.
CACTGCATTACATGAATAAATGCATTTTTTATTTATAAAGAAAAACATTCACAAAACTAACATTAAAGTAAGTAAATCGAAAAATTTTATGCGTTAACCACAATAAGGAATAATCTGAATAAGCTATCTAAGTATTTCAATAAGTTTTAAATAATGACTTTCTCCCTTCAAACACGTAGGCAGTGCAATATCCTGCGTTACCTGAATGGAATGCTAATGCCGACCGCTTTGCTGTGTTCCTTAATTTGAACCCCTCTGTGAGAAGTGATACTTTCTACATCACTTGTTTAACATCTTCACTAAAACACTTAATTTTTACTTCGTCCTATTATTGAACCATTTGTCAACTGTATTTTATATCAATAAAAAGTTTGCAAATACATAAATTTTAAATAATGTATCAAAGATTAAAAACAGTTTCAGATTGCAGTAAATTACGTTTTTTTAACAAAATTTATTTTCATTCATATAATTTTAATAAATAATTTACTATGTTTATTTAACGAAAATGTATTGAGATATTGTTTGATAAAATAAAATAATTTTATCATAAAATCTCTTGATTACATAAATTATTCATTCAATAGTAAATAACGGAAAAGAATAAATTGATTCATGTTCTATCAATGCTATGTAAACAACAGAGCATCCCAACAGATATTATTACTTAATTCGAAAGAAAAACATTTTAAGTACAAAATATATTAACTAAACAAAATGGGTGTAAGTTAGAATTTTATGAACTAAATAAACATTTTTAGTCCATACCTATGAACATAAGTCTTATTGTTTTCTATTATAAAACAAACAAAATGAAGATACTTTAAAACTGCAACTTTAACAAATACCATCAAACAAAATGCCGATTAAATAAATAATAACTCAATAAATAAACTTTGGTTTGTTAAATCCATTTGATGAACTTTCAGTAAACCTTTTATTCAATTACGATTGCTTTGGGCATGACAGTGAATCTGTAGTCATGAGAACCTTCTGTACCTCTTCCCCTCCACACCCCTTGTCAATCTACCCCTCCCCCCCTAACGCAATGTGTATGTAACCAAACATTTTGGAAATGTTTCCGATGAAATTAGACTGTCATACAAGATTTGTTTGATGTGTCTATTACTCTCTCATTGTAAAATTATTATAAAACACTTTTAGATTATGCTTAATCAACCATTTCATATCGTTTTACATGCTAAAATAATATTCACTTAAAGTGTTCCAATAAGGAGGGATTTATAAATAATAAAAAAATTTAAATGTATATTTATAGTTTTCAGTTTCTCATTAGTTATAAGGTTTTATAAAAAAAAGATATGAATTTTAGTACTCCTTAATTTTAAACTAGCTAGTTTACATTTATAAATATGTGTATGTAAAGATGTGTGTATGTGTATAAGAGTCAAGAGTACATCTCTTAGTCATCATAAAAATAACTTCTTATTACAACAAAAAATTATTTTTATTTATTCAAATTGTTACATTGCTTTCAATAAGTTAACATTACTTGGTTAACATTTCATTTGCCAACACACTTTACAACAAAACAACACAATAAAAACCAAATAGTCATAGTAAGACGCGCATATTTTGCCCTTTACATTACAATTTTAGTATTATTATTACCATTTTTTATTACGAATTTTTATATTACATAATTCGCATTGTATTGTTCATATTTAGTAGATAAATATAAAGTTTAGAAATGGCAATAAGTGCCACTTTGTCAAAACATAATAAATTATACCAATGTAAAAATGTCTTGGTAATTTAATAAAAATTTTAAATTTGCATGTATTGTTACTAAAAAAAAACTATTTCATCAAGAAAAACTCGTTTATCAAAAAAGTACACGAAGAAGGTTTATCATTAAACAACTCACGATTATGACCATGATACAGGTTACGAAGATAAACTTCAGATTCTGGTTCATGGAACAATGAAGATTCGAGGGAAGATAAATCAGATAAAAATGACCCTTCCTCCCCTCCCCGAACAACCCTCAACCACCCTTTACACAACACTCTGCCACCACTGACAATCCCCTTCACTGTGTATCGGCTTCAAAGCCTTAAAGTTGTACATAAAACAATATGAGTCAAGGTAAAATTGTGTCTTCATAACCAATGCATTTTCCTTTTGATCCCCTATAATGGTTTTTAAATAAGAATTTTAAAATATTTCGATACAGAAGGAAGGTAATAGAAATATTCCATTTTATTAATTTAGGATTCCAATTGATGTCTATTACAGTAATTACATTTTATGATATAAAATATTAACACATATAAAATTTTTTATCTTCCCAAAAAAGTTTTTCAATGTTGATATATTTTGGATGAAAATACTTCTTGGAAACTAACTACAATAATTTAGTGGTTATTATGTTTTCTGATAAAATGGTTAGATTCTTGTAAAAAAAAGAAACTATTATAATTCCCTAAATACAGAAAAAAATTATGGTGGCCATCTTCATTTTATGTTATTCACAGTGTGCATGACGGAATTCACTCACTGTTTTACAGTCCGTCCATCCTTATTTATACCGGAAAATCCCGTCAAGGAGTGATGTTTCGTCCAAAACCATATACAGTGTGGTCATGTGACCAGACAATACGTACGATAAGCTTTGTTCAAATTTAGTATAGCAAAGGTTAACAAATTGAAGATTTTTTAATAAAGAGTCGTGTTTTAAAGCATTCTTACACTATTAATACAACCTAAGATGGCAATACTTGAAAAAAAAACAACAATTATATATTTTGTTTGAAGAATTAAATTTGTACTATTATATTGAGTGTAAGCGTGGGTAGAGTCTAGAAGTCGCCGGAAGGTGGAGGTCGCAGTTGCGTTATCGTGAACATTTCGGCCAGCAGGTCCCACTTGCTTGCCCAGTGGGTGAAGTGGAACGCAGCAGACATCTGCTTCCAGGGAAGCACCACCGCTGCAACATTGTTGGAAGATTAAATCAGCATTTACACTTATGGTGTACTCATATTTGAACCAGGTTTCTCTAAATTATTATTTTCGTGGCCCTTTTTATGAATAGGCAAGGTTTTTAGAAAATATCAGCAGGCTAAGAGGGTGATGAACAAGATGACAACGGTGCTCTAGGTTACGAACAAGAATGTTTTACAAGTATTTGAATGAATATCACCATTTTTATTTTGGTTTATTTGTGTCTATCAACGCCAGTGGCATTTTTTAACATTTTTAAGAGGAACGGTCCAAACCCCAGTCTTGTTACTATCTAACATCGACCAGTTGTTAGAGAGTATCATTAATTAATGGCCCAATGACAAATGGCTACTGGGTAGTCGATCCTTTAAAAAGCTATCAGCTTTCCTCAAGATCAAACCGGCAATCTGTGGGTTCAAAGGCGAGCACTATAACCTATAACCACTCAGCTACCCAGCCAGTTTATTACTCGTATGTATTAGTAAATGCAGCTAGCTTTCTGGAGAAAATTAAATATAAAGTTTATTTGATTGTGCAATAGTTGTCAAAAGAATTGGACGTACTCACAACAATTTAAGTAATCATTAACATCCTTACATGAACACAGTTTTGCCACCATTAAACACTGACAGAACACTTTTCAGTCAACATACGATGATTGGTTTAGTGGAACCAAGGTTATAATAATTTTGCAGAAAACTACTGAAACCCCTTATGTTTTGATTGCAGAGTTATAAAGAGGCACTTAGACCATAAATTGTGTAAAGAGCTTTTCGGCGATATTATCTACCTTCAACTTGGAAGCGCAACTACAAACTATAATATGAGTTGTCTCTAGGTAAGGAAACACATTGATATGATGGGTTGTGTCATATGAATGTTAGTATACTGACTACAGGATCGGTCGTAGGTGCCGATGTAGGCGATGTCCACACTCTTGCCCTTCAGCCCGGTCAGGATCCAGCCGAACTCCTCGTCAGGCCGATCGGCCTCCACCGTCCACCCTCTCCCTTCATAGATCATGCCGTCCAGGCCGATCAGGAAACTGTCAACATGGTGCATTGGAGTCAGACACTACAAACAATAAAGTTTTGTCAAATTTTGTAATTATACAGTGTGGACCCCTTAAAGACGATTGTAAATTAAAAGGAAATTCTGCAAAACTGCACATTATTCCCTTTAATTCAACACATAAATCATGAAAATCGGTATGTTAGTTACTGAAAACGTAGGGTTACAAATGTGTATTAAAATAGAAATTTAATCTCCCATAAGAAACGAGTTGATTCGAATCTTTTAAGGGTGTAATCCATAGGAAAATCGTGTATTTAGACGAGATTCTGCAAATCTAAGCATCATTCTCTTTAATTTGACATATAAATCATGAAAATCGGTTCAAAAGTTGCTGAAAAAGTAGCTTAATAACCGCATATTAATATAGGATTCCTCTTGGAATTCAAACAATTGTATTGCACAGCATTTCTTGGAAACAATCTGAGAATAAAGTAAGATATTCTTGGAATTTCCAAAAATTGTAACGAAATAATGTCCTTAATAAAAATACGTTCTGTGAATGCTATAAGTACGTTCAGTCTGTTAATTAGGATTACCTGGTTGACCGGGAATTACTCTTAAGTTTTAAAAAGATTTAAAACTTTTGTTATTGTTTTGCGTGATTTTAAACAGGATATTAAGTTTACACCAACAACCAACTATACCTTTTCACAGTTAACTGATATATCAAAATCAATGATTAAATTAATGTTATTTAATTATTTACTCTACCTTGCTCTTTCGCTACTATAATAGAAAACTCAAAAAAGCAATGTTGAAAATTGTAATTTTCTCATTACAATCATTCGTTACGGGAATAAGAATTACTTTGAGTAAGAAAAATGGCAACTAGCGTCTTAACGGAGAATTTTACACCCCTATTTGTATGATGTTTTTTTACTGTCTCGATGCAAGGAAAAAATATTCAAAGGGGTTCCAAAGAGTTCCGAGACACCCTGTATACTCCACCGGTAATCTACCTCAATTACATCTTGAACAAATAACGACAGCTAAATTCCTCACTTGTACTTGATGTCGGGGAACCCCTCGTCCATGTGTTGTTTCTGCAGGTCCAGCAGCAGTTTGTGGCATTGCTCTGGTCCTTCACACGTGTCAGTGTCTGTGTCGGTGAGCCTCAGGTGGGTCAGGGGCAGGGGCCGGGTCTCCACGCTCAGTGGAGGTCTCGCCCCCCACTCCTCCCTCTTGGTGAAGGGGATGGGACACTCCTTGGTCATGTACAGCTCAGCCTGTGGGATCGTACTCTCTAGGTCTATCCAGGGCTTCTGGACTATTTTTGTTCTCTGGTACGCCTCTGGAGAAAATCGCAGGTAAATTTTTTTGTATACATTTGAGTTGTTTTTAAAGGTACAGTATTTCCAACTATGGGAAATTTTGATATAGCATGATTGAAAATGTTTCATTACCGTTGAGAGTTTTAATAAAAAGTAATTTTTACTTATTAAATATAAGTGGCTAAGAGAAAAGCTTTTTTTATTAGACAAATTTGAATTGATAGTTTGTTCTGTTTAACTTATAGATTGTAGCTATTGGTTATATTGAATGATGAATGGTGTGATGACAATTCTATCGAAACATACCAGTCACACTGGTCATCGCCAAGACAAATCTGAGTCTCACATACCGTATAAGCCGGATTAATTGAATAGTAATGAAGAAATGTATCAAATTAATTTTGAGGTCGGTAAATTATTTTTAACGCTTTGTCAACGTTTTGGGAACACACAATTGATCATTAAATAAAAGCTATGGCTGAGAATTAAAACTGAGGGGCTTTGAATAGAAAGAAAAGATAAGTAGGATCTGAATTGAGAATTGACATCATCCACAAACAGCTGTGTAAAGAATTTTTTATAGTCAACCTAATTTGTTATCCCAAATAGAAATTTGAATAAATGGAAAAAAAATGTATTCAGCTCAAATCAACACACACTTAATAGAGTATTTGAATACACCAAATAAGTATAGTCCAATACTAATGGCATGTAATAAATTGACATCCTCACCTGGACTCTCCTCGTAGGGATAGCCTGGGGGTGACCCCAAGTAACCATCGGTCGGCGTTCCTCTTCTTGCATTGTGACCCATTTTTTTCTTTTTTGCTATTTCGTCTTCAATCGTTTCTACCCTCACATTTGTCTTCCCGTAAGTCTTAGTGTTTGTCTTTCAGAAAACACATATAACCATAACCAAAAACGTGTTTGAGATACTTCAGTTGGAACACATGCGTCGTAAATTGCATGATAAGCCTAATCAGAGGTTAAAATGTCTATCTCATAGCTAAAATGCCAATGTGTTTTTATAATTTACAAGTTTTCACCTTTTATCCTTATAATTAGTATTCAATTAATAAATGCCAAACAAATGGTTATTTGTTGAGTGAGACCTGTTTTGTCTGGCCTTTGATTTGTTATCATCTGTTGATAAGAATCAAAATGAAATGTTAAAGAATGTTACTATAGACTCGGCTGACCTTAGTCAGTGACTTAGTTACACATGGCATCACATCCATCACACAATAATTGTTTGTTTACGTTGACGTCATACTATGTATTGTTACGTGGGTTTCTTTTAACATGATGTAATATGATAATGATTTTAAAATCCACATCAACATCTTAAACACATCTTTACCAAAACCGATGATATTATAAACAAAATGAATCAATATACCGGGCGTCCCAAAATTCCGCCTTCTTTATGTTTTTAACTACTGAAGACAACGAGATTTTCTTCTTGGGATGTCTTGGTGACCCAAAAAGGAAACTTTTTTAGTGTAAAAATTTTTAATCCGTTCTCCCAAAATTTGGGATTTTAAATAGCATGTCTTAAATGACATTTTATGAATAATTTGATGGTGAAAATCATCACTCAACCGCAACAGCACTCATTTCAAGATATAAATAAATACATTTTTTTAAAATTTTGTGTTTTTATGAAATAATATTTTTTAACATCATAAAATATTTTTTCTTGAGTATTTCTTAGTTTACTGGATGGTTTCGGAGATACAGGCATTGAAAGTTTGCCCAATGTTATACGTATGGGGCTCAAAATGAACTTAAATTGCCCTTAGCTTGGTAATTATTAGGTCGAGAGAAAAATGTCAAAAAATAAAATGGTCTATAAATTATGCATGCAATCTAAATTTGACTTGGAAAGTGGGGTTTACTATTTGAAAGTTTCGACTTACCACCACAAACCCCATTTTGGGGGATGGGGTTGGAAATTCTTGCTCGTCAAAATTTTCCTCTTTTTGACACTAAGTCATCTCTAGAAGATGATCTCGTAATCTGTATACTGTTAAAAAATCGCAGGGGTAACGGACTCTTGGGTCACCCAGTACATGTGAAGTACAGAGCTGACTTATTAATAAAGGTCAAAATACCAAATTATTTTATTAAGGAAAATAATAATAGGTCTTAGGTCAGTCCGGTCGATGTATTGGAGTAATTAAACTATTATGTTTCTACATCAAATTTCACTAATCTAACAGTAAAAATTAAAACCTATAATCACAGTGGAAAAGACTTGCTAAATTTATTTCAATATACAGAAAAATGTCTTATTTCGTTTTCTAAGCTTATTAGCAAACAATATTATTGTATGCTTGATTTATGCAATTTGTCAAATATAATGCAGTAGTTTTAACTGTTTCCATGTAGGTTAATCGAAATTTTCTTCGAATAATACTTCAAAAATATAACAGAAGTATAAATATAAGTATCATTTGGTAGTGTTATCGAAAACACCCCACCAAAATTTCATAAGATAAACTGTGTGTTATCGAACGATTAATTATTGTTTTATTTCCTCTAGAAAATGAAATAAAAGAATCATAATAACCTGCAAATTAGTTTTATGACGTGTGTTCATAACATAAAAGCTTGAAGGGTCAGAAAATAGGGCACTGATTTAATTCCAAAACAAAACAAAATATCCTAGAACAATTTCTGATTAAGCAAAACCTTAGCTTAATATACTCAGTAATTTTTGCATGGTTGACATTAACATGACAAACAATTGTTTACGAGTGTAATAAACTTATTTTTCTTAATTTCCCAATGTTAAGTACAACAACCAATACAAACTCCCCAATCCAACCAATTAAAAATAAATAAGTAATACTCCTTAATAAGTACCTATAATTTTAATTAGTATAGTTTTTTACTAGGTTGAAAAATAACACAATTCTTGCAAAATATGAAATTTTAATAATACACATGTAATTTTGCTTAATCTAAACCGTAAGATAATTTAATACTTTTCAGAATTTGTCGCCGGAAGGTGGCGGTCGCAGTTGGGTAATACTGAACATTTCGGCCAGCAGGTTCCACTTGCTCGCCCAGTGGGTGAAGTGAAATGCTGCAGACATCTGCTTCCAGGGAAGCACCACCGCTGCAACATTGTACGCATTTCTGTTAGTACCTTACAGTAATGTCGTAGTGCGAAAACTAATAGTTACCAAAATTCCATATTAAGTAAATATCTGATTTGGATGAACAATTTCCAATGGTTGGCAGTTTTTTGGCCTAACCGTATTCTATTACATACGAGTAAATGCAAACTGTCGGTTGTGGCTCAATTAAATTTCGAGAGGTGACCGGTAGTTTACGTTGATGTACAAATCAGCTGTTTAAATGCCAAAATGGCCCCAAATGACGAACGAAACAGTTATCGGTAGTTTACGTCGATGTACAAATCAGCTGTTTAAATGCCAAAATGGCCCCAAATGACGAACGAAACAGTTATAGAGGTGACGTCACGCGTTTTAACAGTGATGTCACTGTTGGTACCATGTTGCAAAGGCCAAGGTCATTTAGAGAAAAGTAATAAATTTAATAAGCTATCTACTCTACACGGATACTGACTGCAGGATCGGTCGTAGGTGCCGATATAGGCGATGTCCACACTCTTGCCCTTCAGCCCGGTCAGGATCCAGCCGTACTTTTCATCCGGCCGATCGGCCTCCACGTGCCACCCCCTCCCTTCGTAGATCATGCCGTCCAGGCCGATCAGGAAACTGTCAACAAAACACGTAAAAAAACCGATCAGTATTTGATTACAAATAGAGAGTACTTTGTAACTATGTTTATATAACTTTTACAACTTTTTTTGTAATATTTACTCATTTTAAAGGCGTCCTTAGTTATACTTTAGTTTCTGAATAATTTCAATTTATTCATGGATAAATAAACACTACCTTTTCATTACATTAACATTGATTAAAAAAAAAATTAATTACTTAACTTCATACAATTTTTCAATTTATGATTGCCATTAACCGTAGCATTATCAAGTAAATTTTTATTTCAGTTTTTCAAGGTGCGTTAATGTGTAATGCGTTAACGATTAAATACTGAATTATTTCAAACTTTTGCATGTAAATAGATAAAATTATCAATGTATTTGCAATAGTCAAGGACACATATTTCGCTTTGAAGGCCCAATCTTATAATCAGTTGACGTGACTCAACTCTCACCAACTCTCAAGCAGTTAAAATGATTGGTAATTGTATTATTTTAATAATAAGGATAAAAATAAAAGTGTGTTGTTAAGTTCCTATTTAATTTATATATATATATATATATATATATATATATATATATATATATATATATATATATATATAATCAATATAAAAACGTGAATGTATACTCAATCGATTGTGTATCTATGCTTAAACGAATTTTTGTTAAATAAGAAAATGTCATTTTGAAAATTAGGCCAGAACATGACCAGGATCATAGTTCGCCCTATATCAGTAAGTGATCTAAACCTGGTCAGCATACGTTTTATCATTGACTAAGCTTATCGATATACAATTTCCATACTGGACTTCCTCGAACTCCTTACTTGTACTTTATGTCCGGGAACCCCTCTTCCATGTGTTTTTTCTGCAGGTCGAGCAGCAGACGGTGGCACTGCTCCGGTCCCTCGCACGTTTCCGTTTCCGTGTCGGTGAACCTCACGTGAGTCAGGGGCAGGGGCCGGGTCTCCACGCTGACTGGGGGCCTCGCCCCCCACTGCTCCCGATAGGTGAAGGGGATGGGGCACTCCGGGGTCATGTACAGCGACGCAGTCGGAATCGTACTCTCCAAGTTGATCTCGGGCTTTTGGGCATACGTTTGGTGGTAGTATGGGTCTGGGGAGGGTTAGAGACCAACAGTTAGTTTTCTGACGTATTTACTAGTTTATCAATTTCTTAACTCTATTTTGTGCATCCAGATGCCAAAAATGTATAGAGTTCAAGATTTTGGAAGTTTGAAAAGTCTCTAATAGTAGGTATTTGGTGAATTTGTAAAGGGAGCACATCCCATTCCAATTAATTTTACCGTTTTTATTAGTAAACCTATACACCTTTAGGAGAAATGAATAATGATTAATCATTAGTAGGCTGTTGATGTCTTAATTATTCTCTTGAACAGTGATACGTGTTGCACATCAAGTATTATGAATCATTAGTCGCTATGCAGGTTAAACCAAGATCGCACGGGAAAAGCGACTGCTTTCTAAAGGTCTGCTTTTTTGTGTATTTTTGTCTGTATTTTCGTGTTCCAGCTTTGAAGCGTTAGAGCTAAATTGGATATCCAATTAGTTTTTAAAATCAAACGGGTAAAATCAAAATTACTTGGATTGTTGCAAAGTGATCCTGTCTAAGGGTTAACTCATATTTATTTCAAACATCTGTGGGTTTCATATTTAAGTTTTGATTTTAGATTTTAAATTTTAAAACATTAAACAATATCTTGTTTACAAAAACTTAGAACAATCGTCATAGTCCGATGATATCACAGACTGTGACGTTTGTTATAGGTTTTTTTTTTTTTTGAACGAGATATTGCTTTATGTTTTTAAAACTAACCAGGCTATATCATTTTTAAATAACACAAAAAACAAAACAGAATTGAAGCCTAGTCAAAATTCTTGCACTTAGGTTTCGGACTTAGGACTTAGGTTAATAGCAATGAATACAGAGTCTTATAAGAAGAACAGATCTTATGGCTTTAATTCTGCCGGTTTTTTTAATTGGGCAACTCAACACCAGGCTGCGCGCGCTGTACTCCTGTGCTGTTCCTTTACGTGAAATCCCCCCTTCAACCTAGCATCTACGGCGAAATCAGCGTTAATTTAAGGATAGCGCGCCGGCGTTTACACGCCCCTGGACCTAACCAAACTGGTTGATATGCTATAAAACGTATATATTCGACTTCTGTATGAAATGCAGAATCTAACAGTATGAATATTTTTAATTTGTAAAATATATGTAATTTACAAGTTGGAAACTTTTAACTTTTTATTTAGTCTGACATTAAAAAGTTACTAAACGAAGAATTTTTTTTATTTTTGGGTCAGAAACAAACTTTTAGCGGGAAAGTTGTTGACATTTAGATGAATTTCATCATATAATTGGGAAATTTACGATTGAATGTTTTGATAGTTGGGAATTGAATTAATAGTGCCTTGAAGAAATTCACTTTGAGTCTCGCGCTCTCTTACTTCATCGTTCGGTCTATGATTTCATAAGAATGACAAGGTGTATTGACTATCTATTTTTTACTTAATATTTGTTAAGCACATAGTTTTGAAATCTTATAATTTTTTTACACTCTATAGAATTAAACATAACCATGATTTCGTCCAGCAATGCTGAAGTATTCTGTGATGCTTGTTTTTCTAAACAAGATATGTTATTTTAAATCACGATTAAATAAATAATGTAATGCTAAATATTTTAAAATGGAAAATTACTTTTTTAACCTATACTGTACTCATAAAACATGTAGGCTATTCAACAGTAATAAACACAACATCTTACGAAACTTTCGATTCTAAACTATATTAAAGGCGCTAGATCGCAGAGTGAGGAGTCTACTTATTTTGAGCCCCAGACTTCTTTGGGGTCATTAATAAAAATTAATATCGAGCTGTTTTATTATTATATTATTAGTATAATCCAGTTTGTAATTTACTTTGTCTTCAATAAATTTCATGGCCGCATAAATATTAAATCAAATTGAATAAAAATTATGAAAACATTTGTTATCCTGTACATTCATTTGTAACAGTGCTATGAAATTGCTATTTCAAAAAAATAAAAAAGTTGATTTATAATAAAAATTAATTAAGAATGAATTTATAAAGGTGAATGTAAATTATATAATTAATTATATCAAATCAAATCAAATCAAATCAAATAATGCTTTATTCATGAAATAATACACAATGTAGCATTGAAAAATATAATTTAATATAATTTTAATATAATTAAAATATCGCTTTTTTAATATAATTAATTAAAAGTAACCCTCTAAGTTTTTGCCGTTAACATTATACAATGTCGTTAAAGTGTGGCCAACGTGAACGTTAGAACCAGAATGTACTCTAGAATTTGAATCAAAAGGTCATGCAACAATAATTTTTAATGGTTTAAAATGTAATTTTAGTCAGATTTTTCGCTATCCTACCCATGTTATCAGCCTTTTCTGTAGGGAAAAATTAAATAATGTTTCTTAGAAAGGCAGAATTGGCAGAATTGTATGATGGTAAAAAATTGATTTTGCACATCGTTTAATGTATAAAATTTTACAACTATGTAACGCTCATTGAAATATTAGTTATTAAATTAATCGGTAGTAGCTCCTAGACAAGACAAAACTTATGTAAGATACGAGAGTTTAATGTTTATGGACTATTGACCGGCCTGGAAAGAATATCTACCTTTTATTAAAACGAAATTTTTAACGTGAACGAGCTTTCGTCCACAGCCAAAATACCTTTTTTTATGAATTATTTAATAGGCCTTATTAAATATTTTGGCCATGTTCATTCAATACATTGAAGTAATTTAAAATCCAAGCAACTTATAGAATGAGTCATTACATTCCAATAAACATTTAAATACTTTTTTGGAAACATTAATGAGGAAAATTGATATTTAAGTAAACTTAATATACTGTAATTACAAAACTACAAGCTAATTAATCACGGCCCGTCGGCATGGCCCACGGCTACCTGCCAATCAACAATTAAACTTATACCTTTGAATAAGCATATAAAGAGTCCTATGGGTTTTAAAAATTAGGCTAACTTTAAATTAACTGTGCAAATGTAATTGTATTTCTCAACTACTTTCTCAAAGACAAAATTTACCAAACCAATAATAAAAAAAAATCTCGCAGACCAACCTTTTCATGTGGTTAATTTGAAAGAAATTGCTTCGCAATGTGTTTACATATTTTTCATAACGATCATAGATCTAAAATTAAATTAACACCGTAGTTATTTTTATTTAGGCCTAGTGGTAGCCCAATTTTTACTATAAAAGATTACAACTTTCAATGTGAACGATTATTTTTTTTGCAATGAAACGCTGTAATTTAGAATTGGTGCTTTAGCGGCGGTGGCTGGAGGGGGGATGTAGTGTAACTGGAACAGCCAGCTGTGTGTATCCGTACGTTGGAACAGCCAACTATCGACGCAACCTGGTGGTGAGATGCCCAATTAATTACAACAATGAGAGGCGTGGGGGCGCGTAGAGCAGTCGGAACAGCCAACGCTCAGCGCAGCCAGGTGTTGAGTTGCCCAATTAAAAAAAACGGCAGAATATTATTAACATGGGGTCTGTTCTTCTTATAAGACTCTGTATTCATTGTTAATTATAGCCTACCCAAGCGAAATGTAAACAAACACGTGCACTGCTCACAGAATGGCGTATGCTACAGCTGCTATTAGGTATAGCTATTATTTAGACAGCTGACTGTGGATCATGTTCTTTTTAATCTCTCGTTTAAATTTTAAAGTTCGTATGTAACTAACTTTGACCCCGTGTTACAAATTGAGTTTTCCCTAGGTAGAAAAATTAAGTATTCAAGTCACATTGGGTAAAAACTAGTACTCTAGCACTCTATATCCCAAGGAGTAAAATACGGCTTTAGATAGTAGGTGGAGGAAAAATGTTTTACTCAGATAATAACTACTAACGTGCCATAATTACATGTTGTATAAAATTAGTATTAAACTTAAGTTTTAAATTATATAATTAAAATAAATTATGTCAATAATGCGTAGAAGTTACATAGAAGATTCCTAAAAGGGTATTTTGGTAATAAAAGCTCTTACCCACTAACTCTTACCTATTACAATTTTAACTATAACGTTTGTAGTCACACAACTGACCTTCCTCCACTGTAGGATGTTCATAGAACGAGCCCACTTGGGTTGTCGGAGTGATGGAGAGAGTTCTACCCTGTTGAACGTTGTTCATCTTAGACGCTGTTCACAGTGCGGAAATGTTCAATATGTTTCCGTTATGTTCCGCGCACTTAGGCCAGATCAACTGAGTTTACGCGCTTCTTGCCCAAGTTTATCACACTTTGTGCGATAACCAACTCCAAGGTCAGTTTCCAAGTCTCATACCAAACATGCCTCAGCTTCTAATAAGTTTTAACTCCTAATTTGTTATCTTGGTAATTGATGATTAAATAATTTGTCGAAAAATTGGCTTACTAATAATTTATGAGACCTGGAAGAGTCAGGTTTCGTATATATATCATGGCATAAATATTGTCATATTAAACTAAAATTTAGTAATCATGATCACTACTATTTTTTTAGTTTGCTTATTCTATACTCTAGTACTAATAATAAACTAGGGGGCCCGTGCAGCGCAATGCGCTGCATTTATTATAGAGTATTAAATCTTGCTCCATGGTAATGGACAGAGTTACTTTAAATAAAAATTCAACTATAGTGAAAATCAGATAAAACGTAATGATGTTTCATCAATCGATCTTCATTACTAATTCTGCAACTTGCCATTGTGACACTGTTGAGATTTGGTGGTTGTTCTTTTAGTTCGAAATTAGCTAAGATTACGTAGTTGTTCTTTCGCCGATTTGTCTTAGGGTCTCTGTCTAAACACTCCTATAAAATCTAGAATAAATTCACAGATGTTGGATCTACATAGTTCATAAAACATAAAATTTAAATGACAACAGAATAAAACTCAACATTTCATTCCAACTCCCCGGTCCTGTATGAATTATGCAACACTCACTGCGGCTGTTATGAGGTAGTTGTCGACATAGTGAATAAGTCCACATTACTATTAAAAAAACAACTAAAGCCCCTATAATTCGTAATTTTCCATGGCATTACAAAATGTAAATAAAGAAATCACTAAAATAAGGAGAATCTACATATTTGTTAGTGTGGTCCATTTTGGTTTGATGTGGTATTTATTTTTTTTTTATTGAACTCTCTTTTTGTATAAACCATATTTGAAATAAGCTTGTTTTCTACACTGGAAGTAAAAAACATTTAAATGTCGTTTCTTTTAAACATGAGTTTTAATATATGTATCATTCTGCATTAAATTTTTGTATAGTATAATACTAATACAACAGGTTATAACACCTACAACCAACTATCCCTTTTCCTTATAATTTACAGAGTGCAGAAAACCCATGCACACAATTTTAGTGTTCTATTTTAATATTTGTAAACTCTGGTCATTGTTTAAATACCAATCAGACAACCCATAAGACCCACGTCAAAAATTTCAATTTCCAAACTTGTTTTTGTAGGCCCTGCATGAATTTTTCTTGGGTTACGTTACTAAACTTATTTTGTGCCCAAATACACGTAAATAAAATGTTCAAGAAAATCTTTCCGCTAAATTTTGAGAAAAGGTTCAAATACGAAAAAAGACACTTCTTGTTTAAAGTATGAAATTGTGTTGATATTTAAGTACCAGTAAATTGCTTGTATTCAGCTTTTAACATGTGTTTGTCTGTTTTACAATCAACAGCTGTTTTATATTGCAATTCAATACAAACTGTTCCCCATGTTAATCTTATGGACAAAAAATGAACTTTGAGGGCTTCCCGTGAGCTTCAGAATTAAAATATCAAAAATCTAAGACCTTATTGCAAAACTACGAACTGAGACCATTCTTTTGACACCTCAAACTTTAAAATTGGTTCAGAAATAAGGGAGGAGTAGTGTTAACAAAAAAAGGGCATCACGTATTATATATATAGATATTTTGAATGAATGTACTTATATTATATATATATGTGTGCACACGAACTTTCTTAAAATTTTCCAAATAATTTAGTTCTGGGGTAAAATCAATATTTATACAGTTATCTATGCAACGAAAAATGTTATTTCGTCATAATCTTGAATTGAAATCTTAAAAATTTTCACAATCATTTTATGCAGGTTAAAATCAAAACAAAAAGTTACTGAAAACAGCTGACCCAACTGTCAAAGCACGAACCACGTGCTCTAAACATTGTTTTTTTTTCTATTGCATATAGCAACTTGATTATTGTACTAAATGATACTATAACAAAACAGTTTACTAGTAATTAAATAGTACTTAATACTGATTCTTTTTAGTTCAATAAAAGTAAAGTAAAAGGATAAAATAGCCAAGAAATTTGTAAAATTTAAAAACAAAAGCATTAAAAACAATGATGAAATCAACTGCTAAACGGCGAGGTAAAATCCACATGTTACACAATCAACAAACTCATGCCAGAGTGCAGCTCCTTTAGTCCTACATTAAATCATCCTGAAAGGCGAGTGAGCAGAGCAAATGAGCTAGTTTTATAAAAATGTATAAGTAAATCAACAGGAAACAAATAATTGGACTACGTTAGCAAGACTGAATTATTTGTTCAAAGAGGTTTCCTTTAACAACAAAGGGACCAAATAATAACTGTTAAAGCCATTGCTGTGCTGTGAAATCTTCCTCTGCTGACAATTTTTTATGGTTTAATTATTGCCATTTCGTTATTAAACGTTTTACGGTGGAAAGAATTGACTTGTATTAATCTTATTAGAATCTGAGTGCAATATTTGACTGTAAAGTTGGAACGTATTTAGAATGGACTTCGTTTCGAACATATCCATGTCTATCCTTGAATAAACACATTCTGCATGTAAAAATAAATAGAAAATATTTTTTATTAGTTAAATTTCAGCTTTCTTTAGGCAATTGTCACCATTTACTTTTTTTACACTGCAACCTCGATCTTAATAACTTTTAATCATCCTTCGATTTTTTACTAGGTTATATGTTTGCATATACCTTTTTGTCATTAATTTCTAGAGCAAAATTTATTTTTCCGATGTGATTTTTTAATGGTGTCAATTTTACTTCTTGATTAAAAAGTATATTAAAAACTATACTAAAACTCTCGAATTTGTGTCTGTGAGAGCCTAATAATCTCAAAGTGTTCTTTGCAAAAAACCTGTTTCGAATGAATCCATCATCGGTTTTTTTATTGCTTTTAATTTATCGGTTGACTTTTAAAAATTATTTTGCAGTAAGCATTATCTCAGTTTTATTCTTAAGTTTAATATAAAGGCCAATCCCAAATGAAAATATAAAGTCTCTATATTTTCAAAACTTGTTTTTCTTAATTTTTTGTTTCATAAATATATTCAACTTAACTTAGTTTGGTTTTATATAATTTACTCACGCATTCTTTTTATTGACTGAAAAGTTAATACTTATTCTACAATAACACGATTATAAAAATTATTTCCAAAAACAATACATGTAAAATCAGACAAGGCTCAATAAAATATAGGAACACGTAGAATAATAATAAAAAACATTGTTTATAATAAGTCTCAAAATAGTGAAGCTTTATTTCGTTTATGTTTTATATGTGTTCAATTATTTTATATGCCTTCCAACAAAACCCATCAAAACGACCAGTTTATTGTTTTAATACAAGTTTATATTTCATGTTCACTAAGAAGCATTATACACCGTTCAGGATAAAACCGGAAAATCCTAATTTTTAACAAATTGTTATTTATTTCGTTTTACATTTAAAACACATTTTTCGTAATTAAAAATCAATATTGATTTTCATATTTGACGATTTTGCAAAAACATTTTTTATCATAAT
Source organism: Neoaliturus tenellus (assembly GCA_030545055.2). NCBI lineage: Eukaryota > Metazoa > Arthropoda > Insecta > Hemiptera > Cicadellidae > Neoaliturus > Neoaliturus tenellus. Next base: position 35,873,456 of record CM061537.1, read on the forward strand.
GCGAAATTAGACTTTTAATCGTTAAAAATATTAACTATAGAGTTGTACTTTTATATTTCTTTGTAATTATAATCAATGTTCGATAAAAAAACATTTTACTTAGTTCTGTGTAAGAAGTATTAGTACTGTAATGGAACAAATACAAAATCGGTAGCATATAAAATGTTTAACGAACATAAAAACATTTTGTTGAGAATTTTCAATAAAGGAAATTGAATGTTAAACAGTAAACATTTAAGAACTGTTTCCATTAGTGGAACCAAATTTGTAACAGTGATTACGTGGCCAGAGAGACTGTTGCGGAGTAACAGCTGTTACAACTGGAGCTGTTAAGGTGCGGTCTAACTTCATCGAACTTATATGTACTGTGTAAACTACGTAAGTGAATATTTACCATTACTTGATTGTATAGCTAGGTTTACACTGGTCAAGTTACTTGAGTCAAGTAAGCGACTTGACCATAACTTGACCCGTGTAAACGTCCTTTCAAGTAAAATTTTTGTTATTCAAGTAACAGCTGTTTGTTGTTTTGACCAAAAGTGGTCGTTTACACGATTCAAGTTACTTGGACAGTCAAGTCGACTTGACTCGTGTAAACGTTCATTCAAGTGAAGAGTTTGTTATTCAAGTAACAGCTGATTTCAAGTAGACAAAAATTGAACATGTTTGATTTCACTGGAATCCTTCCACTGAAAGTAAAATTTATTATTATTACACGTGCAGCTATCTGCAGTAAATTTGTCCAACTATTAAAATCCGAAGTTTACCAAAGAATATTTTACTAGCCTACAGCTGATTTCTTTGACTTTGTTATGATTTTGAAAGTAAAATTAATCATGATAAATGTAAAATTGGTTTTCGGTTCCTTAGTATTATTTTGTTGTTATATTATACACTGTATTAAATTAAATTTTTTTATCAAATGAAACATAATTCTTGCCTTTTTTTATAGCATTTCATTTAACTATGAAATTTTAAAGGAAGATTTGAGACGGATAGTTTTCTGTCAAACAAACTTGAACTTATACACACAAGTCTATATAAGTCTGCTTTGTGAAGATCAAAGCCACGACGGAACTGTACAAAATTCTGTCGTGTGTGGTAGTATAGGTTAATATAATAAAGGTGGTGGTTGTTGCAATATCTTGACAAAGAGTTCAAAATTGCGCGTTTCTAGTAGATAAGGAATTTGTCACCAAGTGGAATTATGTCTTTTAAACAGTGATATACATAATTAAATCCAACAGTGCCATATTTTATCAATACTGGTAGTCTAAATTACACATAAAGTCAATTTTAGCCCGCATGGAACATTAGTTTTTCTGGTGAATAAATAAAAATATTAAGGCCACCCCATGCATGTAACTATCGGTCAGACGGATTCATCTGGACAGTCCCGACCTGGAATTAGTCCTTTGATAGTTCCGTGTATGGGTCGCCGAACGATGAAGGAGAAGGCAGCGTGAGCTCGCGTTCTTTCTAATTGTAGCTTATTTATATAGGCATAATCAGTTTGATCATGGTTTTATACACAACCAACTTTATTTTGATGGGTAAATTTCAAACTTTTTGTGATAAATTTGAACAAAATTTTTGCAAAAGACTCGCAATAAACTTGCAATTTTGGGGACCAGTGTAGTTGAATACCCCATACTACAGGTAGACTTAAGCGGATTATCACTTAGAAAGACATATGAACCTACTCCTAGGGTAGTAGGCAATGCATCATGTATCATTTATATTACTAAATTTTGTTCATAATAGTGACGGCGTGACCTAGACTTGGAACATAAATAACCTTTCGCTTTGAATTAAAAAGACGTCAAAAACATAGTTAACATTATCAAAAAATTTATATGTGTTTCATAAAATAATCCTTCAATATACAGAACGTCTGTCTTGAGGAACATTCGTTTTAAATCGTGGCAACTAAATTTTGTTTGCAAGCTCGTTTTTACTTTGTATACTCAAACTTAGTGGTTAATGCATGGTGAGCAGTTAATATTTATGTGTTTAAGGCCCAAATCTAACATTTATGTAAATATGAATATCTGGTCTAATTATTCCTAATTAACATTTAACCACGCAAATAATAATAAAAACAAAGTAAAATGATTATTCATAATATTATGTGCATAATTTATACTGTACCTAATTTACAGTTTGAAAGTCTTTGCATTTGTATTTAAACTTGGTTAGATAGATTTTTTTCGGAGGTTGTTTATATTCAGCTGATCATACTGGCAAATCAGAACACAAATTATTAGCCTACTTGATTCAAGTCCACATGAAAAATCAAATTTTACTTGAATGTTTACATAACATTCAATGTTCATTGTTCATAACATTCAATGTTTACATAACATTCAAGTCAACTTGACTCAAGTAACTTGACCAGTGTAAACCCGGCTTTAAGGTATACGTTGCTGTGTACTGTTCAACTATCACAGCTATACAACAAGAAACAATCTGTTCAGCTGTTTTGAACTATCATCATTTATTGTTGTGCATTGTTTGTTTACATTCATTCCAAGTTATGTTCAATTAAAAGACAATATTCTTTATTTCACCACTTTAAATGTTAATTTTTATAAATACTTTCACCGCAGTACAAAACATATCAGTATGGATGTTATGTTTATATAATGTTGGGTCTGTCTAGAATTATTTTTAATAAACCCACAATTTTGAAAATATGTTTTAAACCAATATTTTTACTATTGATTTACTATTTTTTACTCTTAAAAGTAATTTAAATTTATTATCTCTAATAATGCTATAATTGGGTTTGTGATAAAAAACATTTTCAGTTTCTAAAAAAAATCATTCTCGGCGTGAATGATTTTTATTATTGGTACAAATTAACTCCAGTAAAAGCACCCAAATAAACATTTAAATGTCCGAAGTAATAAAGACTTTAGTTAATATTCCATTTTATCCTATGGAGGTATTTGGAGGTATTGAGACGATTTTATTTGTTAACAGGTCGTGATGATTCATGGGTTTCTTACAACAATTCCATTTCAAGTACTAATTTGGACAGTTAAAAAATAAATCAGACTGACCCAAGGAGTTAAACACATTAGTATATAATATTCTTGGAGTCTGAACAAAAATGTTGTCAGTATTTTATTTATTTAAACATTTTATACTGAGAAAAAGCTTTGCTATGCTCCTCTCAAATGCAAATAATATTTAACATATCAATTTCATATGATAAGCCATGCTAAAATATTTTAAAGGTAATAAATTTAAAAGCACAATTTCTGAGATAGAATTTAGGAACACATGACATATTGTTAAGGCAGACACCATCCCCGCCAGAGACAGACATGACCTGTTTATTCACTATAAAATGAAACAAATTTGTTTAGTTTTATTTTTACACTCTATTTTAGTTTTAAATGTACTGTTAACACTGGTTTAATTTCTACATCTAACAGTCATTGCACAACATTCGTTTTCAGTATTTCACTTCTTCTCTATTTAAGAAAACTGAGTTGCTAAAGCATTGATTTTTCGTGTGTTGGTAATATTAGCTGTTTGGCAATTGCATTGATTTAATTTATTTTGTGTGTCTAGGCTTTTTATAACAACAAATTAAATATGGTATAAGCTAAATGTTACATTTTAAATTGTTAGTTATACAATTTTACCAAGGAAGGCGAAGTTGTCAAAAAATTTCAAAAAATATCTATTATAAATATTTTACCCTTACTTGGTTAAAAAATCAAAAGAAATCCACAGAAAATAATGTTGGGCTTTTATAAGTCCCTAAAAATTATATACATTTAAATTTGTTAAACAAAATGACTCAGTTGCTTTTATGTGTTTCATTTTGGAGTAAAATGCAAGCTTCAGTCAAGATAGAGAGGCTCAACGCTGCATTTGTATTCTAGACAGGCTTGTGTCGGATGGAAGCCTGCCAAAAACTTACCCCCAACTGAAATATTCATTTAACATGCCGAAAAGAGCTTCTCGTCACGAAAAACTGCCTTCCTCGCAAAGTCCTCAGTGAAAGCTGTTTCAAAGGTTAGAAAGTGAATCGCATTGGCACTTTAATAAGTATTATTAAAACAAATAAGAAAATTAAACGATTATTGAAGTCTTTACGACATTATGTAGTTAAAAAAAATAATAATTTTTATTTTGCAGGGACATAATAAAAACAATGTAAATATGACAAACTGGAAAACATGAGTGGAGCAACGTCATGTGTTTCTAATATTGATTATTATTAAATATTTCAAATATTTCATTGGTTATTATTATTTAATTGTATTGTTTTGTTTACAGCATAATTTTTTTTTAATTGTTCCTTAACGTTGCTTGCAGAATTTCATCATTACGTTTAATAAGGCCAGCTAATTGATTTTTAAGTATTTTAATAATTACAAGTATAAAAAGTCAATGCATTTTTTAATTGCCTTGGTTACAAGGGCAATTAAAAAGTACGTTAGCTACTTGAATGTGTCAACAATATGAGTGAATAAAGACAAACATAAGGTAGGATATTTATTTCAACGTTTCCTAAGAAAAGCTCTGTTCATTCCTTAAGATTTCCTCGGGGAACAGTTCCCCTCTCATTCCTTAATGCGCCTCATATTTTATAACTTATCGCTTTCAGGCTTTTACTTTAAATTCATTTTTACATTTTTGCAGTATGTTTTATATATTTCACTAAACCAATGAAATTGTAAAACGGTATTCATCCACAAATAAATAATAAAAAATTTAAAACGAAATATGATAACTTAGATTTTAACTACCGGTTAAAAATTATTGAACTCAGACAGAGAGACAGTTGTTTGAGACTGACATACATGAAACTATCTTGAGGCCAACTGGTCTAAAAATAACTCTCTATCAATTAGTTTATTTTTTATATTTTATTATTCAAATTATGAATTATACATATGGACCATAATATATTTGTAATCTATTACCTCCACCTTTATTGATCTTGACTTTGTTTGTTCTTCAGGGGGTTCTGTTTGTTCTTCTTTTTGATCTATTTAAATTTTGTTAGTAGATTTTTGTTTTGTTTAGTAGACAACTTCATTTTACATATTATACAAGCAAGTTATTTTTGACAGTAGAATTTTTTAAATTATTCTCAAGATAAAACCTCACTATAAATGTTTAGCTACTTGTATAGCTACTTAATTGTTAGAAAATTATAAATTATATGAAATATTTAAGAGTAATGGGGAAATGAGAGTTTTGACACGAATGAAACAAAACTTTAAATAAGACGTCACCATTGTCATCGCGGTCTGACTATAGTAGTGTGCACGTTGCTGTACTGCGCTCCTTTACAAGGTTTTAGTCCAACTTTGAATTTCTTACACAAAAGACAACATTTTAATTATTTTTCACATTTCACTCGGATCAAATGATCTATATAATTGGTGTATCACGCGGGTTAAGGAGAAGACACAGTGAAATGCAAATATTTTTGGCACTTTTGAGGTTTTTCATAGAATTTTTCTGAGAGTCCTGAAGGTCACTGAGACTCGTACGAAAATCAGACTAAAATGTGAGGAATCACAAGTGTTAAATAATTTCAACTTTCGTGGTATCCTTAACCTACATGACGTCGGTAACATCATCGATAGTGACGTAGCTCATGACGTCACTGATGACGTCATTGGTGACGTCATATTTAAAGTTCCTGAAATCGGTGCTAACACTCTTGTTTCCACCAATTCTAAACAATGATACAGAAGTCTACATAATTTAATCAAGCATATTTAAGTAATTTATTCAAAGTAGAGTAATAAAACTATCAACTAGACATTCTATTGGACCTACCCAGTCAAGAATAGTACTATCTAAAGCTGCTTATGCTATGTAACTATATATCAAATCTATCTGTCAACCAACTGATAATCCTGATAATTTAAAAATAACCAAAACAAATCTGAAAGATGCGATATAGTTTTTGGAAGGAGTTTTTTCCGGTGCAACCATGGCATTCAATATTTAAACCCGCTAAATCCATCCCAGAAATTTTGCGTGTTAGTTAAACATACGACAACAGCTCAGCTACAAACATAAAAGGATACGGAAACTTCTGAAGTTTAGTGCCGAGAGAAGTTGTTACGGCATTAACGTGCACGCAAGTATGATCGCAAATTTCAGTCACGATATAACCTTTATTGACGATATCTTTTAGTTTATTAAAACGGAAAATTATTTTCTGTTACTTATGTTTTTACTAACGAAAAATTACTAATAATAGCATTTAAAACGAATATAATTGAATTGTTGTGGTGTTTATAAAAGATTTTTAGTTAAAAAAGAAATTTTTTTGCCATGTATTATAACAAAAAAACAACTTACGAGCATTTACTGAACTCGGCCTGAATAGGTTGGAAATGTTGGAACAATTTTAACGTAACTTAATGTTTCACTATATGTCACTTTTAACCCAGTATTCCTTTTGAAGTCTGGTTTTTGGCAATGTTCTAAACTAAATGAGTCTTAATTTAACTTTGGTCAATTTATGCTTACATTTAACATTTACGCCCTACTTCTTGTGGCCGTAAGCCGTAATTTCATTGGATGGAAGCTTACTCATTTTATGAAAAATACAGATTTTTATGTAAAGTTTCAAACTTTTATACTAAAATCTCAAAAATATCTGTTTTATTCGCTATTTCTATTTCACTATTTCTATTTATAGTAGGATAAATGCAGTGTTTGATACAAAAAATAGTTTTGTGTTGTAATTATAAGCTATAATAATATTTACCTCTTCATTAAAGTACAGTAGAATAATCTAAGAATTAAAGCAAAGAGTTCCGCAATGCGGAGCAAAAAGGCATTACATTTTGGTCGTTTTAATTTCGCGACATGCTTAACCTTGTAGAAGTTCATTTCACTTTGTATATTTTTAAAATACATTTTTGTTATTGTTTATTGACACTCAAATTAAAAACCTATTTCCAAAGTTTGCTTTACTTATATCACTTAAATCGAGTAATAAAATTGCTTCAGAGCCATGGAATAGCGATTTTTGTCAATTCGAAGGCACCTTCAATTATTACTATAGTGGTTAGTTACCAAAATACCATAGTATCATACGACGGCCAGGCAACATACACTAAAGAAACAATATGGAAATCCCAATATTTTAAATATGCTAAATATGTTCTATTTAGATATCTCTAAAGTACTAGTGATTTTACATTTTTTGTCCTTGATAAAATGAATATAATGTCAAAAAACAAAGACATCTGCTAAGGAAAAAAACTGAACTACAATTAAAAACTGTAACAAAACACAATTGATCGCTTTATTATTTTATAAGAAAATAATAAAATAATTTGTATGTAATTCATTTAATTTTTTATACCGATCAATTAAACTTCAAAAACATTAAATTAAGTACATGGTCGTTTATCATTACACAGAATAACTAATCATAAAAAATTTATCTAATAAAAATAAATTAATTTACAAAATAAATACTTTTGAAAAACAAGTTCAAACAAATGATGTGATTGTCAATAGACCGTAATACTGTTTGCTGCTTCTCTTGGCAGGGTAACTACTTTGAGGTTCCGGGGGTATAATCTTGTGCCATATTAACTCCGCCTGTATGTGCAGCCGGGGCTCATGAATACAGAGGGTTTCTTGTTCACAACATGATTTCACGTTCTTGATAGTATATTTTTGTCACTTTGAATGATTTTTAAAAGATAAATAATTTAGAATACTTGTTGTATTCATTTTAGAAAGGTTAGGCCTACTTGTATTTTTATAGATATATCTCCTCTGTGTAATCAGTCATTCTGAAACACAATCATGCTCCTAATGGGTCAAAGGAGAACTCTCTATTAATTAATGTTTTAGAATTAATTCGGATGTTTAATTAATTAATTAATTCGGATTGTTTCGGTTGTTTTTATTAATTAATGTTTTAGGCAAAAAGAGGTCCGCCAACCTCTTTAAAAAAAAATAATAATAATTTACGATTGAATGATTCAAATTATGAATTACACACACAACCTGTTTAAAATTTAATTAAATCTATCGTTCTAAGACCAGTACATTGCCAATTTCAAACAACAATAAACTTGGTAATTTTTTACCACATTAAATATAGTTTAACTAGGAAAATAAAACTACTCCAACGAACAAATACTTTATTACAGTACTTTTTAAAACAAACATACAGAACATGTAGTGTGTCGTATGTTACAAAGATAACACAGTTGGCACAGCAAACACAATACAACATGATTTATTACAACATACTTTCCTGATTTGTAAGTAGTGCCTTTTTGTTGTAATAAACTGTTTAATACTGCAAAATTTGTATAAACACAAATGTAAGAAATCTTTAAATGATTAGTTTTATAATTTTATTAAAAATATAATCAATTTTAGTGCAATATATTGTGTGTTAAATTTCATTCATTGATGAATTATTTCTTTTTTCAATTTAATTCCAGTAGAACTTTATCATGTTTATTTATTATATCGCTGTATACGATTATTAATTATTGTAATATTATTTTCAATATTTAAGTAGGTCGTCTACGTACTTGTTCATTTTTTATACGGATTATATGTAAACATATTTCAAATCTGGGAAACATTATTCGGGTAAATGGTTTATAGTTAATATAATTACAGGGCTTTCAACAAAAAAGTGCATTTTTAACATTAAATAGAAGGAGAACTGCACAAACTATATGACTTAATATTACTTTCATTAAGAGTCCTCGTTTGTAAAAGTTTTATCCTGATCAACGTTTATAGTACGTTTCAATGTCTACCACCGATAACTCTGCAGTTATCTAATCTATGGTCAATCTCTGTCCATGCGCTCTGCAGAATTCCCTTGTAACATATGATATTGTCTCATAAAATCATTTCCTTTAAGGGAGCGAAATTACGTAAGAGAGTATATGCTAGTTTTCATATATCCCACAGGAAAATATTATATGGAGTGAAATGCGGTCTTCTATGAGGCCATGCTATTGGGCCACATGGACATGTACATATTTGTTTCTATTATTAGCTCATCTCTTTTTTAAGCTCATATATTTGTCTCTATTTATTAGATATCTATAATATTTGCATTTATTGGATAATTTAAACGACAAAATGAAAGCCCTGTTCCAAAGACATAATATAACTATTTGAGCGAATTCAGAGGTGCCAACCATATTTTCTACATCGCATAGTAAATTATATATAATCATTTAATTAACGTGATTAAGAGTTATTCACCGAGTAATAGATTTAACATCGATGAAAATCCTGCAATATTTTTGTTGAATTTAAATATATACAGTTTACTCACTTATGAAATATACAAATTAAATTTTGAAACATATAAGCTAATTAATTGCTTTATTTATTAAGTCTCATGAACTTTAAAATTATTAAACACTTTAGTTATGTTATACGTTTTGAACAATATTCTAGCTTTGACAAAAAAAAATAAAAATTTTTGTAAATATATAAACCAATAATAAATATAACTTTAAACCTAAAAAGAGACAGGCCTATAAATATGTCTAATGCAATTTACTTCTAATCGTAAAATATATAATACGATATTAATAACTTGTACTTAAAAGGAAATAATAATTATGTTTTTTGGTTGTTTGTTTCCGGATCAAAATTAGACTAGGTTAAATTACCTTATGATCCGCCAGATTGATCCATGAAAATCCTTTATGGATACGCGTTTCGGCTTACAGCCATCTTCAGATTCTAAAGTAAGAACTTGCTTCCCATCTGTTGGTGCTTCAATTTTTTTTTTTTTTTTTTTTTTTTTAATATACAAAACAATGAACACACGGACACGAAGACACATACATGATACTTATAGCGTGTAGGCTAGTAATAATTTGTTCCGATCTTTATTGTAGGCCCCTGGCGGACCATAAGGTAATTTAACCTAGTTTAATAACCATTAGTATTTTGACATGACATTTAATTTAGTTATTAATATGAGGTTTACGCAAATTATATCATTTCATATAGTTATAAATACTTTAAAGAAGTAAAGAGTATGCTTTAAATGTTATATCTTTTATAAAATCGTATTTATTTAAGACTATATATGACACAAATTGCATACTACTACAAAATAGTTCCACAATAGCTTAACTAGTTGAAATCAATGACTTTTAGTTTAAACTTTAAACACAAAAAATAAAATATCAACTGCTATAACCAAAGTTATAAACAATAAATGTTAATAGGTTTTCTGCTCTTCGTAAATGCTAGATTTTACAACATAAGTATTGACTTTAATGGTGGGATGTTTAGCGTTGGTAAAACTGAATATGTGAAATTAATTCTTCAATATTTAAAAAGTATTAAAATTCGACGTTAAAGTCTTCGATGTGTTGCTTGAGTTAAGTTCTAGAGGGTGGATTCAACTTAGAATTAATTGCAAAACTTTGATTGAAGGAGTCATTATAAGTTTACTTGAAGGTTATCAATACTTAAACCTTTAAACAGTATATCAATATCCTCTCCTACCTGTAAACCAATAAAACAGTATTCCCATTTTTTTATTGTTAAATTATATACTTGTATATATGACCACTTAAACTATAACTTTAAGTTGTATGCATATTGAAAATATTCTTAATTATGATTCTTTAAATGATACAACTTAAATTATACAATACAACTTTTGGAAAGAATTTCATAATTATTTTCAAACAAAAAGTATTACTACGTTTATCATTTTGTTTCAATTTACAATCATGCAACTATATTTTGTGGCAATAAATATATGGAAAATTTTACAAATGTTTTATAATTATTGGATTTTGAGTTAAGAAAGAATTTTTCTATCATAAATAGCAAATTAAAAACATTTTCTTACTAAAATCAAATACATTAGTCATCTTCATTTTGGCGAATACAAAAAAAGACGAACAACGAATGACAACGAAACACAACGAAATAAAAAACAACGAATGATAAAACAATGTTTTTATAGTTAGTTTTATTGTTTAAATCAATACCATATACTGAAAAAAGTATGAAAACTGCACAAGAATATTTAAAGATTTTAAAAACTCCCAAAATTTGACAAAATTTATTTACATATTTAAACCACAGATTAACATGGAATTATTCCAGAAAATTGTTCTTTAACGAATAGCAAGGAATATGATCATAATACTGGTAGATATTCGAATAATAAAAGCTAAGTATTTTTTACTCTTAAGACTACACTCAAGGAATGAAATATAAAATTTATGACGTCTGTAAAAGATAAATCCTTTTTGTTAAATAAATCATTTCAAATGGGAAAATATACCAAAAAAGCTAACAATTAAAATGTGGAACATTCCGGAAACAATAAAATGGATGTTTGAATACAATAAAGTCAGAGTAAAGAGATAATTCAATCGTTATTTCATTTATTGACATATTTATTGAAGGTTTGAATTTTTCATTACTTTTGTAAATATTATTTGATGCTGAAATATTCTATTAACAAATTAAATTTGCTTTCTTAGTTGTCAGTCTAGAAGCTAGGGAGTTGGACTTCGGAATGATGTCTACTTTTGCTGTATAATTACTTTCCTGTTAATAGGTTTTATGATTGCAATTTATCTGCACTGTAGTGGCTCATAATTTGTTATTAATATGATTTATGAACAGAACTGTACTTTAGGAGGACGTTGATATGTAAGGCTGAGAGATATTGTAATACTATTACAAAATTATAGTGTTCTTTTAACAAAGGTGAACACTTCTAAAAAGTATACTTATTAAAAACTTAAATTTTAGAGGTATTTGATTTATAATATTTGTTATTGTTAATGTACATTTATTTCACAATCCTACTTTAAAAATTCATTTCGTACCTGTCTGATAAAAATAATTATCATATTTTTTAAGCATAAAAGCAACCTAGTTTTAGCAATAATAAAGTTCTTATCACTACGAGTAGGCAAAATAAATTCTGGGATATTAAATACGCAATGGAAATAAATTAACACATACTTATTATAACATACAATCATATATATGAATGTCATAGATTTGAAGTCCATAAATAAATCATTTTTTTCATTTTTATTTTTTTATTATGAAGCATCCAAACATTCGGTCTGTAGTGATGCTGATTGTTTCCATCAATTGGTAGGGAAAAAAATTTAAAGATATGATTGTAAAAATCAATATCTATAAATAATTTATAACATAACAACCTAATAATAAACTTATTCTTAAATAATCAATATGTACATGATAATCTTTAATAAAAATATAAAAATACATGAATGTTACACACCTTTTAATTTTTGTCTCTTTTGTTCTTGTTATCCCCTCGAGACGCCAAAACTGTAAAGAAAAGTTTGACAAACGCGACCAAAGCAATGGAAGGAGACAGAAGAGGTGAAGAAAAAAATAATTGAAAATTAAATTTAAAAAGTGATAAACCTAATGTGAGATAAAAAAAGTAAAGTAATCATGAAAAAAGAATTAGAAGTACGAAGTAAGAAGTATGAAGAAAGAAGAAGGAATAAAGTAGAAAACAATGAAAATATAATTAAAAAGAGTGGACAAATTTAGCAGAGTAATTAAATAAAATGACAACAATCTCAGTAAAAAATCCGGAAATTTGAACTTTTGAAGATATTTATGTAAATGCCCATACAATGTAAAATATTGTAAGTAGAATAAATATCATTATTATAATTATTATTACTATAAAATACTTAATCCAGTCAAGTAAAGGCGTCATCTAGTCGAGCTGCAAGGGAGGGAAGCGACAAGAGGGTGTATGGCCTCTCAAGGGGGCCATAATGAGGACAACAATTAAATTGTGACTAACGATGAAAGGTGCTAAGGTAACATTAGTGACTTTTCCAAGAAAATCTTCTCTAGGATAATGAATGTCAGGTAAAGCAATGCAGTGGAAGTGTTTACAGTTTACTTATCAACCAGACTAATTATCCATTGATTTAATTACGTCTTCCATCGAAGAATATAAAAGCTATTGAGGATTTAGTAAGGTGTTTTTCTTTACTTAATATAACCATGGTTATCGTTTACACTTTATTAATAACTGTATTATTTAGTTTATTTTAATGAGCCTATTGATTGAAAGATAATATTTAAAAATAGCCTATTTGAATTGATCAAAGTAGTTATTTATCAAATTAAATTAATTATGAAATTGAAAGTTTTTTATTATATCCTATTAGCGGTTGACGATTGTTTTGCTTTGTAACAAAGGCATTGAGTAATAAGAATACATCCATAAATTTGTAACAGCCTTTTTAGATAAAAATAAGCAATAAAAAAGAAAAACTTAATCCTGTAAAGCAATTTCTATTAAGTAAGTATTATCAATAACTCTAATTGTAACAAGAATTACTTCAACCTTTAAACATTCATACATATTCATTGTGTTTTCATTGAAAATCTCAGGCTGTGAGAAGTCCCGACCTAGATGCTTGGTGTACCTGATTTCCTGACTAAGCTGGGAGATGTTTTGCATTTAAATTGAAACATGACCCAAGGCTAACTAAATTGACTATCTTATTCTGTTTATTTAATATAATCCTCAAACTAAGAGACATGTTACATCTATATATTTAAAACAGTAATGTAAAAATCATCTTTTGGCAGTTCGTCTGATAATTCTACTGGACAGATTTACATGGGAGTTGTACCAAAACAAACTTTTTTCCTATATTAGTAGGTTTTATTTGTAGGCAATTAAAAAACATTAACGTTATATTGGTCATAAATGAAACAAATCTTTTCTAGACTTAACATGGGAAAAAAAGTTTTTTCATTCATATGGACAGTTTGTCTGAGACTTCCACTGTACCAATTTACATGCAATTTGTAAAAAAAAAAAAAAAAAAAAAACTAAACTTTTCTATATTAGCAGGCTTTATTTAATTTACCGTTATCTTACTTCCTTATATTACAAATATCAACATTTCAAAACCCTTGCAATCAATTTATTTTTCAAATTTTCTATCAGCTGATTGTGAACACACGGATTTATTTGTCTAAATACCTACAGAAGAAGAGCAAACGCTCAAGAAGGATTTGATTTATTATAGCCAGTACCTAAAAATGTATATAATATGTTATTCTTTTAATGGAAAGAAAAAATATTGATGTGTTATACTATTTGTAATACTCAATTTTATAGTTGGTAGATCAAACAATAATTAAGTATTCATTGTTAAATTTTTTAAAGTAACTTGATTATGTAAAGCAGCTGATTAATTTGATGAACATAGCAGTTAAAAAAAGCACATTTTATACCTGAACACGTAGTTCAGGTCACGTAGTTCAATCATCTACCTGGCGCTCATCACGATGAATGAAGTGCATCATGATGAATGCGTCGAGTACCGACAGGCAACGATTAGTTTTATGGGAGGTTGAATAACTTTTCTCTATTTTATAAACTTACTTTGAACTACGTGTTTTTTTCATGGTAGATTGTACCATGAACATTTGCGAAAAGGCATTATGATTTCTCATCCAATTTTGTTAAAATGAAAATGGAAGGCATGAATGACAACGCTTTAACTAGTGGCGTAAGGACAGCTGTTTGACGTGTTTATTAAAAATACATAAAAGTACATCGTAATAAAACAACGTATGTTTTTTGTATTAATGTGATGAAACATTGCTGATATATTTTTACAATAAGAAATGTAATGTATGAAAAGTAATAAATCAAATAAGTTACCAAGCTTTTCCAACGGCTGGGTCTACATACAACATGACGTAAATGGTTTCGAAAGATGATGCATCTCTAAGTAAAATTTCTTTCAAGTTCTTTCACCAGATCCAATTTTTTTAAATGTAGAAAATAACCTAAAAACACTTAGCATAAAAACAAATACTAAAAAAAGTAATATGTATGAAAAGGCACTGAGCATGTATCAGGAAATAGGGGAACAATGACCCAGAGCATGTCATTTAAGTTACAGTAAGTAGTTTTGTGATTTTTACTTGTCTATGACGAAACAATTGTGTATTTTGAAGACTTTGAATTCCAGATGAAGATTAAAGTTTAGTCTTTGGATACCGTTGACTTCCTGTATGATGCACACAAAGATGCATCGGAGGTATTGTAACCTTTTAAATATTAACTGCTTGTATCTTATGCAGCCATTCACAAAAAGTAGTTATAACTTTGAAGTACAATGCATTTAAACTGATATTTAATATTTATTACCATCTTAAATCTATTAGGTTGGCTTTTGAGATGACTTAAGTTAAAGACTTTCAAGACAAATGAGAGACGTCATAAAAGTGGAAAAGTAACTCCTTTCTCGTGCCATACACCAAGATCTCCATCCCTGCTTTCAACAGCTGTGGTGGGGGTGTCTCTTCTAAAAAATAAAACAATAGTAATTTTTCTATGTACAAAATAGAATAGTAAATCTTAATATGTAAAAGCATTTACCGTTTCCATTTTTTTTGTGGTTTTACTGGTAATACATAATAAAACTAAAATTTGTTTAATTTAAATTTGTTGTAGATTAAAAAATACATAAATATTTCAAATAAATGTTAAGTTTAACTTTAATTATACTTAAAGCCAATAAATAACTTTAAACAGTACTAATTGAAAACAAGTGTCAATTTGACAAGCTTATGGGTATTATAACTAGCATATGAAACAATAGAAACTTTTTAAATTTTAATATGGATATACGTTCGACATTTACAATAAATTATTTTTTTATATTTCAATGGCTTCTGTAAAATTAGGTTATTTTTGTTGTCAGGTGAATCGTAAAATATGTACATGCGACATTAGGAGCCAAAAGTATAATAACTGTTCCCAAAATTTAAACTACTAGAATATTTTGAATTTTAGGAACAAATTAACTATAAAGGGTTTTAACTTTTACTTTTATTACAAGCTGACCTTATCTACCAAATGTAAAATATTTTTTTCATCACACCCTTGCCATAAACATTGTTTTTGGCACATTCAGCTGTGATCGTAACTAGTCGATTCCCGATGGGTTGGGAAAAAGTCCGGAAAAATAGTTTTTGGAAGCGGAAATTAGTGGTTTTCAGGACTACTAAATTTAATTAATTCTTTTGTAGTCTGGTAAGAGCTGAAAACAGTTCAAATAAAAGATAAACAAATACTAACGTATGAGGGGGTATATAAGTCAGAATTTCTTAACGTTTTATCTGAAATGTATATTTATTAAAGGTTGTATGATAAAAATTACTTTTCGTACCTCGTCCGAATTTAAGTACTCGGCATCGTCTCGTACTTGAAACTTTATCTTGCACCAGTAACGGCCACTTTCCGGAGTGAAAAATATTCCATGTTAAAAACCCCAAATAATTTTTTTTTTTTATTCTTGGGGAAATTTGATATATATTTAATATTTTCCAAAATATGGCAGTGATACTTTTTATGCACTGTATGTATTGATTTGATTCTCTTTTAAAGACTTTTTATTTGAAATAAACGGACGGCAGATCATAGATTTCGAAATGATTTCCCTACTTTACCTTCGTAGTCACCGATGTAGGCGATCTGCAGTGTCTGGTCGGCCATGTTCACGTGGGTAGGTGGCAGCTCCGGCTCAAAATCCCAACCTCTTCCCTCGAAAATCCACCCGTCACCACCAATCATGAAACTGCAACACAAGTCCGTATTTTTTATTTTATTTTTTTATTTAAAATTAAGGGTATTTGATTTAATATTTCTAGAAATACAGTAATTTAAGTTTTACCAAGTTATCCTCCGGATCCTAAAATTGGCAATGGATGGTTCCCGTATATAAGGATTTGTTCGTAGCCAACCGTTTGATGGTAAGCACATGGTGTTCATAGTGAGTAGTATGTTTGGGGTTGGGGTTAAGTAGTATGTTGGGAACGTGCGCATCCGGTAGGGGGTTGACCTTGTCCCAAGAGTGCCCAAAACATACTACTGTAGTGTAAGTTTCAATGGTCAATGGCTACATAATTGTACAGCAGTGAACATTGTGTCAGGGCGTAAAACACCTTATGATGGTTTAATATACCTTATCAGGGGACTGTAGTCACCTAAAAACCCAGAAACCATTTGTTAATTGTACTTCCTAATTACGATATCAAAACAGTAATGCAGCAAGAGTTCATATACAACAAATTATTAATTTTTAAGATTTAATTTTAAATGTTTAGAGTAACACGAGTCGTTGCCAGTAGTCGGTACTCGACGACAGCTCCAATCTGAGCAATAGGCAGACTTATTTAAAATGAAAAAATACAATAACATAATTAAATAAACTAATTGTTACTCCCTAATACTCTGAATGAAAACTGCATGTTAATAAACACTATCCCATTTCATCAGTCATCATTGTATTTTAATTTGAAAGTTAACTGATAAGTAAACAGAAAAACTAAACAAATTAAAATTACAGAAGGGAGACAAATTGTTTTTATGAAGACAGCTGTTTGTTTTCATAAAATAAATCATATATTAGGTAAAATAAATTATGTCTTATATTTAAAATACATGGAAACTTTAAAGTCCAATGGGGCGAAACACATTGAAGAAATGTTTTCAAATGCTCTCTCCAAATCGCATAGCCTTTAATAGACTCTAATGGCAGTTCGCACTAGTCTTAGGTTAACTAAAGTTTTCTGTTGATTGTAACATTTTAAACTATATTATCTAACAATTAATTATGAAAACACTGCCTTTCTTTACATAAGTTCACACAAAGATGCATTAATTTTTTACAGATGACAGCATATATCCTCACAACTTACTTGTACTGTATGTCCGGGTGGCCGTACATGTCCATATGCTCGAACTGTATCTTCTTCAGTGTCTTCTTGCACTCGGCGAATGTCCCGCAAGGGTCAGTGGCGGTGTGGGTGAACCTCACTCTCTCCAGGGGGTGCCGCAGCTTCGGGATGCCCTCTCCCGGGGGGTGGGCGTTCCACTGCTTCCTGGTCACGACGAACAGCTGGGTGTCCTCCTCCGGTGTGCCGGGGGTACCACTTCTAGTCAGTCCTACCATGACTGCCACCGGTTATGCCCAAGCTAGGGAATTTCGAATTAGTTTTCTCTTGGCAGTGGTTAAACATTAACTACAGTAGACTCTCGCTAAATCGAAATTCACGGGACTGCAATCAGTTCCACTTAGATCAAGCTGCTGAGGGTTTTTTTACTGCAGAGAGACAGTAATGTTCAGTATGGTATTGTGACACTGACAACCCCAGACTTACAGAGTTTCGAGAAAAAAACAACTAAGTAGGGTTCACGAAAATAGTCCGATGAAAATTTTAACAGCTGTGTACCCCTCATCTCTCTAACCTTGCAATATTGTCATTTTTTATGTTTACCATGTGTAAAAATACAACGTGTTCCTTGATAGATTGGGCAACAATGCATCAACTCTCATCTATACTATAGGTACTTATATGTTCAAGTTAAAATGCTAACTTTAATATAACTTAGGCTATCTACCATAAAGGTAATATTTGTATCTCTTTTGTGTCCTAGAAGAGGTAAGATATAACGGTGAAATCAGCTCGAGCTATGTCTGGTTTATTTTAAAACTAAGACAGGTTTATTCACGGTGTTTGAGAATAATTTAAGATACAGAAGATTTCTAGTTATTAAAGTCCTAGTTAGCCATAGAGATTTAACAGCACATCTTGCTCTGAAACGAGCAATTGGTATGCTACTTTACAATGTATAGAAGTAGAATACCAATAATAGAAAAGCAAGAATAGAACAAATACCTGACATGTTTCTAGGTGTTTCAATGCAATTCGTTAACAGGTGTTATCTCCATGGTTTAAAATAACCTCTATGGTGAGAACAGAGAGATGCTCTGATTGTAATTCTTCATAGCAGTAAAGACTAAATGAGTTTACATGTAGTCTAGTTAGTTAAATAAGTAAAACCTTACATTAAGTAACTTTTAAATTATTAATTTTCTTATGAATGATAAACAGATGGAGTAATAACAAACTTTAAAGGGCTTGTGCGGCCCGTTCTTTTTTATGAATATTTTTCAATTCACTCAAGAAACAACTTCATGCCAAGCTCAATCCAATGACACCAAAATCATTAAAATCTGTTGAACGCTGTAGGAGTTCATAGAACAATAATTAAGAGGAAAATTGCCACCAAATGAAAATTTATAGATTTAAAATGATACCATACATGAAATTGTGTAATAAGTTAATGGTATACTCTATTTTCATTGTTTCAAGAAATAATCTAGTAGAGACGTAAGATTAGTTTCTTATATACAAAGTTAGTTACAACTGTTATTTCCTTTTAATTACAATGTTTTACTTAAGAATAAAATGTGTGGAAAATTATAACATATAGTTTACTAAAATTTATTTTCGTATTGTATAGTTGAACAAGTTAAACCAAGTTTAAGTCTCATGTTTTATTAATTAAATATGTTAAGACTATCAAATGGCATTTAAACATTTTTTTAATAGATGTTATGCCTAGTTGTTATATTTGGTTTTATTCGAAATAATATTTAATCATGTGAGGCAACAGCTTGAACATGCCCAAAATGTAAATCATGTTGGCCTTAGGAGGGTAAAGTAAAACGTAATAGTTAAAAAAATGGTACAATAAGTATATTGATATGTTTAAAATTGCAACCTTTTCCTGTTTATTTATTTATTTATTTTTTAAATACACCACCTGCAACTATACTTATATAATTTGACCTCATATTAGAATGTTTTATTTTGTACCTATAAACATTAAGACTACTTGTATTAACATACGTATTTTCCATATAAAAACATATTAACTATCAACTGTTTGAAATCTAATTTAGAATTTTCATCACTGTAAGCTTACCTTAAAACCTTAACTTGAAACCAAATTACTTGAAAATCACTTTAGTGTTTTGTCTTCCAAAACATTATCATACACCTTTTTGGCAACATGACAGTAGAAACCTGTGTACTCAAACATAAATACGTCTATTCAACAAACTGAAATAAATTAAATAATTTTTTGCTACTACATTTTTAACAATTATAATGCTGGAAGCAAGGCTGAATATTTTACCTAATATACTTTAAACCGAGGATTAACTTGTACTACTGTTTTACATTTTTTATCCAATAAACGATCTGTTATGCAATTCAAACTCATTCACGCATTATCTATCTCTGTCGAGATAAGATAAAGTACTTATGATTTTTCTTAAGGTGTTAAGGTGTTCTTAAGGTTAGTTCATAGGAACAAGAGGCATTGTAATAACTTATTTATGAAAGGGCTTATTTTTTTATAAAAAATACAAAAACAGTAATGAATATTATAAAATTATGATACTAAACAATTTTAAACAATACAGAAATAACACTCTTGTATTCAAAAGTACACAAAATAAACAAAATAGTTGAAAAAACAAAAATCAAATCTAATGCAAAAAAACCATATATACATATACAGTAATAGAACTATGCTAAGTGAATACATTGGTATTGGGGTTTTATAAGATTAACTTTAATCCCATATAGAATAAAGTCGAATGCTGTCCTCAACATTATTGGTGGTGGAGGTCTATCTGAAAAAAAAGATTATAAAGATTATGTTATTCCAATATTTTAAACACATAAATAGGTACAAAGTTAATAATACAAAGAAAGAAAACTAAGATTACCATTAGTAAGAACCCTATTTTAGTAAAATATAAAAAAGTCTAATCACTATAAGTATGTATAAATCAATAATTTATGTTAAAGAATAACTACGGATTTCATATATGTTATTTTAGTAGAATAAATAATATGAAGATATTAAAGGTTGTCCTTTAAATCCAGATATGGTTTATACGTTTTACAGCCAGTAATAAAATTGAAGTTTGTTTTAGCAAAATACATGTTTACACTTCAAAACACAAATTTCACTTATGTGATCAGTATAAGGTTTTTTTTTATTCTTTGATAACCAATGGGCTTGCATCAGCTTTTACTATAAATAGTTAAACTTTTAAATTGGTCAAAATTTAAATTACCCCACTGATAAAGCTACAGTAAACCCATGGCATATTAGGTTAAAATATAAATACCTTCCGTCAACGGTTCCAAATTAATCCATGTTGTTACATGTTTCGGCTTATCGCCATCTTCAGACTAGTACAGGAGATGTATCCACAATTAAGCTTCGTCAGTTATTAAAAAGCAACCCAAAACACATACAGTTTACAAAGACGACACCGACACGGACACATTTCCGTTCCTGCCCGTGACCGCGGAATGTTGCCGCAAAAAGTGATAGGCCTATCTTGTAAATTTATTCGTAAAATGTGTCCGTGTCGGTGTCGTCTTTGTAAACTGTATGTGTTTAGTGTTGTTTTTTAATAAATGACGAAGCTTAATTGTGGATACATCTCCTGTACTAGTCTGAAGATGGCGATAAGCCGAAACATGTAACAACATGGATTAATTTTGAACCGTTGACGGAAGGTCTTTATATTTTAACCTAATATGTCTAACTACAGTTCCGAGGCTATAAACATGAATAACTTTAATAAACCCATGGCTTGTACCCTGCTTGCTGCTAAACAAATAAAATACTCTTTCTTAATATTCTCTGACTATGTTCAACACAATCTTCTACTAAAGATGATATCGTTTAAAAATGAGAAATGATGATCCTTAAAGAATTTTGAAGATGAGTTTTCATGCTACAGCAAAACAATTTATTTAGAGACAGACATTTTTCTATGAACCTCAAATTTCCATAGGGGTAACGGGTCGTTCTCGCAGCATTGTGTTAGCGATACAGATGTTTTAGTTTATATCTATGACACGGGCAAGGTGCCAGGACGGGATCTGAACGGTTAACTTTTCGTGCAAGGAACGAGAGTATTACCCGTCGCGTCGGTCGGCGAGGGGGAATTTCTTCCTCATGTCCTTGTCCTGCACGATTTTTTACTGTCCACATCCAACAGGTCCGGACTGACCACCGCACAAAGTAGGACTCGTGCTGATGTAATGAGATAAATGATCACAGTCTAGTGTTCGGAATTGAAAAGGATTTCTTGAAGTGTTGCGTAAAAGCTTTATTTCTCCTCTCACTAAAAAATGTTAGAAACATAGTAAATAACCTCACCTTCGTACTCCCCGATGTAGGCGATCTCCATGCCCCTGTTCTCTAGATACTCGTACAGTCCGGGACGATGAGGCTCCTTGTACCACCCCCTTCCTTCATACACTACGCCGTTGTTTCCTATCAGAAAACTGTCACCGATATTTAGTTACAGTTATAAAGAAAATTATGCTGGTTATAGAAAAATCACAAACATTATGATTACACTTATACACACACTTGAACACATGTGTTCACATGTATTTAGTCTTAAGTCAGTTACAATGTTCTTAAAATACTCACCTAATACCGTTTATTCATAAGAACATAGTTCTAAATATATTGACCCCCAAACATGACTAATTTTTTTAATCAATGCCAGTTGTATGAATTGAACTCAAAGCTGAAAATAAAAATATTTTTATGAATACCAACAAAAAAATACGAGCGTTCGCTGCGCGTTTGCGTATTCGCTGGGTACGTTGTTTCAATAGTCGCTTTTTCAGATCGATTGTTAATCCAGTTTCAACAGTAGAGGTTAATGACTTATTTTGAAAGTTTAAAATTAGAATGAGTTTATTTCAGCAATATAAGTTTATTCACCAATCCAAGGCTAATCCTTCTAGTCTAGGACTGATTAATATAACTTATGTTACAATAATGTTAAGAAAGGTACTTCTAAATAAATTATTACATTTTTTCAAGTTACGTTTAACCTTAAAAAAATATTATTAGGGCTCCCTCTTTTGACAAAAGTTTATACACTTGTTCCAAAATAAGATTCCCTTGTACAATACTAAGGCATCAAAATTTTCCACTAACTCTGCACTTTCTTTAAAATTATATTGTGCTGCTCAAATTCAGCACTTACTTGAATGTCATACTGTGCAACTCGAAATTAGCAGTTTCTTAAACGTCGTACTATGCAACTCGAAGTAAGCACTTACTTGAACGTCATACCGGCAACTGGAACTCAGCACTTACTTCAAAGTCATGTATTGCAACTCGAATTCAGTCCTTAGTTGAAAGTCATACCGTGCAACTGGAACTGAGCACTTACTTGAAAGTTATATCATGATACTCGAATTCAGCACTTACTTGAACGTCATGTCGTGCAGCTCCACGACTTCCAACTGCTCGTGCTGTATCCGGCGGACGAGCTGGCAGCACTCCTCGTGGGTGTTGCACGGCTCCGTGCTGGTGTGGGTGAAGGTGATGTGGTCCATGGGGATGGTAAGGTTGCGGGGGTCTCTCTCTTTACCCATCACCTTCAGAGGGGGTATCGCTCCCCATTCCTCTCTGCTCACTATATCCACAGACGGTCCTCCCTCCTCTTTCTCCCTCAGGTACAGACTGTAGAGCTTATCTCTATCTACCATCCTGTTGATTGAAATTAAATTTTTTCAAAAAAAATTTTTTGAAAAAAATACGGAACAGTTTGTTTGCTGGTGAGGTGAAATAAAATGATATATCCTACTTAGGGTTTTGCATATTTATCTGGTCCATCGTATACAGGGACTAAGAAATATTTTTGGAAACAGATACCGGGTAGTTACAAATTTTATTTTTTATTTTCCCTACGCAAAGTTTTTATTTGTTTTCTCGACTCACTGTAAAAAAAACACTGCCCAATACTCGATAGAATAGTCAATATACTAAACTGTGTAAAACACTGTTTTAATTTATGTTGTTCCGAAAACAGCTAATTAAAGCAAAGTATAGTGAAAGTAATAACGACGATAGAGTATACATTTTACATATAATTTATGCATGGTCATAATAGAAGAAATTTGGATTATTATGTTTTAGTATAGGCCACAAAACTGTTATGTAAATTTCAACTGTATTTTAGGAGTAATATTAATGTTATATAACTATAATATCCGACATCTGGCAGTTACAGCTAACGTTTAGTATTATTTCAAAAACGTTTTTGAACCAAAATAATTTTATTTAATTTTTTTGTATAAGTGTAAACCAAAAATATTCCTGAAACACTTCAAGAAGTTCCTCATTTTATGGGAAATTATTTTAACACATTTTTGCACTGTCAAACAGTATTTTTATAAATAGCAACAAACATACAGTTTTATTTTATGATTATTTAAAAATAGTCAATCGAAGTGGCTCTGATGTTATGTTAAGCTGTTTGACCTTCTCTATAGAAAACAAAAACGTGAAGTTATCAGAGGCAATGAAAACCTTTGGTTAGTTGCTGATCTCCCTGCACTATAAGCAATAAAATATTTATTAATTATTATTATCAACCACCATCCTAATAAAATTGGGTTATTCAAAATGTAATACGCCCCTCTTACAAAATAAACAAAACATTTTCTTTAATTTCTAGACTATGTGAATGTTTGAAACCCTAAATTGTGATCGCACTTACCTGTAATAAGCTAAAAAATTTTAACTTTCAAATAAATCAAAAAGTTTTAATTTAATATGTTAATTAACAAGTTTGAGTTACATGTGTACGTTTCTTTCTAAGTAACAAAGCTGTACTGAATTCATTGTTAACTAAAACTCTATTTTGATAAACAAACTTTTATCTTAATCGCCACCCGACGAATTTATGACAAACAATCTGAAAACATACAAGGTCAACACATATAATGACAACTTTAACTGAAGTGCTTTATTCTAACAGTATTGTTTATAATTTATACAAATTCGTTTTTACACTTTATACAAATAATTATCATGGTTTGCTGAATAATAAATGTTGGAAATCCATAAATGGGCTGATGAGCTTGTAGTTGATCCCATGCAAAAGAAGGTTGTAAGCGCTAATAATTTTCTCCCACTCGGGTGGTTTAGCTGAAAATAAATAAATTATATACTATAACTGTCTATAAATGCTGTAAGAAAATTTTCCTTGACAATAAAGTAAATCAGTAATGATAATAAATAAACAAAGCTTTAAGTGGAGGGAGAGCAACAATTAACTAACAGTTCTCGCCTTAAAGGCCTGCACTGTTTATTCTGTGTGCTTGTGGATGACCTTCTTAACAACAGGAAAGGGCGAACGATGTTTTTTTCCCACGTGTTTTTCCGAAATGGCAGAGATTTTAAATATTTAAACTCAAATATCTGAAAAACGGCAAATTTCATCATATTTTACAAAAGACAAAATATTTGATTTAATTTATTGTAACTATTTGACAACAAATAACGAAGTTATTGAGATTTTTCACAAAATTTCCATTATAATTCACGTAAATTTAGAAATTTTTCATAGGGAAATCTCAATAACTCCGTTATTTGTTGCCAGATCCTACAAATTTGGTATCATTAATAGATAATTGATTTTGTAAAATTTACAGTCTTTTGTAAAGTTTTGGTGAAATTTGCCGTTTTTGAGAAATTTTGTTTAAAATTTTTAAATGATCGCCATTTAAAAAATGCACTTCTGAAAATTGTAACTTTTATTCTGAAAATTAACATTGATTTGATAAAGTTAGGTGCAACATATTAAGTAAATACATCAATTCGTTAAACAAAATAAAAATTACTATTGTAAAAAATATGGTTGCTAGCGGCTTTATAAACGAAGCATTTAGATTTAGAACACATGTTTATAAGTGTTTTTTTTTTTTTTTTTTTTTTTTTTTTTGCTTATTTATATGCGTAGAATTTATTCAGTAGAATCAGCTCCCGAAGTTTCTGCACATCCTCGGGAACTACTCTGTATTATCCACATATAACATGTGGATAACCATATTCATTGTCGGGGTATAACAAGTCGCGGTTTTAATGCTTAATTCCTTTTTTACTATTATATCATTTGAATACGAATGCCAACTTAGAATTTTTCTGTTTTGAAAACCCTAACATATAAATCCTGCTTGAGGTGCAAAGAAAATTTAGAGATCATAGAAATAACTATCGGATAACGCCAATAACATGTGTGGTTTTACTGAAAGATAATTTGATGCCATGGTTGACTAAAATCCTAGTGCAACTTCATTTTTAACCAACCATTTTGTTTTAAATATGTTTAACAACCAAAGTTTGAACTATGAGATAAATATCGTCATACTCTTAGAATTAACACTGTGTAGCATGTATATGTGTGTATTTTTGTGTTTTTCTCTTTGCTGTGTTAATTTTAAAATATATTATTTTTTAAGCAAACATTTACTCATTGAAGGAGATAACAAAAAATACTATAACAAGTATAATTTTACTAAAAATCCAAACAGAATGGTTTATATCTATTCTATAAATTGAATGATCTAGAGGCTGGCTGCCATAAAATCTATACTCCTCTTGTCAAAAAATTTCAAAAACGAAATGAATAAATAAAAATTGACAATTTTTTTCTTTAACGTTAAGTAAACATTAGTTATTGATACAGTAGTATACCGGCTGTCCCAGACCATCAGTACATCCCTTTTATATTATTAGAGAATATTTTTTCACAAAAACAAATTATGCCATTATTTGTAACCCGTTACGCTCTAACGATTTCCAATAATTGCATTAAACAGAGTGTACCATAAGTAGACTACTCAGACCAACAGTCACTATTTAGTGACTTTTGTCTGTAATAAGTGTATTTAAAATTGTAAACACAAACACCTACTTATAATATTGTTGGATTCTACACGTGATTTATGACAACTTTACAATTTAACTTGTACCCCTAATCCTAATGGTTTATGAGCAAATTACGTTTGAAGTTACTCTTTTCCCATAAGAATAACATAGGACAAACTTTCACATCAATTGTGTCCTAAAACATTTCTTGTAAAATACTTGCCTGCGCATAAAATGACTTAGACTTTCCTGTAAAATATTTTCTAACACAAATTAATAAGGTTTATAATAAATTATTTTATTTTCCCCATTAAGTTTACAACATGGCAGTGATTATTGCAAATATACGTATAGAATAGTGAATTTAATTGCATGATTATCTTTATTTTATAGTATAATATTATTTGGAAGTAGGTGCAAATCATTCCCTTGCTTAGACAGTTCTTTTTAACGTACTGAAAAGTTTCCTATGTTATTCTTATAGACAAACTTGAAACTTCAACCACAATTATCCACTAACCCGTTTCTGGTACACCTTGAAGAATTAAATTAGTGTCAATCAATAGTGCGTAACTAGTTTACCTGAAAAATCAATGTTGTTCCGTTTTAACGGGTAGTACGGGTGGTGTGTGGACAACCGGTACAGCACTAATAGGGCCTTGACCTGGCCCAGGAGTAACAAATTGCCACTACTGCTCTAGTTTCCGCGTCCTTCTACTTACACCTGTAGAAGCCGATGTAGGCGATGGTGATGCACTTGCCCTGCACTAGCCAGTACTCAGTGCCTTGACCTGGCCCAGGAGTAACCAATTGTCACTACTGCTCTAGTTTCCGCGCCTGTCTACTTACACCTGTAGAAGCCGATGTAGGCGATGGTGATGCACTTGCCCTGCACTAGCCAGTACTCAGTGCCTTGACCTGGCCCAGGAGTAACCAATTGTCACTACTGCTCTAGTTTCTGCGCCTGTCTACTTACACCTGTAGAAGCCGATGTAGGCGATGGTGATGCACTTGCCCTGCACTAGCCAGTACTCAGTGCCTTGACCTGGCCCAGGAGTAACCAATTGCCACTACTGCTCTAGTTTCCGCGCCTCTCTACTTACACCTGTAGAAGCCAATGTAGGCGATGGTGATGCACTTGCCCTGCACCAGCCGGTACTCGTTGGGCAGTTCTACGTCAAGTTTCCACCCACGACCCTCGTATATGGTGCCTTCCTCGCCCACCATGAAACTGACACAAAAAGTTATATTCTTGTACAATTTTTTATTATAAAAAAAAAACTAAATTATTCCTTTCTTTAAGTGTTTAGTTATTAGTTTTTAAATTACTAGATATTGAATTATTTATCTAACCAGGGTGATTATACAATCACCTGTTGTACAATCAGCTGTTTTACTTAAAAACAAGTCATGTCAAATGTGGATAGTATAGGTACGCAATTTATAGACTTATTTTATTGTTTGACTTAAAAAATACTCCACAATAAAAAGGTAATAATTTAAAGAACATTTCACAAATAAAATTGACATTTACGGATAAATAAATGTTGCAACCATGCAACTATGTGTTGTGTTATAAACAAATCATAGTTGAAGTTGACAATACTGAATGATCGAAAACATCTTGCAACTTGACAGACAACTATTTACGACACAATTTACAAAATATCCATACTTGTAGTTGATATCCGCGAATCCTTCAGCGATGTCATTCTTCTGTAACTCCTTCAGATGGTTGACGCAGCCGTCTCTGGTCGTGCAGGGAGAGAGGGACTCTGTGTCGACGAACCGCACATAGGAGGGCAGCCAGGGGAGGGCGGTCTCCCAGGCTGGCGGTCCTGCCCCCCACTCCTCCCTCGAGAGGATCTGGAGGGGAGTATCAAACGGGCTCGTGGTGGGGAGGTCTATAGCAGTCCTTGTACTGAAAGACATAAGCTCATTAGTCGTGGACTTAAGTGGACTTAAAACATATTTTAAAAAGTGAATCAAGGTTTGGTTTAGTCTTTCCACATCGGTGAGGTTCCTTTAAAAGATATTCTTGATATTTATAATTTTAAAGAATAAAAAGAAATTAAAAATAAGATGAAGGAGAGAAGTTAATGTAGGCGGAGAAGAGTTTGGATATGTTAGAGATGTCCTACATAGTGTGTAACTAGTTTCTTAAGACATGTTTAGTACCTTATACACGAATGGAAGTTTGCATTATTTTATATGGTAGGGAGCGATTCATAAAAGAAGAACTGGTCGAAATAAAGCTGATAGAAATCGATAATGACATATTAAGATCAAGTAAAGTAGGTTTCGAATGTGAAAACTCTATCAATTTTTCAATATCTTGAGGCTAATATCATTTATTTAATTTTAAATTCAATTTTACTTAGTGGTTGTACAATAACGCTTGTACTCTTACAATTGTAAAAAACATACACCTTTATCACTCTACGTACGTTCCAAAAAGAAAAATGCTAAATTATAAATAACACAAGCAATCTACAATTGTAACGTATGTTTCCATAGAGAGATTGTTTAAGGGAGGTCACATATAGGGAGTACAAAAGAGTATACTCTCTTGTAAACTACTACATAAAAAACTTAGTACAAACCGGGAACACTTAAAATCCACGTTTTGATAGCAGTATCAGTTTTCTCCCATACAAGAAGTACCTCCAGAGGACAGAAAGAATTGTGAAAATTAAAAGTTTTTTTTTATAAGTTTGCAATAGTACGTCAATAGCATACGTCCCATTAATCAGAGTGCAATGACGCAAAACGGGGGTTTGGAATGAATGACTGTGGCGAAAAAAAATGAATTGAACTTACCTTTTACCATATAAAATACAAAACCTATTACACTCCAAGATCTAAATTCAATAATATAATGTGTCAAATTCTTATACAATCTTTTTCAAAAGGAAGTCATCTAAAAAGTTTTCTTGGGCATTTTTGAAATTCATTAGCTCATAGTTAATTCACAATCAAACCTTAAAAGGTGAAAAGTTAACAATTACTTAATTTTAACGTTTTATCATGAAATTTTAGTGGAATGTTTTTTCCGTCTCGATAGTCAATTGGATGTTCGAAATGTAAAAATGTACTTTATTAATAAAGGCCAACCTTAAAAGATAATTATATGAAAGGTAATAATTTGATGGTACATATCAATCTATGGTTACTTTTGAGACTTCTTCAGACTCTTAGTGGTCTGACCTCCTGATATGTCAGAAATTGATAGTAACATAAAAAAGTTTAGTTTTAAGGTAAACCAAGTTATTGCAACTATCCATAAACTAGTTAAGTCATTTAGGACTTTCCAACTTTGACCAACCGTTTATTTATTCATTTAGTTTTTATGGTCCTTCATATTCAAAAAGTCTAACTTGCGTAATAAAATATCCGAATAGCACTTTTGCGGGTCCAAAAACGTTGAGTAAAAGCTATACTGAAATACCTTTCCAACTCCTTTATTTATTTTTATGAATAATCCGTCCAATGTGTAATTTATTAAAATTAAATAAGGCACTCACCTTTTTTATCCGGTCTTGGAGTAAATTGTGCCATTTTATTCACAATTTAAACAAAAGGTTGATCTCAAGGTACATGTATATAATTCTTCTTCTTTTAAGAATCCACACGAAAAAAAGTATCTCTGCTCATCTTTATCAGATTTTGTGTATTGGCCTTCACATGATGTTAAGTAAAACGAAATCGTTTTGTCCAGACAAGCTTCGTACTGTGGAGTCATTATCACAAGCTCACCGATATTCGGTAATTTTATCTCTTACACTGTAGATAAGCGAATTTATGGTTAGTTATTGTGTTTGCGGTGAAGCACAAACTACATTACGTATAGCTTCCGTTATTTCTAAATTATTTATTGTGTCGAATCAAAATCTTTTAAAGTTATTAACTTCAGTCTAACATGTTATACCATTACCTTACAGAACGAAATAAAGCTAAATTTCATTGTTCTTTGTCAACCCTTTGATTATAACAAACTTTATTGGCTATTAGTTTTTGTTTCTAAACATTTTAGCAAATAGTGTAAAAGTTTGAGATTTTGTTTATGCTAGGTTTGGTCACATTCAACCCTACTTAACACAAAAAAATTTGAAAATTTTTAGTTTTTTTTTTTTTTTAGTAGGTATAACTTTTTTAGGTATATCCAAACTATAGCGTAGATTAAAAATCTTATGTAAATCTTAAAAATAATAATTTTACAAATAAAAATGTGCAAGTACAACTTTCTTATATTTCTTAGGGTTTATCAAAACAAAACTTCAAGAGTTATCCTTAAACTATATTTATTAACAAATATTTAAATTGATTCGTAAAACAAAATTTTATGCTTTAACATATTTTTTGTTGTTTAGTCAAATAACGAGACCTCCTTCAGGTATTTCAATAAGGTCTTCCCCTTCCAATCCGTCACTCAGACTAGATTCTTCACTGGCAACATATTTCTTAAAAAATTCGTGAGATGGGATTGGCATCTGTGGTGGCATTTCCGCTGGTATATTCGCTCCGGTGTCCAGTAGCACTTCAGGGCTCGCCGTTTCTCCAGGTGGATCAAAGTCCTCTGGCCAGCAAATGGAGGGCGTTATCTCAAACCTCTCTTCCAGCAATCCATGACGAAACATCCACTTCTCCAGATATTTGCTGGTCAGTCTGAACTGCCAAGGGGCTTCAACATCTGGATAGAAAAACACATTTCTGATTTAATGATGTAATTTGTTAATGATGTTGGAGGGGTACTTTGGAATCTAGAGGGAATCAATTGGCAAGTAGACACAGCACTGTTATTAGGATTTATGAGTATGATACAACATGGCTAAATAAATCTGAAGTTGAGAACTTTGAACAAAATTTGATGCTACTGTCCCCCAACCCTTTATAGCTTCTCTCTTTACACTACCCAAATCACTTTTAATCACCCAAATTAGCTTTTTTTGAAGGTCAATATTGTTTTCTTAAAACTGATGCCCAATAAATGATACCAATGTATACAGCATCGAATACTCACTGTGGAAACTGCCGATGTACGCCACATTCAAGCTCTCTCCCTTGGTATTGACCCAAGGGTCTTGAAAAACCGTGCACTTCCAGTCAAACCCTCGCCCCTCGTAGAGCATGCCATCGCTGCTTATCAGGAAACTGGAAATAGAAATTGGTAAGATTCAATTGTTGCATGAAATAATTAAGTGACTTATTATTGCATCTGATTTTTAATTAACCTACTTATTAATTCGAACTTAGATATGCTGAGAGTTTATCCATCATAAACTACGTAAATATTAAAGAGCTGATGTATTTACTTTACTTGTACATGAGGTCGGGGAAGCCCTTCTCCTGCCACTCCGTCTGGAGGTTTCGCAGGAACGGTATGCATTCCTCCGGGCTGTGACATTCGTCGGTGTCCGTGAACGTGTACCGGATGTGCCAGATGGGCAGCTTCAGCCGGACGTCGCTGTCCAGGGGGATCCTGGGGATGGCCGCCCACTCCCCCCGCGTCATCATCTCCAGGGGACGGACCTTCTTGGGGATCTTGGGCTTCTTGTCGAACCGCGGGAGCGGGTAGCGGATCTGGACATTACGAGCTCTGCCGGCCGCTCGCACCATGGTGGGTCAGGAACTGGTGGGGACCTGCAATGTGAAATGTTAGGTAATATTATGGGATCATACTGTCAATTTCGCACATGATGACAAACAGAGAGTGGTGTCATATCAACTGTCACACTTCAGCAGTTGCAGTGATTTGCTCAACAATAAATGTAAACTATTATAACCATGTGATAGAAATGTTTGTCAAAGACTTAACCTTCCAGAACCACCTTCGGAAGTCCCTTCGGTCCCTCCACCACCCCTGGGTCGGAGCCTTAGGCTATTCACAAGATTATATTCCTGATCGAGTGTTCTTTCATTCAGCAATACTCTTTCACTCACGGCCTTGTCAAAGAAAATGTTTTTCTTTCCGCATAACTCGCCGTCAGTAAATATTAATTCACAATTAAATCATTAGGATTTTTCTTTTCATTCATTCTTATCGCACAATTCTTTACAATTTAGCTATCCTGGTTTGTTTTTACTCTTCATAATCTAATTTCTCGATGATTTTTTCACCTTCTCGTGGGATGGACACTTTCTTTTGCTTGCACAAGAGTGCGTTCAATCGTGGATCTCAAGTAATTAGCAAAGAATGCTTTCTAAACGTAATTCTTCTTGGGACAATCGTTAAGCTATGTGAGAGCATTTTGAGAACAGCACTTCTTCTCGATTTTCCCAGTATTTAGCTTCAATACCGATGAGAATGAAGCTCCTGGCCACATCTACATAGTGCTTGATTACCCGTGTTTCAATGTAAAATATCTAAAAAAATTTCTAAAAACTATATTTTCCCATTCTATGATTAAAAATATATTTTATAAAGAAAGCTTGAAATTCCAATCTATTTATATTAATAGTAGAGATAACTTACTGGTCGATATTCAAACAAAATTTCAGTTAATCTGGACCGTCTAGATACAATTAGTTTCAACGTATTTTATGACTAAAATAGCTGTTCTTCCTGATTTGCGATAATCTTCACAACACAACAGCTGTTTAGTGATTTAATCAATTACCTTTCTTCCATAAGATTAACATTGAAACTTTGAAAGCCTGTAAGGCGTAGCCCTGTTCAATATGAATTATTACAATGGGATTCTACTCATCTACAGGACACCACCTTACTAACTGTATGCGCGGATTTCTCCTACGATGCAAATAAGCTGAGGGGAAAGGAGGAAAAACATGCTTACCTATTAATCATTTATCTTTTGAGAGTGAGATACATGGAGCCATTGAAACCACTGCAACAAAACCTTAACTCTTTTAAGAACCTTATTATGTGTTGGTATTCTAACGCTCTAACACTGTCTCATAGAATTTTACCAAGAATTCCTTTTTTTAATTCCTAGGAGGAAATCAAATAACATCAACTACTTACACAAGTATAAATTCATTATCTTTTATATTTAGAAATACTGTATAAAAAATGGCACGGGAGTTATTGTTTTTAAGTTCTATTATTATTGTTTTAAAGCATACAATTTTTTGTACCTTTTCCAAGTCGTCATAATTGTTATGTTAAGTTTGCGGCATAGTGTAGCCTTAAGATCTTATGATGCAATGTCTCAAACTTAATATCCAAACTGTATAACACTTCAAAAGAATATGCAATAACCTTATCAAATAGATATATATTCCCACGTTAAACAACACATTATTGTAAAGCCTAGGGGTTAGTTTCCTTTTAGATCAAGGAGACTATCGAAGCTCAGTGAAAATAGCACTAAAGCCCCCCAAAAAACAACAAAAACAAACAAACATGTACAGCAGTTTAAAAGTCACAATATGAGTTATTTACCGTGCAAATTGTTCAACAATGAAACTCAATAGCTTCACATGCGCTACTTACTTTTCTCTTACGTATAAATCAAATCACAAACACATATTGCAAATAATAACACTGATACTTGTATTCATGTTTATTATTTACAAGAGAGATGGAAAGAAAAGTTCACAATGTCGATGACAAGAAAAATTAGTTATTTTTGTTATTTTGTTGCAATTAAAGAAAGATTACGACGTAATACTGATAACATTTTTATCTTTCGTAGCTAATAATAGATAAGTTCTAGACTGTAAAATTATTCTCTGTTTGTTGTTAAACTATTTGCTACTGTGGATTTCTTTACATACAAGTGTATTACACGAATTAAATGTATTTAGTTTTTAATACTAAGGAAAAATATCTTTCTAGCAGCCTTCAATCATAAATTAATTATGACAGTAAAACTGTCCAAAACACGAAAGTACCACAAATAATAGTTTTTTATTGCATGTATTTAAAACGAGGTTACTCTTTATTACGTATTTAATGAGGTTAAGATTTAAAATCGTGTTACATAAAAAAAACATTGATTTAAAAATAACCTTTGGCAAAATAAACTTTTAAAGACAGTTTTTCTTCTAAAGGAGTTTAAATAATCAGTGCGACAATCCAGAGTGGCAAATCGAAGAACCCACATAGTCTAGATAATAGGACGCTGTATAGTTAGTTTGGATTGGTGGTTCGAAAGTTAAGATAGTTACAACCAAGAACTAAACGGTTGACTTTTAAGTCTCTCGCACTATGACATCCACACGACTTATTTTTACCAAAATGCCAACACCACCCTTGTGCTGCTATCGTGATGCAGTCGCAATAATTAGCAGACAAATCATGCAGACAATTTGCCTTACTGACATAATCGCAAAGAATTTACAGTAGTGTGTTTCCTCAGCACCTGGCACAATCTTGAAAGCACATACATTAAGTGGGTGATGTGCGTATTAAAATTTGACATTGAATGATGGGGGAGAAAAGTATGTCAAGGCCATTCCGATTAAGTTAAAAAAAAATTTTGTTCCGCGATCCCCAAGAAACGCTTACAGTCTAGGAGCCAAAGGGAATTATAAAGATATAAAGTACATTATACATAATTGTGTACTATTCAATTGGCAGGTAGGTGTCCAGTTCATCGTATTGTTCATTGTAGTATTCCACAACATCGAAGGGAATCTTGAACAATTTTCGTCTGAGTCCCCATTCAATCAGTGCTCTTGCAACGTCTTCCATATCACGTGATATAGCTTTATCTGAAAACGACAATTATTTGCTCATCTTGTAAAAGGTTTTAGAAAATTGTGTACCTTATTATTTTCATTCGCACTAATATTCTTTATAATTTGTTTATCAAATTTCAAGATTTAAAATAAGATGTCAAGATCTGTTTGAAGACATGGCCGTTTAACTGTGCATAAAAAGATACATCAGAAACATCAATGGTGTTTATGTCTAAAACTGATCTCTATCGATCCTTGCTAATATTACTGATGTTTACCGTCATTTTTAAGGTAAAAGTAATGATTTCATAAACAGTATAAACATGTAACATGATATCTTCAATGACGAACAATAAGTTAGCAGCTATGTAAGTCTAAGAATGTTTTGCATGGTCCTCAATATTTTCTTACATTTTAATTAGTAGTGAAATGCTCATATTTAAAGTTTACGAATTAATTAAGTATATATACTAAGAAATCAACTTCACTTATTTTATTGCCTTTAATATAACTCGATAACAAAATACTTACCAAAGAAACGGCCGATGAAGGCTAAATCAATGGTTTGTTTGTTCAGTTTTTTGTCACTGCCTGACGAAAGCGCTCCTTCATACAACCACCCTCTCCCCTCATAGATACGCGCGTCCCCTCCAACTACAAAACTAGATTCAATCAAAATTAACATGTACTTTGTTTTTAGTCTTAGTGTATTATTTGAAACCACTAACCTTGCTAAATGTAGTGCAAAAGAACTTAGTGTAGTGAATAGTGGTCGTAGCTCTACTACTGAGAAACGGCCACTTAATTCATGGAGAACTTTCTTTTATGATTGTTCAAGAGGACCTTAGTCCGTCTTTACGAAATACAATCCCTTTCTCAACCCTACAAGACACCTCTGCTGATACTCGATATTGAAGTTTTTTATTGAAATGTTTTATTGAAGTCTAGATCGCCATTATCTTCTCGCACTTAGTTACTTTTTAGAACCCTCTATACTAGATCAATCTGAATTTCCTACCAATTTCCTACAGATACCCTCCTTCACAAACACTTTATACTGGTTTTAATTTACACCATCTATACTACACCATCAATAATTATTTAGGGTGTCCATAAAAGAACTATGTAGTTTTAATGGGATGTTATAACAGTTTATTTAACTCCTACAAAAAATCATATATCAAATTAAAGATAACCTCATCAAGTTTTGATTAGCATATTTAAAATGACTACTGTTAAATGTACAGAAATTACTTTACATTTCATAAAAATGTTTTTCCATAAGTCTTGTTTACACTTTGGTGCAGAATTGTGAAGTGATGAAAACAATGCCATTTTTATCGCAAATTCCGGTTAGACACTAATGTTACATTAGTATCTTTCTAAAATAAACACACTAGGTTACTGTTCAATCCCCATCTCTTGTATAATGTGTAATCTTGTAAAAATGTCACATTAATGTTTAACAAGGTTCTGATACTTTATATGCTAATTAAATAGATTTTTTACATACCAAACCATTAAATCAGGTTATTTTAAAGTATTTAAGTAATTTTACACAGGTTTGCCAATTAATTCATATTTTCTAAGGGGAAAATTTTCTATTTTGTCATTACATAATGATCAGTACTGATGTGCAAGTGAAGACGATAATCGTTTTCACCACTAGAGATCTGAATCCTTTGTAAATTAAAACAAAATCACAAAAATTGTTCTTTCACTACGGAGTCACATTCATGTTATTATCGCCTGTGCACTCACTTGTACATTATGTCGTGGTACCCTTGGTGCATGTGGTTCCTCTGTATGTTCCGCACCGCCTGTAGGCACGCGCCGTCCGTGGTGCACTCGTCGGTGTTGGTGTGGGTGTACCTCACCCTGACTACTGGAGCCTCCAGCAGAGGAAGCTTTCTGGCTGGGGTGGCACCCCACTCCTCCCGGGACACCAGCAGGTGGAAGCCGGATGTTGTGGAGTCCAAGGTCACCTGGGGGGTGTCCTGGGGGGTGTCCTGGTCCATCGGTGGCGGGGGATGAACTGCAAGGGGTAAAATGGAGGTTAAGATACCCTTTGGTGAAAAGAAACCCATGCATAAAACCGACTACCACTACCACCCCCATGGGGTTTATGGGGAAAATTAAAAGGTGTTGAATATTGATACAATTCGAATTTTACCTCACCCAACCATTACATTTCCTAACAACTAAAATTTTATAACAACATCCCATGACAATAAACCTACATATTCATTCCTATGGTGTCTATGGGGGAAATACAAGATCTCAAGTTCCTTTGAAAATTGCTGAGTACATAGGTCTGTTGCGACGGAGTATTGTTTCTTATGTAATTTATTTGTCATTAATAATTTACTCATTGTAAAAGAGTAATTGTTTTTAATTTCGTGAGAATAGTTGGATATGTCAACCACGTATTACAATTTACGAATTTGTAAATACTTTTCTAAATAAACCCCTCAGTTTCCACTGATTGCTGATCAAACTTCTAAAGTATATATGTTTTCTATAGGATGTGCAAAAGTTGAAAAAATTTATTGTTAATTAATGTAGTCAATAAGTTATTAAATTAAGTAGAGTAAGCCAAACATCCAAATTTTAAAATGTCTTATTCGAAGTTTAGAGGAACGGTGTTCGTTTACCTGAGTGGATTAAAAGTTCTTTGAATGGCGTCTATTAGTTACATCATATGACAATGTTACATTTAACTATAAACTTATACACGCCACTTAAGGTTAAAAAAATCAAGCTACATGTGAACTTAAAATAAACTGCATTGGAAGATCAACAGAGGTATTCAAATTATCGTTGAAGTAATTGACACTTAACAATCATATTTAGATAATACTACGTTCAATCAGTTTAGGGAGATATGAGTAGGCTTTTGTAGCACAAGTTAACTAACTAAACGCTTGGATGAAAATCGTTTTGACTTTAAACTTTTTTTTTTTTTAACTTAATCTTATTGAACACCAAATTACTCCTAACTAGTTGTGTAGTGTTAAAAAAGTAAGATGTTCTGTTATAGCGTGTAATATATCGTTAGTCCAATATTTTGTTAAAGTTAGGTCAACGACATTTTCAATCTATTCTCTAGTCAACACAAAGTCAATATTTTTAGTGGCCAGCTTCTATTCATTATCATAATCTATATCTATAAAAGGCAAAGCCCTCACTCACTCACTCACTCATCACTAATTCTCCAACTTCCCGACTAGCTAGAGTGCTGAAATTTGGTATGCTCATTCTTTAGGCTCAAAATAGGAAAGTCTGACTATTTTCATGTTAATATTCACAAAGGGCTAACGCCCTAGACGTTCTTAAAGTTACCATGTTATTCTTATGGAAGCAACATTTTTGTATTCTAACATATGATTATGGAAATTGAATTAGGTTTGTTTACATATGCCACATGATAATTCATGCAAGAAAATGCTTATAAGCATAGAAATAACCATGTTTGAGATATAATATTTATTTATGTTTGACATTGTCAAGATTATAGTGATGTACTATTACTTTTAGTCTGGTGTACTTTGGTTGTGTTAAATGCAGTTTACTTTATTTCGTATTTTATTACTATATAATTTTTACTGTTCATAGGTACTAACAAACTGTTTTGCAAATATAGTTTTTGAAGCACTTAAGGGCTCCACCACACCGGATTACAAAATTACTTTAGGGCATTCGCGGGGTTGAAATTTGACATGGACATTCCTCTTTGCTTATGGGTGCTTACTAAGAAATGGTTTGGCAAATATAGTTTTCGAAGTTCTTTAGGGCTCTGCCCAACAGCACTTCAAAAATATTTTAGGGCCTCCGGGGTTGAAATTTGACATGGAAATTCCCCTTAGCTTAAGAATTTTTAAAAAGTGTATATTTTGAAATTCTTTAGAATTACTTTGGGCCCGTGGGGTTGAAAGTTGACATGGACGTTTCTCTTTGCTCACTGTTGCTCACTAAGAAACAATTTAGCAAATTTACTTTATTACTCCACCCCCAAAGAACATCAAAATTACCATATGTGCTAAGGGATTAAAATCTAACGGGGATGCTCCGTTTTCCAAATAGGTGCTCACTTGGAAACGGCTTTGCAAATATAGTTTTCGAAGTTCTTTTCCGCCCCATAGGACTTCAAAATTATTCCAGGGGCTTCCCCCCCACAAATCCTCAAAATTACGATAAATCCTACGGTGTTGAAATTTAACGTTTATGTTCCATTTTGCTAATAGTTGTTTACTAAGAAACAGTTTTAGAAATACAGTTGTTTATGTTCTTTAGGGCTCCGCCCTGCATGATTTTAAAATGACTGTAGGGCCTATGGGGTTGAAATTCGACATGGTTGTTCTTTTTTGCTCAATGGTTCTCATTAAGAAAATGTTTTGCAAAATTCCTTCAGAGCTCAACATACAGTAATTTGTTGTTTCAATGTCATTCTTAAGGAGGAAGACTTTTTTGCTCTTTTAAAGATTTTATTACCTAAAAAATAAATTCAGTCACGGGCGAAGCCGTGGCGGGAAACAGCTAGTAAGATATGAAGATATTATTTACATCTATATGGTAACAAATCTACTAAAAGGATTAGTGAAGAATTACAATAGGTACTTTCGTTCTTAAACAAAGCTCGTTCGCTCCGCTCACTCGCCAAGCCGACGGGTAAGCACTTTGATATAATTTTCTTAAAGTACAGGTTAAAGATGAAACACATTGGTTTATATCTACAGTTATCAGCTGATTTTTGTTCAATTAATAAAAACTCCATAAGGATAACATGGGATCTTTGAAGGGCTCTAGCGCGAACCCCGGATTTTTCCCAGCTATGGGACCAGCTCCAATCGATTTCTGGTGGCCAAAACCACTATATCCAATAAAAAAATCCTTGGAGCGAAAAAAACTTTGCCCGTACAAATGGAGCTTGTTTTAAATTGTTTTTAAATTGAGTATAAGATCATTAAATAATCAAATTTATTTTAAAAAATAAAACAAAGAAAATTCACAATTTAACAACTTTATTTGTTACTAGCTGTTTCCCGTCACGGCTTCGCCCGTGATTGAATTTATTTTTTAGGTAATAAAATCGTTAAAAGAGCAAGAAAATCTTCTTGCTTAAGAATTACAATGAAACAACAAGTTACCGTGTGTTGAGCTCTGAAGGAATTTAGATTTTAAATCCACGTTAGATTTTAATCCCTTAGCATATATGGTAATTTTGATGTTCTGTGGGGTGGAGCCCTAAAGTAAATTTGCTAAATTGTTTCTTAGTAAGCAACTATGAGCAAGAGGAACTTCCATGTCAACTTTCAACCCCGCGGGCCCAGAGTAATTTTCAAGACTTGTGGGACGGAGCCCTAAAGAACTTCAAAAACTATATTTGCAAAACCGTTTCTTAGTAAGCACCCATGAACAAAGGGGAATGTCCATGTCAAATTTCAAAGCCGTAAAGGCCCTAATGTAATTCTGAAATCCATTGGGGTAGAGCCCTAAAGTGCTTTAAAAACTATATTTCCAAACCCTTTTCTTAGTGGGTACCAATGAGCAAAGAGGTACGTCCATGTCAAAAATTTCAACCCCGCGAATGCCCTAAAGTAATTTTGAAATTCAGTGTGGCGGAAATCTTAAGTGCTTCAAAAACTATATTTGAAAACCGTTTGTTAGTACCTATGAACAGTAAAAAAGCATACAATAATAAAATACCAAATAAAGTAAACTGCGCCTAAGACAACCAAAGTACACCAGGCTAATAGTACATCACTATAATCATGACAATGTCAAACGTAAATAAACATAAACATAAATAAACATTATATCTCACACCTGGTTACTTCTATGCTTATAAGCATTTTCTTGAATGAATCATCATGTGGCAGATGTAAACAAACCTAATTCAATTTCCATAATCATTTGTTAGAATACAAAAATGTTGCTTTCATAAGAATAACATGGTAACTTTGAGGATGGCTAGGGCGTAGCCCTTTGTGAATATTA
The DNA here is from genome assembly GCA_030545055.2 of Neoaliturus tenellus. Taxonomy (NCBI): domain Eukaryota; kingdom Metazoa; phylum Arthropoda; class Insecta; order Hemiptera; family Cicadellidae; genus Neoaliturus; species Neoaliturus tenellus. Next base: position 35,914,719 of record CM061537.1, read on the forward strand.
ATATGAAAATAGTCAGACTTTCCTATTTTGAGCCTAAAGAATGAGTATACCAAATCTCAGTACTCTAGCTAGTCGGGAAGTTAGAGAATTAGCGATGAGTGAGTCAGAGAGTGAGTGAGTGAGTGAGGGCTTTGCCTTTTATATATTAAGAAGATAATTTAAAATGTTTTTTATTTGTCCACAAACAATCTTTGGAATTAGAGGAATAACGAGGTTTATGGTACGCTTTCCTAAATCACCTCTACATTTTTATGCTTTGCTGCATTGAGAATAGAAATTACGTTTTTACTAATTGTTAAACTTATTTGTAGATTTACAACAACAATTAATATATTAAGGTTTACAAAACATTCCCAGTAAGGGTTGCAAATGAGCTGATGGAGCTGATAAATTACCTTGGAATCGGGGCTGAAAAAGAGGCAGATTCATCTCCTCCTGCTTCAGCCCGACCTTGCCCCTTTATGTTAACACTTCTCTTTCTTACAGGCCGTGATTAATAATGGTCTTCATCTTCACTAGTAGGAAAAACTCATTTTATTACATTGCTCAAACGGTTTTGTAACATATTTGTTATCATAAATGAATTTGTTGGCTAAATGTATAGTATTGACATTCAATGTATTAATTATGTTGTTTCTATGTAGTTGCATTAATTATATCAAACTATAAGTAAAGTTCAAGTTGGCATTGTACAATGGCATTGTTAATAAAAGTTCTTCATTCGATGTGTAATATAAAAAAAATATTTAAAATAATTTTGGGGTGTTTTCAGACACATTTTTTGCCTCCTTCGTCATTGCACTTGGTCAAAAAAATCAATTGTAGCTGTTTAAATAACAGCTAAATAAACACTTAAGTATTTTAATAATATAGTGCCACTGACGAAGCCATTTAAAAAGTCGGTGAAACTTTTAGGTAAATAAAATTGAAAAATTTATCAGAAAACCCTAAAAAGATATTTCAATGATTGTTAATTAGTCGACTTTCAGTTTTATAAAAATTTACTGGCAATTTAAATTTTTATTAATTTTAAATTCTGAAATAGTGCAAAACATTTTCATGTTAAGGACGTTTAATTAATTTTATTTTAAAATTTCGAAATAGTTAAAAGCTTTAAAATGAAATCATTAGCAAACACCCAACTTTGGAACACCAAAAGATTATTTGCAGTGGATTTCGATAAAAAATTTCAACTTGCATACTATTAACTTGTATAATCACAAACTTTATTATTATTTTTTTTAAATAAATACGCTATATGAAAATGGAAGTACAAATAACAGAATGATTAGAGCTTGGTGAGAGCTGTTGGGATTACTTAGCTCCTACTAGTGTTTGAGGAACACTCTGTCTAGATGCTGTTGAAGATAAACTGCAAAACTTGGCAGAGGCAAACTTTTATTTCAACTTACTTAAAACCAACAAAATTATCCTGATACCTTTAACATTCATATTAGCATTAATCTTAATATTATTTTGCTGGGTTTTTTTATGACGATGAAGAAAATTATTTAATTTCCATAACTAAGAGAGAATTTTAATAAAAAATAAAACCCTGTTACGTTTGTGATGTAGTAATAACGACGACTTTTAGTTTTTATTCAAGCGGAAAATCCAGTCACGTAAATGATAAATAAAATTAATGTTTATACAAGTTTATATTTTACATAGTACAAAAATATCTTTTATACTATTTTCTTGAAAAACATGTTTTCTTCAAATAAATCATTTTGAGTTTTTTTACGTATATTTGAACCCGATACAGGTATTGACCGAGACAGAAATGAAACCCTCCATTAAAATCATATGACCAAAACTTAAAACCCAACAATTCCCGTGATATTCGACCAATTTGATGTCAGGTCGGTGGCATATTGTTTACTTTACAATACGTTCAAACACATAAACCTTGATGTGATAAATGCTTCCTTACAGATTTCATTGGGAGAGGTTTTGAAGAAAACTTTATTAAATCACATACAAAACTTAAAACGCCTTGTAACAATATTTTACAAACCTGACCTCAAAAGTATCCCGGAAGTTTTGTCAATTGACTTTAATTAAATTTTGATTGCTTACTATTTCCGTCTTTTATTTTTGAAGTGCTGTTTGCGACATTGTATATGCTATGACCTTAAATTTTATGTGCTTAGGGTTCTAATTTTAAGCTTACTTCTGGAGGGCCGTCCCACACAGGGACTATCCAGTCACAGATTAGTAGCTTACTTTAAAAAGACTTCATTTGTGAGCTTTGGAATTTTTATCAGTTGTGGTGTAAACTTATTAAAGAGGTTCCAAACTTATTTTCATTCTGTAGAAAAACTACAACTAACTATTCCTAAAACTACATGTTGGTTGTAAAATATTTTAATATGTTTGTTAACACTATATCAACAAAATTTTTAAAACTGTAGATGGTCATATAGGCTACTTCTTGTATTTGCAAACTTACAGTAGTCTTACAACTTAGGCCTAGTGTATTTGTTCACATCGCTAACGAGATGGAAAAAACTGTTTTACAACCATATTTTGGACAATAAAACTTACATAGTATCTTTTTATTTTAATGGTACATCAATCCTAATGATTTCTTACAATTCTTACGGATTGTCAACTAGTATTATCAATTACAAAGAGCACGCTTAATAGCAAGTAATTTACTTCGTTTGATTTAAAAATTACGAGGCAAGTTAGTGCTTCACTTGTGTCAATTTGCCGAGTTTTATCGCAGATTTTATTTCCTCTTGCTTGATTAAAAATCGTTAAGACGTATTGCAGCCACTTTTGCAAAGTGTTCTAATTAAGTTTATTCTGTTCGTTTTAAAATGAGTAGTTTATCTCAAAGAAAAACTAACCCTTCTAACAAGGGGTTAATTTATAGTTGTGTAAATTTTTAATAGAAAGAACTGGAAAGATTATCTGTCTCCAGTTATGATATTCAGGATGTCCAACTTCCACTTTAACAAACTTTTCTAAATCATTAAGCAGGAAAAAATCATATAATTTTACACTTAGAAATTTTTATTTTCGTATCGGGTTGAAGTATTGAATTTATATTTGGAATTTACCTTAATCCTATTAATATTAATTTTCTGAGGGAAAATTATTTTTTTCCGATGTGTATTTTCAAAACCGCGGCCATTTCAAATTTTTAAACTTAAATATCTAAAAAAACTGTAAATTATATAAAAACTTTACAAAAACCAAAAAAGTTGAAAAATTAAATTATCTAAACAGTGATACTAATTTTGTGAAGCTCTGGCAACAAATAACAGACTCATTGCGATTTTTCCGAAAAAAAAAACACTTATTTTGCATTATGATTAATTCAAATTTATGTTATTTTTATAGAAAAATCGCAACTCAAATATTTGTTGTCGGATCTTGGTATCAAACTTGGTAGGCCTATCAGTGTTGAGATAATTTAATTTATAAACTTTTGTGTCTCTTCAAACATTTTTATAAAACTTATTGTTTTTTAAATATTTGAGTTTAAAAATTTAAAACGGCCGCCATTTTGGAAATACACATCGCAAAGAATCTTGAACATCAATGAACGTAATCGATGAATCAGATTACGTACCAGATTTGCATGACCTATACAATCATGTTCTGTGATCGCATTTTTGAGACCGTGAATTCATAAATTAACTGAACTAGAAATCTTACAGCTATCAGTTATATCTTTACCAGGTGTTTTACCAGTTAGTTGCTGGTTGGTGGTGTAATGATAATACAGTATTAAACTGTTTTTCTACCTACGACAGAGGAATATTGTTATTGGGATGGCTCAAACATTGCGTTACCAACTCACACTAGTATTAGACTTTTTTTGGAAATAGAACTCGTGCTCTTTTTTAGTCCAAGAAACATAATTGCAGTTCAAATCATAATAAATTATTATTGAAAATTCAAATAATAATGATGACACCAAAAATGACAAAAATGACTACAACATTATCCGGGTACCTGTAAGAATGACAAGCTTTAACTTTATTATTATGAACCGTTAGTTTTATTTAGTTGTAAAATATCACGTTACATTGAAATGTACCTGATAAAGTAATAGTTATAGACAAAATGGTACGAAAATTGAAGTTTTTCAGCTTATATTCTTCAATAATAATTTTAAGTATTAAGTAAGTGGTTTTCCAACCAGATATTTTGCTTAGTAGAGAGTTTCGGGTCAGATATATTTGCAACGTTTATCCTCAGTAGATAATAAACGTGATACGTGCTCTGAAATACCCTCCTTCCTGTGCCGCTGTCCTCTTCTTCGTTCATGAGAAACATTTTGTTTTAAATATAATTTTATAAGTGAATTCAACAGAGTTTTAGATAAGTTACATATGGATGCTTTACATGTGCGACAGCTATGCATTGCGTTTAAAAATAGAGATAATTCTTAATGAATTTATAAGCTTATTCCGAACTTTTCTGAATTTTATTTTTTGTGTTGGTTGAAAATTGGTTTTTAACTGTTTTGTAAATAATCCTAAAGCATTTGAATTTAACAACCCGAGATTTCTTAGCTATTAATATAGTTTTTAATATAGAGGGTGTATATAATTCCTGATTTTTTTTATTTGATGCCAAATTTAAGACAATAAAAAGCATCCTACAAACATTTGTCTAACATGCTTCTTTGAGCCAATGGCTGACATTTGGTTTTTTACTCCTAATAATGTACTAACGGATTGTTTTATTAATACTAGGGTGCCAGTTATTCGAAATCGAAAAATTTAGTTTAGTTATGTCATTGCTAAAAAGATAACATATGCGAAAGATGTTACGATAGGTTCTAAAGAGAAATCAAAACGGACCAATCCAATACAATAATCACTTAAAGTTATACTTATTTAAAGCTGTATATCAACACATGCTTAAAACACTCCACAAAATCCCAGTGTTATTGTAATGAAATATTTAAAATTCAATTTTATATCACGTATTTTAAAAGTCTGATTTTCATCAGTTTTGTAGAACAAATTACAAATCAAGCCCTATCCAGTGACACCAAAAACTTGAAAAAATTAGGAGTTCTAATTGAAAAAACCCCTTTGGTGTATTAAATAAGTATATATTTATCATACACCTTTATAATCCCAACAATGTTCATTTTCAGGGATTTTATATTGGTATTTTAAAAGTAGCACCCAAGACAATATATCCCATGAAGGAAAATAAAAAACAACAAAGACAATTAATGAGGATGCCCGATGCTCAAATAAAATTATAGAGTGGTCTCTGACTAAAAGAAATCAGCAGGGTCTTTCAGGATTCATAAATCACCACCTGCTTTGATGGTGAGGCAGCATTTAGTGGACTTTGACTCCAGAGTAAGACGTTTACTTTGATTAGTAAAGAGGTTTCAATGACGTAGGTATCGGAGGCTGAGTGATGGGATGGTGATGGTGGTTGAAAGGAGAGATGGTTGGTGAGATGGTTGCACGTAACTAATGGACCCAACATGTCCCAATACACTCACTCGATGATCATTGGCCTGTCCTCCAAAGTATCACTTTGAGTCCAACAAAACTTTAGCCGTATTCAATCAGGAAAGCATAATGACATACTTTTTGAAAATATAAATTCGCAGAATTTTATGAGCACCATAAAAAACTATTTATATGTTGCTATGTTAAAATACAAACAAATAAAAGAATTTTAATCAAAAAAATTATGTTACAAAATTAATAAAACTGATTACCATAAGTATTTCCGATATTTTAAGGATAAAAAGAAAAGAAAAATCTATATGAAAGTATCTCGTATTTCATGTAATTTTGCTATCTAAACCCAAGGTCAAAAAAGGTTGAAGTAAGGTTTAAAAATGTTACCCACGACGGAAGAATATTAAGACAAACACAAATGGTATATGTTTAAATCCTGAGGAACAGTAGAAACTCCCTTCATCAATTCCGTAAATTGTGTAAAAAAAGTCAAATAAAACCCAAAAATACTGGTTAGTGAGATGCCCAGTAATTACTATTTTAATAATTTTTCGATAGTGTTTGGAGACCACAACTGATCCATAGAATTTTGATTTGTCGATCAGTTAAAAGATCAGAAGTAAATTAGGGAAGGGTGAGTGCTTATTCGACAGACACAAAATGGTGAATGGTGGGGGGGGGGGTTTATAGTTAGTGGAAATAGGGTGGTGGCGGTCAAAATACCTGGGTTAAAATACAGAGGAGGTTAATCAAATTTAACACAACGTTGCAAGGTATTAGTGTATTGCATTAAAATTTACTTTTCTATGTATGCTGTTTTTGTTTTATTATCTATAACGTTTTGCAAAAAATTGAATATCGCTTTAAAAGTCCACAAAATTTTATGAGTTTAAATTAAAACTTGAAATTAAATTAAAACATTCAAACTTTCCACCTAGGCATTTTAGGATTATGTAAAATAATTATATATATCAAAATAATATCTAAAACAAGAACGAGTACTAATAAGAGATTTGTTTATAAATGGATTATATCTTTAATTATTACTCCATACATATTTACTACAATTAATAAAAATTATTTCAGCTTTTTGTATCACAATATATATTGGTAAGATGTTTTATTGGTGACAGTTTTACGACTGCACAAGTGTGCAAGATTTTTAATCAGACAGAGTGAGAATAAGAGGGCTAAAAGTGTCTAGGGTGGTGCCAATCAGGCATGGTGGTCCCACGGTGGAGGGGGGGGGGGGGGACGAGGTGCATTATGGCGAAGGGAGGAATGGCGTTAGGGCCGAAATCAATTTGAAACCTACACCGTATAGTGTAATTTTCATTTGCAAATAATTATTTAGATTTTTTACTTTCTTAATGGTGATAGAAAGCTATAAATATACACACAAATAAAACTAAAAATGTAAGATTATCCACTATAAACGTTTAAATAAAGTGGCCCACTTAAACAATATCCGTGATTGTAATGTTAGCAGTAAATAACATGTATTCCGCCTATAGTGACCTGTAGTTTGTAACATTATTTGAAGAAGTTAACGTTGGAAGACTATAAGTAACAGTGCACTAAACCTAAACCGTCGACGATTCCTGTTGGATCACTTACTTCTTGGTGAAACCGTGTTTCAACTTTAAAAGGTCATTATCAAACCACGGATGATACATCAATGGTTTAATAATGATCGGTTTACAAAGAAGTGATGAAACAGTTATAGTCGACAGTTTAAACGAAGTTTATGAACATATAAATTGTCAGGTTATTTGTAGTGACCTGTTGCTTACAGATCAATAGGATCCTGGAGGTGTAAAAATGGAAAAAAATATAAGGTATAATAATAGATTCTAACCATTTTATAAACCTCGCAAGACCACCTAAGAAACTTAAAAATAAGGAAAAATAAATCTTTCTGGTTAATTTTATATAAGTATAATTTGAAAAAGAGTAATATTTTTTGTTATTGTAGTAGCCAAACTATAATTTGAATTCACATTTAACCATACTATTGAAATTATCATTAATGTTCCAAAGTTAAACTTAATTGCAAAAAAGTCGTGTCTGACATTCTAGAGATAATAATTTGTTTCATATTTTATACGGATAAAATTTATATTCGATTTTAAAACTTATAGTTTAGTTTAGACTCTATCAAGTGCTGTTAATAAATACTAAAAGATACTCTATTAATACTAATACTCTAAATACTATTGGTTAATTTCTTAAATTATTTTATTCTGGTTAGTTTATTTTCTAAAAGGAAAAGTATTACAATCATGCTTTTAAACTGTAAATTCTTAAGAACGTTAGTGCGTGAACGTGATTGAGAACGTGTGTAAGAACGTGATTGAGTTGTGTATGTTTTAATGCTTAAAATTTAAAATTGAATTTTTGTTACAATATATTACCATTATTGTGAAATCTTGTTGTTCTATTTAAGATGTTAATATTGTTTTAATCGCTGTTGTAAGCTTTGTAATACCCTGCAGCTTTCGACATCCTTAACCGTACATATACCCAAAACCGAGGCGTAACTTATTTCACTGTAAGTACTCAATTTTCAAAATAAAAACAATTTTCCTACAGTACGAACCTTAAATTGTAGAAACTCGTAATTATTTTTCTAAGTAAGACATAAAGTGATTTTTAATAAACATTTTGAACCGACGTTGTTATTTCAAGCAAACTTTAAGTTGGACGTTCCTCAAACAGTGGCTGGAGTTGAGTAGTCTGCCGCTTTTATTTGGCTTCAATCATCTTGAATTACGAATCCTGCTAAATACAAAACAGAACATAGATTTACGAATATTTTTAAAATTGAAATTTTAGTACAGTAACAATTATAAAAGCTTAAGGAAATTTCCTTATTTACACATAATTCTATACAGTGTAGATGCAATCACTAATACAATATTTAGCTTTGAAACAACTCCACTAATTCGGGATAGACACCAGGTATTTTAAGAATATGAGTAAATTTTCAATGAGATTTCCCATGTAAAATGTGATATGAATACTGAGATAAAGTTAGGGTTAAGATCCCGAAACAGTATTAAAGAACAGTATTAACAGTATTAACAGTATTAACAACAGTATTAACAGTATTACAGTATTAAAGAATTAATAAGAAATAATATACTAATTAGAAATGTTATAATAACGACCAGTAATGATTTTTTATGAATAACAATTGAAAAATATGTCATTTTTTAGACTTATTACGTAATATATTGTTTACTTGGTCATTTTAAATGTCATGTTAAGAATATAATGGAAACACAAGAGAAAGTGCCATTTCCATTTATATTGAATTAGTTGTTGATTGGTTTATAAACAGAACGTTCCTGTTCAGCATTTAAGATAGTAACATAGTATGTAATCGACATAAATATTGTGTTTTACTAATAAGAAATAAGATCTAATTATGTTTTAAACAGGTAATAACGAGTACATTACTACGTTCGGTACTAACGAACATATAAATCTTTAATAATTTACAGTTACATACAAACACAATGAATACTTAACTAATTGATCTTCGATATTATAGTTGAAAATGAAGTTAAATGTTGGAATATTCCATCCAATACTGTTATTAAATACAGGTGTAGGGTTAAATACTTCTTCTATTAAACCGCTTGAGCAAAATACAATATATGTGTTTTACAGCGGTCTAATCGTCTTAATGTAAACTGCATAATAATAATAAACTGCATTGTGTATGTCTATAATGAATCTTTTAATTGTGATGAAAATTTGCCAATGAAAATTATTAGATTTTTTATTTGGACTTATTTAGTTCACCTCCACGGAAAAGCAATATATGTTCACAAAACCTTAATATTGAATATTTTGAGTTTGGAAATCGTCAAAAAGGAGTTGGCAAGGGCTGATTTGGGCTCAAATGATCGTTTGAAAAAACTTATCCATGGAATTACTATTATTGTAATTTTTCATCCGTGTTATAGTGTGTATTGCTACTTTGTAGCTGTTACTAATAATACTGAGTCAATTTTTGTATATTTTCTCGTATATCTCGGTATTGTAGTTACAGTTGCTGTAAATTTGACTTTTGTACTCTTGCTATACAGATTAAAACAAATTCAAGATTCACTAGTAAGGAACTTAAACGAACTTTTAATGTGCTCCCAGACAAGAAAATCTGAACAGTCTTTTCAACAAAAGAGAAAGTCTTTGGTTCTTTCAACAAATCCTTATCTTCTAATAGAAGGACACTTGAAAATTCTGAGCAGGATTCAAGGTACTATGTATGATATAGAAACACGAATTCGTGACTCATTTCGAATTCAATTTCTAATTATTGGGCAACACCCACCTGGTTTGAGTAGTTGTAGCGGAGATCCTTGTCAAGTTTTAAAAACACATTTAACAAATAACAAATAACAAACATTACAAATAACAAATCATGTCATTTAGATCTAGAATTAAATCCCAACATGGGCAAGGTGTTTTGGACATGATTAATAAACTAGAAAAGTCGCTAGTCAGTGAAGCGTTGAACAGGAACCATCTGACATTTTTAACTAAATGCAAAAAAGAAAGATTACTGCCAAAAGGGTTGAGGCTTAAATGTCCACTTTCGAGCTTGAAAGCTAGGAAAATAATCAATTCAGTTGAAGAAAAAATATTGTTAGAAGCTATTCGTGAGGTCAGGATTAAAAAGTTACATGAACAGGAGGTTTCTTGTAGATTAAAAGAATCGCTACAAAATAAACTAGAGCCTAATGAATTTAATTTAATCATGAAGTCTTTGACCAGCAAAAGTCTTAGGGTCCACAAAAAGAAAAAAATTGAGCAGATAAATAAATTTGCACGGTTAATGATGGAGAAATCTAAATCGGATGATTATTCCAATAATAGCACGAAAGATAAGAAATTCGTAGTAAATCTGTCGAAACGAACACTCAGTGAAATGGAGACTAACTTATTGTCTAAAGGCTTAAACTTTGGGTTAACCCCTAGATTTATTGATAATTTGGATTTTATTGTTCCTTCTGAAATGGCTTCATCAGTTTTGCCAAAGGATTCTCAGGATTATTATCGCAGTAACATCCGGCAAGTTCTAGAAAGAGCTAAGGTAGTAAAACCCAACCTGTCAGAGCAGGAGTCGAGGGCCCTGGCCGGTTTGCGGCATGACGACTCGGTTATCGTGTTGCCAGCTGATAAGGGCCGGGTCACTGTTGTTATGGACAGGGAGGCTTATAAAGGAAAAATCAATGAATTATTAGCCGGTGGTGAATATGCTCCTTTGGTGAGAAATCCCACGAGTGTAATAGAAAACAAAGTAAAATCAATTCTTAGAGACCATAAAGACTATTTTTCCAAACAACAGTTCTTTGAGCTATCCCCTCAGTTTTCAAAACCTCCACATATGTATGGTCTGCCTAAGTTACATAAAGAGAATATTCCACTTCGACCTATAGTTAGTTCCATAGACTCGCCAACGTATAGCCTTTCCAAACATATGTTGCCCATTTTGACCCCTTTATTTGGTAATTCAACATCGTACATTATAAATACTGACGATTTTTTAGAAAAAATAAAACACATTAGGATCTGCAATGATAGCGTAATGGTCAGCTATGATGTTAAAAGTTTATTCACAAATGTTCCAGTTGCCGAGATGCTTAACATACTACAACATAAGTTAGAATCCGACCACAATCTAGCAGATAGAGCAAACATGCCAGTGCCTACCATTATGGAATTAATTTCAGTATGTGTTCATAACAGCTACTTCCAGGTAGAAAGAGATTTTTTTAAACAAACATCAGGTTTACCAATGGGTGGAGTATTAAGCCCCATCCTCAGTAATATTTATATGGATTTTTTGAACAATTAGCAATAAGCAGTTTTGTTAATGCACCTCTGTGTTGGTTTCGCTACCTCGATGATATTTTCTGTATATGGAATGACAACTCATTACCTGGTGATTTTCTAAATCACTTAAATAGTCTCAGATCTACGATTCAATTTACTTTAGAAATCGAAACAAATCACGAACTACCATTTTTAGATGTATTGGTATTCAAAGATAACAACACTCTAGCGACAAAGGTATACAGAAAACCAACAAGCACTGGTCAATATCTTAATTATAATTCAAATCATGCTGGAAGTGTGAAATTAGCCTTAGCCCAGGGGCTGTTCAGTAGAGCGTTAAGGTTCACTAGCAGGGAAGCAGACCGACAGGCTGAAGTCAAGGTGGTGTTCGATGAGCTCAGGAATAATGGCTATCCAGTTTCTATCCTTAATAAAGCAGTTAAGAGAGTAACGAATTCCCTCAATCATGAAGAAAATCTCGAAAACCCCTTAACTACTGTTGTTATTCCTTATGTTAGAGGGATTTCGGAAAAGATTAGGAGAGTGAATAATAAGTTCGGGATAAGAACTGCTTTTAAGAACAAGAGGACGATTAAAAGTATAGTCGCTGGTACTAGGCCGGAAAACAGAGAGCAAAAGACGAAAAATGCAGTATATAAAATTGGGTGTAGTTGTGGGAGGAATTACTATGGACAAACATCGAGACCAGCGCTTGTTAGAATTAATGAACATAAAAAACTTATTTCTAAAGGGGACCCAAAAAACTCCAAGCTTGCCGAACACAGTATGTGTGAACAGCACAAGGTTGAATGGGCCTCGGCAAGCATTGTGTTCACTGAACCAAAATGGAAACAGCGCAACATACTGGAGGCAGCGTGTATGGCGGTTGACGGGAACTGCATATCACAGCCTAGCGCCACGCTCCATCCGATGTTTGTACCGTTAATAGAGAAGGAAATCAAAAAGAAAATCGACAGAGCCAAGACAATTGAACCCCCGCCCCCTACTGCTTATCAGCAAGATAACCCACCGGATAGGTCAGTCGCAGTAAGACGCTCGGAGCGACTACGCGCCAAATCCACCGTCGGCGCAAATAATTAATTCCCCCGAAGAGGCGCGATGTTTTTAGTTCGTGCGAAACGTCGGGACGGTAGCGAGTGATCCGGTTTTTGTGTTGTGTGTGGTGTGTTTTTAAAACTTGACAAGGATCTCCGCTTAGAAATTGAATAAATACCCCCCACCTACAAATAACAAATCATGTCATTTAGATCTAGAATCATTTCGAATTACAAATATTTGGAATAGAGTTAATATACAGTTGAGCTTAGTTTTATTCCTCACACAGGCATGGATTTATTCAACACTTATGCTGGTTTTTTCTTGGTATACATTACTACCTTATATCTCGATCGTCTTGGCTATGCTCCTTGCTGAAAATCGATACCAGAACTCGAAGATGCGTGTCGGATGGCAGTTGACGAGATCTCTCTACACGTGTCCGAGTAGAGCTGACTCTAGACGAGTCGGTCATCAGGTTCTGGCTAACATTCATCGCTCGGGTTCGTTCTCTTGCAGATGATTGTTTGATTTGGACATTGGTATTTTAAACGATGTGATTGAAAATAGTTTATCGGTAATCATAACGGTTCTGGGTAACTAAAAGTGAATTGTCACTTTTTGAAAACATACTATGTGAAGTGTTCCAGGATTTTCCAAAATATTTAGTCATCTGTGTGTTGGTTTCGTGGCAGATTTTATGGTTAAATATAGAATTTTACAAAATTGCCCACTTAAGGTTAAGATTGTTGATTTATTTTATAAAATGTTTAAAGTTTAATTTATTTCTAATTCTATAGAATATTACCTACCTAGCCCTTTTAATGAATGTTTTACTATTCAAGAATGGTAAAGCTAACAAGTGGCTGCTTTACCAATCTTATCTTTACCAAAGACATACTCCTAGATGGAGGATAAGAGCAATAGCCTACTCAAGGTCTGATGGTGGGACACGGAACTAGAATGACTATTTTGAGTGTAAATCCTGTGTTGGCGGTCATAATCGAAATCTTAAACGATTTAATCAAATTTTGTGTTCGATGTTTTGAAGTTTGACAATATCTTAGTTTAGAAGGGGGTGAAAGGGCTCTCATAACTTCATGCGGTGCTTCACCTGCTCACATTTTGTTAAGTCAAATTAAAGTGGTAGGGGTTTTAAATAAAATATAACGACTTGGGCTATTTGAATAGTTGTTTATTTTTTATTTTTAATCCATACTAAGCCATAATGGTCTAACTTTTGAACCTATTTAATCAACTATCATAAAGAATATTACAGCTGAATCTTTCTCAAACAATCTTCGGAGTCTTTTAATCTGCATATTAATCCACCCTCTAAATTTATCTTTCATCATGCCATATTGATAATCAATCAGGATAGCTTTAAATTAATATTAAATTTGACTCTTTAGTGACATCTTTCCTGCTGACAAACTTGCCTGACTAATAATAAAAAATATCCTCAGAGACTAATTTTTTTCATGTCAAAACGAAATGTAAAAGTTTTATTAATTATTTATGCTGTGTTGTATTAATATTAATGTAAATGTTTATGTCGTAATGACCATCATATAGTCCACTATTATACCTAAAAATATTATAGTTCTACTTCAACTTTAACCATATTTATGGTGTCAATGAAACGTGGCACTAAATCCTATGACAGTGCTATTTTCTTCTTCTAGTTGACTTTGTTCTGTTGTGTATATTAAAATTCTTAGTGTTACTGTTATTATTGTTTATAATAATTTGGTTTAATAGCCTTTTGAATAAGTAGTATTTATTGTATGGGTATCGATATTTTAAATTATCGACAATTCCTTGATAAGTTTTAATTTTTTTTTGATTGCCTATTGCTTAAATAGTAGTTAAAGTGTCTTATTTGTATCATTGTCCCTTATAAATTTAAATCTTATTCTAATATTGGTGATGCCTTATGTATTGTTTGTATATTGAAAAGGTATAAAAAGCTTAGTTGATTATTTACATAACACAAACATGGGTATTGTTTGAAGCATTCCCTGTTGTAATGTTTATTTGTATTTAGCATTCATCATATGGCTTAGGTGTTACAGATTTAAGAGTTTGCTTGGATAAAATTGTGTTCTTGTTACTAAATTTGTCCGACTTTCAATGTAATTAAAAATGCATGCAGAAATAAATGTTATTTAAAATTAAAAGAGGAAGCAGAAAGAAAAAAAGTTTTAAGATTACTTATCACAATGGGAGTAGATAAGGGAGGTGCAGAGTATGCAAAGCGGCTCGGCCCCAGTTCAAGGTCACTGATAGCGAGGTATCGTCTTGGAACGTGGCTCTGGAGGTGTAAAAGTGAGGAAGGGAACAGAATTTGCGAATGGTGTGGGGAAGTTGAAAATGGATTATATGTAATTCACGAATGTTATGTAAATAAGAGGATTGATTATACTATGTCAGGTTTACTGAGTTAGTGTGCAAGCTTAAAAAGTTACTAAGTTAGGGGGCAAGCTTTTAAAATATTTATGCATGATTTCAAGATATTTTTAAATCAATTGGAAGAAGCTTGGAGAGCCAGATCACTAGGTGCTGTACAAAGGCTCATTACGCTCTTGGTGAACTTCAATACCTTGAAAATAGATAAAATATTCGATTCTGTAAATTAATTATTATGGTTCAATATTCAAAACTTTAGCGTGTGAAATTTGATAGTTGTGGTTATATAATTTTTTTTAATATATATATTTTGTTATTCGTTTTAGGTTAAAAATATATATGCATGTTATATATTTATAAGTATTTAATTTGAATGTACTATTTATCAGCGATAGAAAAAGTGGAAGGGCATCCAACCTGTTGTATTTATAAACATTGCTATGACGAAGTATTGTGTAAGCAATAAATAATTTGAATTGAATTGAATATTTGGTTATCTCACTATAACGTGTATTGATTATTGGTATGGAATTTAATTAGTTACTTGTATATTGCACATGTTTATTTGTCTTATGAGGTGTATTGTTGATAATTTTGTAATAATAATAATAATATTTTAATAAATAAAAACATATTTTGTATGATTCCTTCTTACTTATTAATCTTCAACCGAGTTGTTTCGCTCTGATATTCAGTATTCAGTATTCATTTATTTCCAATAATAATACATAATACAGGCAAACAAATTAAAACATATTTACTTGGAAAGTCCCCGCATGGGCCAAGGCCTGTGCGCGGGGGCTGAGTCCTTTTTAAACCTCTGTACCCGCAGATAAATTTTATACATATAAATATATCTAAAAGTATTACTAACAAAAAACAAAAGAAGAAAATATCATACAGTGTACAAGTGTGGGAAAACTTACTAATTAAACTCAAAATTTATCTTTAACTGTAGTGGAGCGAAAAAACACTAATATTTATAATAACAGTTACTAATACAACAAAATTAATTGAAAAATATAATTATATTAAAATTAAACTATGGAAAACATTTCAAATTTCTTAATAAGCAAAAATCTAATTATAAGTTTAGCATAAAAGAAAGGCTTGGAAACGACGTGCATGGTTTTTTTTATCTAAAACTTGGTAGCTGTGATTCGGTAACATGACACAATATTTCTATGATATATTTGTAAATATTTCTTTACAATATAAGTAATTTTACACGCATATGTTCTCATTTAAAGTAATGGGGAACATTCTCATGTACAGTATTGAGAAAAGATTGTTAATAAAAAAAAAACTTAGCTTGGCATTGCAAAGCATGCCGGGTAACAGCTAGTTGTCTTTAAAGTTATGAACATAGTTTTAATTTTGCTTTTACGATTGGAAGGGATGAACCTCTAATTTATTTCACCCAACAAAACTTTAAAATGGGTAATTAGATGTTAAAGTTATTAAAATTAATTCATATCGTATAGTTGGAACTATTTACCGTACAGATATTTATATTTTGATTTTCAAGTATAAATAAAGTAAGCCAAATATAACGCCTTTCATTTCCAGTGTAACAGTCGTTTATCCCCTGCACCTTTTCATTTACACACCTATCTAGGGAGACGGAATAAACCGAACCTTTTAGAAAATTAAACATTATTCTTACCCCACCACTAGATTTAAGAAGGGGAGAGAACTGTAAATCGAAAGTGTAAACATAAACCTAAGGAAACTATAAACAAAAATATAAACATTATAAATAATGTTAAATTTTATAAACAAATAAAATATACCCCAAAATGTTTTATACGGCTTCAAGCAAGTATTACTTATGTGAATTTTTAATTTGTGTACTTTGAAAAAATACATTGTTGGGAATGTATGGCCTACTCATAAAAAGCAGGTTCCTGATTGTATTAAGGCTTACTGGTCTGTAAGACACGAACCAACATTTTGTAACAGTTTGATCTATTTTGGAACTGCTCTTGTCATACCTAGTTCTCTTAGAAATGAAAGGTTAAAAAGGTTGCACTATCCTCACCTAGGTATTACCAAAACACAACTTAGAGCTAAAAATATTATTTATTGGCCTAACATGTACAGTCAAATTGTTGAAATGGTAAGCAAATAATGGTAAGAATCTCGTTTGTTATATGCAAGGAATTATTCCAAAGAACCTTTTTGCCTCACCCTGTTCCGGATTACCCATGGCAAAAGGTAGGCATTGATTTGTATCAGTACAAGAGTAAATATTACTTGTTGGTAGTAGATTATTTCTCTAAGTTTCCTGAGGTAATGTTTGTAAATAGTATTTCTAGTGCTCATATCGTAACTTGTTTGAAATCATTGTTTAGTATACATGGCATTCCAGAAACTGTTGCAACAGCACATGATTCATGTTTTATAGGTGAACTGTTTAAGTAATTTTCATCTCAATGGGCATTCAATCACATATTGACAAGTCCTCATTTCTCACAATCAAATGGGATGGTTGAGAGAACCATTCAAAGTGTAAAAAATGTAGTTAAGAAATGTGAATATGAGAAAAATGATCTGTTTTTAGCATTGTTAGAGTTGAGAAATACACCTTTGTCAAGCAATTTACCTTCTCCTTGCGAAATACTATTTAGTAGAAAAGTAAGAGAACTTACTACTTACTACTTCCTCGTAACAACAGGGAAACGAAACCAAAGGTAAACAAATATGTGAAAAAGAATTTATTACAGAGACAAGAAACTCAAAAGAGGTATTATGATGTAGGTCCTAAACCATTGTGTAAGTTAGAGCCCAATGAAAATGTTTTGTTTAAGTTAAATTAAAATAAGGGGGTAAAAGGTAAAGTAGTAAATCAAAGAAATGAACCTACATCCTATGTTGTAAAATGTTTTTTTTTTTTTTTTTTTTTAATGACATATGTTATGTTAGGAACAGAAGGCACATTAGACCTTATCCAACATGTGAGCAGAGTACTGATTGTAGTTATGTAGTAGGCCTAAGTCCAAGGTCCTCACCAAGTCATCCTAACCAATGGATACCACCCGTTCTCCTCAGTACAACGGCTCACCAGAACCTACCGGTGAACCTGTAATTAAACCTAATTCGACCAAGTTAACAAGCCCGACTCAATCCCCATCTGGTAATGTAATTGACTCGAACCGATCTCCTCGTCAAATTACAACCCGTTTGGTCGTTTGGTGAAACCACCAAGAAAACTGAATTTGTAACCTTTAGCCTAAGCTGCTTTATGTCCATGTAATTTTGTAAACAAAGTTAACTTTTCATAACAAATTATTGAAACTAGTAAAATTGATTTGAAAAAAATATATACATATATATATATATATATATATATATATATATATATATATATATTGTTTGTAGGTTAAGATTACTGTTAATTTGAGACATTTTCTTTCATTTAAAATTCAGTTAAGAGTCCTGGACTGAAGTTGTACAATTAATTTTATTTTCTTGAATCTCAAACTTGAATTTATGTTTAGATTTATTTTTTATAAGAAGGGAAGTGTCATGTATGCAAATAATTTTTTATTCTTATTTCGGTGTACTCTATGTCCCAGGCTGTAATTTTGTACTTCTTGGACTCTATCGTTCTTCTGTAATAAAATGGTGAACTGACTGCACGTCTTTTATTAAAGTCAACCAGAGTCCTCTCACATGACATTTGTTGGATAGTGTGGCTTTTTCACGTGTTTTACGTAACGTGTTCTCTTCAATAGTTTTAAATAGTTAAGTCGTTAAATATTTTTAAATTTATATAGATCTATGTGGAGAATTTATACGCACAACATTAAGCATGAGCACCAGTTTCAGACGTGTTTGATGAGTTAAAGTACTATGTAAACTAAAAATTATAAGGGCTTCAAATATTGAATAATATATCATGGATAAAACGAGATTCGTTATTTAGTTAAGTTGTTATTATGTTTGAGAACACATTATTTTTTTGTAATTTGTTTGAACTCATTCTTTACAAAATGGTTTCATACATAGTAAATAAAACAAAATATAAATAAATGAGAACATACATTTAGATGGAAAGAGAGTTGACTTTTGTAAGCTAATACGAATATATCTATCCGTTAGTTACTCTTTTATATGAAATGTGACAATCATCAAAGACCTCTAATGATGGCGCGTGTCGCTTCGCAGTCAAAGACCGCTAAATTGAGCTCTTCATGTTTGGCGCAAACGCTAACCCTGTTATTCAGTTGGTGACGCCTCCTTAATTTAGACTCCTTAAGTGGGTATTCGTGTGATTAAAGGTGTCTTCTAATTTATAATAATAATCAGTGATTAAATCAAGTTTAACGAAGTTCTTAAACACAAGAAAGAAAAAATCACCAGATGACAAGATAAGTTCCACATGGTGCGAGAGGTGGTGGTGACATACTTGTAAATTCTTTAAGTAAATGCAATTTTTAAAATAGATTTTAAAAATATAATTAATAATTCAATTACATTTTCCTTTGTTTAATATCATTACAAATATTTTGCTCCACCATATTAAGCTGTTTTTAACAAAACAACCCACTTGTAAATATTGGGAAAGTGTGACTTTTCAAGTCTTGTCAAATGGTATTAGATATTTTACCATTCGTATATAATATTAATTTCTTTAACCATAAGCAACTCAACAGACAAGTTTTATTTTTGTTAAGTATGTGCATAATACTTGTTTATCAACCAACTAATTCATAGAGTGGTGATAAATAAATCTCCTTAAAATATCACTGTTATTGTAAACTCTAGTTATAGCTTCAAATTCTTAGAAATTTCGTTATTTTCTGTATAACGTTTGCAGCAAAAATTTTTGGGAACAAAGATTACTCAAAAGGAATAAATTATCCAGGGCGAGCTTTACAAAACCTTCCCCAGACATTGATGGCAATGAGGAGGGTGTATGTGATAAATGATCGTGACACTGATCCTTGTAAAAGAGCCTTTTATTATATTTTCGACCTCCAATTATATTGCAAAGAGTAATATTTCCATTTATTTTGGTCCACTCCACTATTATGATCAGTTGTTAATCTAAGTGAAGAAAATTTCAGTCGAGTCATATATAGTGTCAACATTTCATATTTTTAGTTTATTTAACGTTTTCCTAAAGAAAAAGTAACAAGAAATCACTTAAAATAACTACAGTACCATTTTGCAAGTAACTCTTAAATTCATGATCTTACTGTGCTACTGTCATGTCTTAGATTCATGTTATCTACTGCTCCTGTACTTTTCCTTTCTTACTAATAGTAAAACTGAAAATAGGCACAGTTCATGAAAAGCAAAATATTTATGATCCTCACAAATAAAAGAGTTGACACCATCGTCCCTCTGCGAGTGGGAAGGGTAGAGGTTCAGTCATCACGTGCCACTAAGAACATCGGAGTCATGGTGGACAACAAGTTAAGTTGGAGGGATCTGATCTTCCGTAATGTGAACAAGGCTCCTAAGATATCCTCTTATCTTACAAAGCTGATGGCCAATGTCTGAGGTCCTCGGTCCAGCAGAAGACGGTTATTGATGTCTGCAGTCCAGTGCGTGCACCTTATCGTGGCAAAAGCAGAAGTATGGCAGATTCTCTCACTAAGGAATTCTACAGGCTGCGACTACCCCGTGTTCAGCGTCAAGCTGTACTCCGGTGTGTTGCAACAATCGAACAGTATCTGAAACGCCGTCCTGGTGGTTGCCGGAGTTTTATTTTTTTGTACGTAAATGACCTTCCTAATTTTTCAAAAAGTTCCAACCTAGTTACGTTTGCTGACGACTGCTCTTTGGGCTTTTCTCGTGAAACTGGAGAGCAAGTTATTTAAAGTCAACTTTCAAAAATTAACTTCACTATATCACTATATTAAGACAGGGACCTCACATAGTGGGTATTTTAACCTGAATATGAATGAAAGATGAGTGTAGGTTGATTGTGGCGCGATCTTGTAGTCTTGTTACTGACTAAGGCCGACATTCTCCTTAGACAGGACTGTTAATTAATAGCCCAACATCCAATGGTATCTAGGGACCTACTTGTGGTTTACATCAAATTGCTTGAAATTAAATATCAGTAAACCTAACTTCCTTGAATTTTTCTGGGCCAAAAATATTCTCTCACGATATAATATTAGACAATAATAAATTAGTTAAACTTTCCACTCACAAATTCCTGGGACTGCGCGTTGACAGTGGATTGACCTGGTGCTCAAACATGAACCATGTTTGCAATAGATTAAAGCCAACGCGTTAGCCCTTATTCGCCTTGCTAAGATTTGCAGTCTCGAGATCCTTCATTTTGTTCAATTTTCACACGTAGAATCAATACTTAGATACGGGGTTATATTTTGGGGTTCCAGCAGTGTTCAAAATTTCCGTAGGGTTTTTGTTCTTAAGAAATGGTGTCTGAGGGTGATGGGTGGTTTAAGAAAAACCGGCTCTTTGCAACCATTATTTAAGAATTTCAGAATTTAAATATTGCTAGAATCTGAGGTCTGTGTTTTTGTCAACTAGAATTGGTCGGTTTTTTTGGGACTAATCAAGAGGCATGCTGTCAGTGACAAATCATTCAACAACACACCATGAGAAGAGACAATAATATACATGTCTAAAAACTTATAATTAACTACCCCTCCAAATAAAAGAAATAAACAATATTAATACATTAAAAAGAAAATTTAAAGAACATTTCATAAAATTGGGTCCCCATTTCATAAGCGTTGTCAGGTGACCTATTCTGTTCTTTCTTCATATATTTTGTTGTTTTTATTTTACAAAAATTTTACCTGATGATCATGGTACTTTTTATCTTAGTTTATAGATATTTTTTGTTTTATTTTATGACGTGTTCAAATATGTATCTTGAACGAATAAAGACGACTTATGATTGATAAGCAGTCCCTGGTTAGCTTTAACATTCTCGCTTAGTACAACGTTACCTAAACATACTAGGGACGTAATATTTTATAGAATCAGAAATAGATAACATTTAAATATTTAATAAATAATTATAAGAACAAATAAAAAATAAATCAACAACAATAAGCTTAAGTAGGTAACTTTTGTCAAATAATATATTGAACTATAAAAACTGCCACGATACAAACACACAGATGACTAAAAATCTTGGAAAAACCAGGAACACTTCACATAGTATGTTTTCAAAAAGTGACAATTCACTTTCGGTTACCCAGAACCGTGATAATTACAGATAAACTATTTTCAATCACGTCGTTTAAGATACCAATATCCAAATCAAACAATCTGCAAGAGAACGAACCCGAGCGATGAATGTTAGCCAGAACCTGATGACCAACTAACTCGTCTAGAGGCAGCTCTAGTCGGACACATGTAGAGAGATCTCGTCAACTGCCATCCGACACGCTTCTTAGAGTTCTGGTATTGATGTACAGCAAGTAGCATAGCCAAGACGATCGAGATATAAGGTAGTATTTTATATAAAGAATGAACCAGCATAATTGATGAATGAATCTTTGCCTGAGTGAGGATTACAACTAATGACACCTGTACATTAACTCTATTCCAAATATTTATAATTCGAAATGAGTTACGAATTTTAGTTTCTATGTCATACATCGTTCCTTGAATACTCTTCAGAACTTCCAAGTGTCCTTCTATCAGAAGATAGATATTAGTTGAATGATCAAAAAACTTTCTCTTTGGTTGAAAAGACTGTTCAGTTTTCCTTGTTTGGGAGCACTTTAGAAGTTCGTTTAAGTCTCTTACTAGTGAATCTTGAATTTGCTTTAATCTGAATAACAAGATTACAAAAGTCAAATTTACAGCAACTGAACCTACTATACCATGATATACGAGAAAGTATACAAAAATTGACTCAGTTGTATTAGTAACAACCATAAAGTAGCAATACACACTGTAACACGGATATAAAAGAACAATAATAATTAATCCATAGATAAGCTTTTTCAAACTTTCATTTGAGTCCAATTCAGCCCTTTTCTCAACAGTCAATTCCTTGTTGATGATTTCCAAACTCAAAATATTTAATATTAAGGTTTTGTGATCATGTATTGCTTTTCCATGGAGGTATACCATAAAAGCCCAAATAAAAAATCTAATAATTTTTCATCGGCAAATTTTCATCACAGTTAAAAGTTTCATTAAAGACATACACAATGCAGTTTATTAAGTAAATTGAGACGATCAGACTGCTGTAAGCCATATATATTGCGTTTTGTTCAAACCGCTTTAAGGAAGAAGTATTTAACCCTACAGCAGTATTTAATAATAGTATTGGTTGAAATATGCCTACATTTAACTCCATGTTAAAAAAGCAATGTCAAAGTTAATTAATTATTTTTGTATGTAACTGTAAATTATTGAAGATTTATATGTTCATTATTATATACATACATTTTCCTTTTCAACATAATGCGATCAGTTTTATTATTAGTAAAACACAATATTTATGTCGAATACATAGAATTCGCCTATCATTACTGCTGAACAGAAGTGTTCGGTTTCACTAACTAATCTATCAATAATTTATACAATATAAGGAGTAATGGTGCTTGTGCTTCCATTATATTCTTAACATGACATTTTAAAGTAACCAAGTAAACAATACATTACGTAAAGAGTCTGCAAAATGACTTACACTTCAATTGCTATTTATAAAAAATAATTTTCGTAATGGCCGTCATAATATAATATAGTATTATAATTAGAACATAATTCTTTAATCCTGTAGGTTACTAACTTTGGGGTCAATATATCATAAAATTTTTTTTCGCTATCTCTAATACATTTTAATAGAAAATCTTATCGAAAAAAAATACTCTTATTCTTAATATAACCGGTGTCCACAGATAGTGTAAAGTTTTTTTTTTGTTTTTTTTTTTTGTTTTTTTTTAGAGAGAAACAGAGAGAGAGAGAGAGAGAGAGAGAGAGAGAGAGAGAGAGAGAGAGAGAGAGAGAGAGAGAGAGAGAGAGAGAGATGAGAGAGAGAGAGAGAGAGAGAGAGAGAGGAGGGCCGGAAAATGCATTACGCACAAAGGTGGCCAGCCTGTAGTGTGGGACTCCCCTAAAAATGGGTATACCCATTGAGAAAACCTCCTCTACTTTTTATGAATCTAGCCTGAAATTGGTTGTCACATTACATCAGGCTAGGCCTAAATTAGCTTAAGCCCATTGGGCTTAATCCTTGAAAAGTCGCACGGTCAGGGGTCTGAGCCGCTTAGCTTTCCAGATCAGCCTTTTTTTTAAGGAGGATGCCCCAGACGCACTGTGACAAACAATCCCAGCAGCCTTCATCCTCCAGGATCTGGCTGACCGAGTCCATCGAAAACATGCCAAAGATTTGTGTGGCAGCCAGGCGGGTCCCTTCTCAATGGAGGCAACTGAAGATGGTGTGCTCCGCATCAACAGGAACGCCCGGGCAATAAATGCAGTCCGGTGAACCGGTCTTGAACATCGCGTACAGAGGTACGACAGGTACGACCGAAAATAGCTGTAACCAGTCAGGAATTGGGTCAGGTAGTAGTCCATCTCCCCATGCCTCCGTTCCACCCATGGTTGGACCTGCTTGATAAGTGGTGCAGTCCATCGTCCATCGTCGCGCAGTCGGGTGTCATGCTCCCAGCTGTATTGCCACTGCTGGAAGGTTCGGGAGGTTCTCTTATATTCTTGACGCTGAAACCGGGGGAGTCGAAACATGTATAACTCTTTATTCAGAGCGTCTGCCCACACCTCAGCTCCATAAAGAAGAATGGACTGGACCATGGACATCATTAATAGACGTCTTCTACTCGATTGAGGACCCCCGACATTAGCCTTCAGCCTACAAATCAAGTGACTACCTTAGCGGCCTTGTCCGCCGTACGGAAGATCTAATCCCTACAGCTTAACTTGGTGTCCACCATAACCCCGAGGTAATTGGCAGTACGGGTTGATTGGAACATCTCTCTTCAAACTCGGATCGGGACGACGGTGTCGATCCTCTTCTTCGTGAGGATCACGATCTCTGTTATATTGCGAGCAAGCGAGAGATCGTGATCGGACATCCAGGTGTTGACCACACGCATGACTTGGATTAACTTATGTTTTGCCAGCTCAACGTTGCGAATGAGAACTGTGACGTCATCGGCGTACCTAACCAAAGTGGTTTCCTCAGGCATCTCGGACCTCACGAGGCTGTCATAGGCAACGTTCCAGAGATCCGGACCGAGTATTGAAAAATTGCGCTACACCAGAAGTGACTTCCATCGTCCACGTTCCGGCCCTTGTGTCGTAAATCAGGCTTCGAGAGCGGAGATAATCCTCGATGAGCCTCAACAGATATGCAGGAACGCGTAAAGTGTTGCGAAGAGCATCCATCATATCGATCCACCTCGCCGAGTTAATGCATTCTTGACATCAAACGTAAGAAGAACTACTCGGGGGGAGAAATGGTTGTGGCTCTCGGCTTGCTCCACAGCTCTATGGACTTCGGTGATCGCGTCGGTCATTGACCCTCCATTTCTGAAGCCGTACTGACGGGGGCATAAGTTCCCGGCAGTTTCCACGGCAGAAGTCTGGCGGGAATGGATCAGCTTCTCAAACAGCTTCCCAGCCGTGTCCAACATACAAAGAGGCTTGTGGGACGACGGCAGCTCGCTATCACATTTGAACTAGCTGATCAGTACAAGTCTAGCTGTTTTCCAGGGAGCCGGAACACCCCTTCTACCAAACATGCGTTTGGTAAAAATCTATTCTCAACAACAAGTCAGGTTTAATTGTAAAGACTCTCTTTAAACCCTCGCTGGGAATCCCGTCAGGAGCCAGGAATCGTTTTGCTCTTAAGGGAGAGAACGGATGATTCCAGCTCCTCGATTGTGAAGAGTGGAACGTCATCTACCCGTCCGAAGTCAACCGGCGGCTTCTGTGGATGTACAGGAAACAACGTAGCGACTATCCTCCCCATGGTGGTGCCCTCCATGATGGAAGGTGGAGAGCGGGCCCCGAGTTTGTGTGTTACAAGTTTGTAACCCAGGCCCCATGGGTCGTTACGAAGTCTCCATCTATTCACCTCGCTCCTGTTGTTGGCCTGGCGGAGAGCTTTTCTCGCAGCTTTGTAGGCCTCCGACTTCTGTCTGTCTGAAAACTCTGTCTGCGGAAATTCTCGCTAGTTCTTAAACATGTTCCTCTGAGTTCCGCAATCTCTTCAGCCCACCAGTACACGGGTTGTTTGCCGCGAAGAGGATTCCTTCGTGGTATAGACTTGTCGAAAGCCGAGACGATCATTACCATCATAGATGTTACTAGTGCCACGGCCCCAGCCTCACTAGGATTCCCATGCGCTCCCCGATACATAACTTCAATGAACTTGACCACGTCCAGTTTGTCGGTGTTCCACCGGCGTTGCCCTTCCCGGGATGCGGAAACTGGATGATTTGTCTGATCATGCAGGTCAAAGACAATGTATTTGTGGTCACTACCCGTGTAGTCCTCCACAACCCTCCAGCCAGAGATCCTCGAAAGAAGCGACTCAGACGCAAAAATGGCGTTGGGGATCGTGCCTCTCTGCGCAGAGCACCGAAAAGTAGGTGTGTCAACCTGGTTTGGGACAACAAGACCGCCTCTGGCAATGAAGTCCAAAATGTATTTTATCAGGGAGTTGGTAAAATTTGGTTGGTTTTCTGGCAGGTGTGGATCTTTACCGGGCTTCAAGACAGCTATTATTTTGGATTTTCTAAATATACCAGGCAGATCGCCGGTTAACATTATGGAATTAAAAACTGCAAGAAGCTACTGTCTAGCCTTTTTACCCAAGTGTTTTATGAACTCCGGGAAGATTTCATCCATACCTGCTGCTTTGCCAATTGGCATCGCATCAATGGCCACATCCAGCTCATCTACTGTGAAAGGTCTGGAGACTTCCAATGGCGCTTGCCGACTTTCCTTTATTTCATTAAGCTTAAAATTTATTTTCCTACCTGCAGACGTAGGCACCGGTTTAGACAAAGAGGAGAGGCGCTTTGCAATGATACGAGGGTGAGGTTGCGAGGTTGCGTGTTTTTCATTTGGCTTACCAGTGGAGAGCTTTCTGAACAGAGACCAAGCTTTCCGACTACTTCGGGTGAAGTTCAGATTTTCAACTGTTTTCACCCATATCTCTCTCCCAGAGTTGTCGAGAGAGTTAAGGAGTTGGTCCGCTACATCTCTGTCGGCAGTGTCAGTGATCTCACTGTAAAGGTCTTCGCACTCTTGACTCCATCCTGGTATGTACTCTTTCCTAAAACCTCTTGGGATAGACGCTTTAGCAGAAGTTAGAACAAGTCATGTGAACCGATCATAGTTTTTTTTTTTTTTTTTTTTTTTTTTTTTTGGAGGGATGAACCTGATGCCTTTGTCAAGCCTGGAAGAGAAGGCCTCCCTCTCAGCTTTGTTAAAGTTCCACCTAGGCAGAGGAAAAGATCTTACTAGTGGAATTTGAATTCCCACTGATATCAGTACAGACCTATGCTGAGAGTGAGGAAAAGCATCTAGGACCTTCCTGCAAGTTGGTAAGGGTGTTGCTGACCGGTCACGAGAACAAAAGCACAAGTCTGGAGAGTACCCACGACGCCATCGAGCTGAAAGGAAAGTTTGTGGGTCTTTGGTATTAAATACCAGGAAAAAGTTGTTATTTTCAGCCCAGCTTGAAGGACGTGTGCCGTTGTCATCATCGGACGAGTATTCCCACTGGGTATGATGACTGTTAAAGTCACCTACATATACCACAGGATGTTCAAAAGTTGGGAGAACTGTATCTGCCCACTGGATGTTTGGTGGTTTGTAGACATTTACAATGGTAGTCTAAGATACATTAACAGCAATAGTGAATATATGCTGTTCACACAACTTTTGTGGTAGACTGATATGTCGTCTATGTCTTGCCAACGTAAGTCGACACGCCATAGACCCTGTGTCCTATTCCGTCCACAAGCCTATATCCTGTGATGTTGCTCCTCGCAATGTTCTCTAAGTCTTCTACATGTGTTTCTTGAAGTGCGATGACATCGACATTATTTTTGAGCAGCACCTTGCTGAGGCAGTCACTTTTTGATTTGCTCAGACCCTCTACGTCTCTACGTTCAGATGACATACGTTTAAAACGGAGCCTACATTTCTAAAAGTAGTAAATAACAATAAACATGTACATAAAAACTTGTTGTCATATTTTATATTATTTTAATTATATTTCTCATACTTTTATATTGAACAAGAAGTATTAATTTTTATTATTAGATTTATTTTTATTGTATATAAAATACAGGGTTAATTGTAATAACAAGAGTTTTAGATTTATGAAACCGGTTATAGAGGCTAAGAAAATCCCTTGACTCAGGCTACTTGTTAATTTCAATAACAGATATTTTAATTACTAGCTATAAAATATACATGTAATCGTTGTTTAATATGCGCTAGGCTTAAACAAACCTAAAGTTATAGTAGTTGCATTATTTGTATTTAACGAGTTGTTAAAAAAAAAAAAAAAAAAAAAAAAAAAAAAAAAACAATGCTGTTAACCCTGCGTTTGACAGAATAATAAATGGCATAATCCTTCCCCTCACCCCTATCCGTTAACCCACCTCATTACCGTAAAGATCTTGTACATGGATTTACAAAAATTATATTTTTATTTTGAAACAAAGTTCACTTTGATAAAATATACGAGATAATAACAAATGAGAAATATTTTAGTTACAGATTGAAAAATGTTAAACTTGTTTGGTTTTTTAATTAAACCTTTTCTTTTACTATTATAATTAATGACAGTCAGTAGTCACTTCGTTCTTTACTCAAAAATGTACATTGCACAGGAATACTGTCGAGTTGGCAAGTTTAAAAAAGAACGTTATAAACATAATAAAATCAGCAAATAGAGAGTTTTTATTTTATTTTTTTTTAACTAAGTCAGTTCATTAGCCAACAAATATATAAGAAAAATTTATTTTATCCAATATATTTACTTAGCATGGCAATTTTCATAAAGGTAATTCCCTCAAAAATCCCCTCATACAGGTATTTTAGGCTAAATCAAAGATATCCTTTTTTTCCTGAAATTACAGTTACAGTATTCATTGGATGGTGTAATGTTTGACAGTAATACTCAAGAAATGTAATTTCATACTCGATGACCATGGGATTGTGTATAATTTTTTGATACTCTTATAGTCCTTGATTAAAAAATTAAAACCCCATGGCTACCAAAGAAACCTTCATCACACCATCACATATCTGTTGTTGGCGACTTTAAATAGTGCAAGTTTTCTTAATAATAAGCCCATGAATATAACTTCTCTGGAAATAAAATTCGTTCAGTATCAAATAAAATCGTTATTGAAAACTATAATACAATTTAATGTGAGTACAAAACCAAAAGAACATCAACGAAACAATCATTTTTGACCGTAAACCTACAGTGTATAAAAGCCAAGGAGCGAAGTATGACCCATTTGTCTCCGGTACACTGTAAACCCAGAACGTGATCTGAGGGTCAAGTCTTTCCTCAGTGTCGCTCATAAAGATGAAAGTGGTTTACATATTTTTATGTACAGGTTAAATAAAATTTATGAAATAAACATTTCCGAATGGTTACTCTGGTTTGTGTTAATATTTCGATAAAACGTAATATATAAAGAAATATAAAATTTTGTAGAATTTTTTGTGATTATGTAAAACTAAGAATGTAATATATCATAAATGTATGGTTTATTTTTTTTGCTTGTTTGTTATTTATTTAAAAAAATTTTTACAATCTATTATTTTTGCACCAATATTAATTAATATAACGACATACATGAAACTAAAGAAAATTTCTGTCATATCTCTAAACTTTTTTATTTTGTTTAAGTAACAAAATAAAAAAAATATAAAAAACAATTCGATGACATTGTAATTCATCCTATTCAAATTTGGAATTGAAATTTAATCAAAAAATCCATTTCATTTTCCAATATTCAACTCCTTCACACTATTATACAAGATGTATCACATATTAATATGAAACCCCATTTTTATATTTATAACATATTCAATTAATTTCACCTTGAAGTCCGCTGATAGGACACCCAGAATAAAAATATAATCAACGAACGATGCCACTTTCAGTTGCTGTTATACTGGCAGGGTAGCTGAGTTATTGTGGACCTTGCCTTTGAATCTGAAGGTTGTAGGTTCGATGCTGAAAAAAGATAGTGCTTTTTGATGGTTCGATACTGGGACCTGCTGTCTGATCAAATAGTTGTCTTTTTGCTAAATATCTTGTTGTTTTATTTTTTATATTTTTTAGTGACCATTAATGATCCTGACAAATGAATCAGTTGTTATTTGTCAGTAACAAAGCTACGCCTCATCTGATCCATCACAATTATCACACTTACCCTTCAGTAATACTCACCTTAAAATTTTTGCGACGGTCTTCCAAATAAAGTATCTAAGTACAATTTTTATCAACACACCCGGGTTGATTAAAATGCTTAGTTGTTTTATCCTTTTACTTTACTTTCAGTTAACTAAATAGTGATAATATCAGAATGAAACACCTATATAATAACTAATAAATTATTTTTGTCATAATATGATTCAGTTACTGGCTACGATGGAAAAAAACAAGTGTTTTTCGTGATTTGTGCTTTGAGAGGTGAGTCACCTTTTAAAGCAATTTTTTTGTTTTAATTGTAAACTCCAAAAGACCAAACTTAAAATTTGTGTAGTTACAGTTCAAGAATATAACAAAATAAAGATTTTTCGTGGCATAAATAACTACGTAAAAATTATTTTGATCCCAGAATTAAGCTACTAACTTGCCAAGTTTGAAGAAAACCGTTCTAGCAGTTTTCGAGATCTGTGTGTATACATATATACTGGTATTATAGTATGAGTATAGGATAACCCTGCTCGAGATTTATTTTAGTTTCTCCTTGTGTAAGAATGTATTATAAGTTGAATACGCATCATTTAACAACTAACATTTTATCTATTTAATTAATTAATTTGTGACCTAAAACTTTAGGTTACATAAACAATAAATACCATACAAAATAACCTTTTGAATAAAGGGAATTCGGCACACCTAAAGCATTTAATTTCCATTTATATACATACCTTCATTAAAGAAGTATCTCATTTAATTACACACAAAAAACTATTATGGATACTTATTAGGACTTTAAAAAATGGTTTCTAATATGTACATACTCTAATTTTGGGATATATAGTATTTCCTTATAATTACTTTATATACTTATACAGTAAATAAATAAATGAACTAAAATAATGACAAGATAGATGTTAAACTGCTTGAGAAAAAAATATAAGGTAAAGTTGAGTATTATTATTTTTTACTATTTAATATCGGCTCATGATACAAAGTAATATATTGGATCTTAACAAACCTTTATGTGATATTTTGTTCGATAGTTTATGTAATAAATATATAGTAAAATTCTCTGCGATATTCCAATTAGCGTATAAATTCACAATAAATATCAAGGTTTGCGAGGAAGCTAAGATCTGCCAAGGACTCTGGGCTAATTATGCGTTTACTTTGATGTTGCTACCAGAGGAGAGGGTGAGGAAGGGGAGGGTAGAATATAAGGGGGGGGGGATGAGAGGGAATTCGGTTGACGACTAGCGAGGTTCAGTAGATAAGCTGAATTCAACCAGGTTATACCTCATAGTCCCATCTTCTTCACACTGGAATGCCTAGTAAACGACCTTCATCAATCAACATCAACATTTTTGTTCAATTTTATTTTATTTTTGGTATTTAATAACCTTACACATAAAATTTATAATTTAACGTACTTTCTTTAAAAGCAATTGAAGGTTCGTTACCTTTTGCTGCGATTCTTTTATTAGATACATAATTCTCTATTGATGATTGAAAAGAGTGTTAATTAACGGCTATAACGATAAAAGAACATGATTTTAAAATATTTTCTCTTCATGCACAATTATGTTTTGTTTACAAAATCAATAAACAGTTATTTAGGTCCATTGTTTTTATGACCAGAACCAAAATGCCATTTTTTTAAGTACACCACTTACACGGCCGCTACTTTTGGTACACCTTTCTTATATCCACTTGTGTTTATATCGAATCATTGTTATGTCCCCAATGTTTGAATGTAAAGTTTATTACCATACAAATAATTTTATAAAATACACCAATGTGTAAACATTTCATAATAAGTCATCTATTTTGTTATTTTTTAAAAATATTTATAATTTGGTTAATGTTAAAATATTATTTTATGAATTTAGGGCACAGGATTATATTAAGGAATTTACACTAAACAATTTAAAGTATAATAAATCTTATCAATATTACTTTTTGAATGATGATGCTAACAATTATTTGCTTGCTTTAATACCTTTTTTTTTGTTTGCGAGATGTATTAATGACGTTTTCTGATATCTCACGCACAGATAATATTAATTTAGAAATTTACAGTGAACAATTTAATGTGTAACAACAAATCTTACTGATCTATAAAATTTGCATAGTTAAAACTTTTAAAAAATGTAAAATTAAAATGTACGTTTTTAATTAGTTTCTTATGTTGACGTTTTGTTGTGTGGCCATGAGGACATGGTGTGGAGTGGATGTAATAAGTAGTGATTTTTTGTAAAAGTTGACATTTTGGTCGTGGACATAGCAGCCGTAAATAAAAATATCTTATAGCTATTTAATTTAAAAATATACTTTAAATGTTATTTTCTCTACTTTTAAAATGCTATCTTCTTTGGCGTGTTATTTTATTCAAACTTCCTCTGTAGTTTAGTTGATGAATATTATTATAACTGCAGGTGGGTTTCTTAAAGTCCGAGCCGTTTAAACCAGAATAAAAAAATCTAAATTGTAAGTGATGGATGAAAACTAATGGACAATATGTTTAGGGCCTGTAAAAATGCCCATCCTCAAGAAGCTTGGAGGTTTTCTTCATGTAATGTAGTATATTATGATAAAAGAGAGTTATCTATGTTAAATAATGCGGTTGAGATAGCATCGTTATTTCTATTTGCTTGTAAGTCAATGTGTTTGGCATTCTTGGAGAGTTTTTTTAAAGAATATTTTCTATTACTTTAGCCTGTAATATTATGTCATCCCAATTCTATATTTCTGGGAGTATTTGGTTCTTGTCCCCTTCCTTGATTTATATTAGTTATGTGACTTAACTAGTTCTGTTAGAACAAAGCTAGTGAGTATGCACATAGGATTAATCTAATATATATTATTCAATATGAAATTTAATGAATTTGTTAATATAAAGTTAACATTTTATTGGTAGTTATTAGTAATTTAAATTTTTTTATGGATTGATAAATTGACAATGTAATAAAACAATAACTTTTTATAATATATAATATTGTTATAACGGGTTAATATTATAACACATTGGCAATTGCTTACATGGAAAGTATAAAGACCATTTTATATTAACCACCACTTCTTCAATCCTTGATCTTATAGATTATTCTATTTTACAACCCTGAATCATTTTAAATTCAGAAATAGGCGTACTCGTAAATAATTCATTTGTTCAGCGTGATCAATATAAAACTTATCGATTTACTGCATTAAGTACGTATGTGTAAGAAAAGTATGATTGTAGCTAAATGTTTAACTAATATGTAAATAATGTTTTAATACAATATCATACCTTCTTTTAATATGAAATGCCAAGTAAACTTTTGCTTAAGTTATATTTCACTAACTTAAACAGTTATTCACGTCTACGGTACCTGAAAACTCAACATAGCCTTTTAATATCTAGGTCACAATAATGACCCTAGACCAAGGATTAGCTGTAATAATAGCTTATATTGTACTAGTTTACTGTGATTAAATCAAATATAACTGAACATAAAATAAAACCCTAAAATAACACGTTTTTTCTCACTTAAATTTTATTAACGTCAACAGGACTAGATACAGGTTTGTTAAATAAGTTATTGTCCAAAAAGGTAAGAAACTAAAATAATTCAATGAAATTGCCTCAGTTTTCATGTAATAATTAACAATATTATAGCCTAGCTCAATTATTTTACTAGTCCAAGCATATAAAAAATTAAAGGTAAAAGACAAAATATAAGTCTAATCAATCATACAAAACTTATTAATTTCTTTTATAGACCAGAGATTTTAATATGTTTGTTAAGCTAAACCTAAACAATCTACAACTGTATAAAAAAATTACAATAAAATAAAGGAGTCTTACCGGCTTAGGCTATTTGAGACTTGGTAGTGACCTAACCTGAAATAAGTCTGATCAATCACATAAAATATAACATTTAACACGATAATCCATCCAGAACTTGCCTAACATAATGTATACAATATATTTATATATTTTTATTAAACCAAAATAGTTGTAAAACATAAAAATTAGGCTGTAATAAAATAATACACAATAACATTATCCAACATTTACTATATTGATAATAGACTGGCATATAATGACCTAAAAGATCCTAGGACAGTCAATGTAATGATCAAGTATACCCTGCAAGTTGTCTTAACTCAACCAGAACTAGGAAAACATAAGTCTTACTGCTGTCGAACTATGACAGTATGAGATTGTCTAACATGGAGTCGATGTCATCTAGAGCGCATGGAGAACCCAAACTGAAGAACGTTGGTGAACAGTCGTTTGGTTGGCCGGTCAAAAGGTAGAGCGAACTACATTCACAGAAGCGCGAGGTTGGCCCTCTGAGACGTCAATTGTCCACCTGCTGTACCGTTACTCGCCCTTTCCTTTCCATTGAAATGTGCAAATTGTCCATTCAAGCAGACGTGATTAACTGTTCGGCTGGAGTCTTTTTATCCACCAGTAACAAAAATTATAACATCTTTGTACTTATAAGAAAACGTAAAGGGTTGCCAATCATTCATTACAAATTCTAGCCTAAATAAGACACTCATAAGTTATTATACCTGATCTCTAATTGCTTATCTACGTCCAAACTTTCATAATGTAAACAAAACCTTATAATGAACGATCGTCAGTGGCAGCCATAACACGTAGCTTGTAGTACCCTCATTTATCTAACCTATCACCTATCCAGGAATGGACTCGTCCAACACAACCTAGCCACTTTACCAAAACCTTTTCTCCTTTTCCAGTAACCCAGGATGGGCGCCAGACACTCTGGCCATCCCGGGGCCCCCGCTGTAGAACCGGACCTGGAGCCATGTGACCCGGGTCAGATCATCACCCGGGAACAGTGGGGAGCGACGCCCCCGGAGTCCGACCGGTATATCCCCTTGAAGCTGCCAGTGCAGAAGGTCCGCGCGGTGTACACGCACACGGACATGTGCTACAACGTCAACCAGTGCAGCCGGATTTGCAGGGAGATACAGGAGATGCAGATGGATGTCGGGTGTCCGGACATCATTCATAAGTATGTGGTTTCTATAAAGCATATTTGTAGTTGTTTAATAGTTAGTTGTTAATTGTTTAAAGCTATCATCTTAATGTTATCTAAAACTTTGACACCCATATGAAACTAAACTAAAGTTACCTGATAACATAAAGAAGATCAAAGGGATTTGTACAAAATAAACCTTTTGACATCATTTAGACTTTTAGCCTGGTGGATGTCTTATATTGTATAATGGTCATGAGTATATAAGGTGATTTAATAATTTATATAAATAGATCCCGTCGTAGCAAACCTGCGTACTTAGCGAATTTCCAAATTAGTAATATTAATTTGACAAGATAAATCTGTAAACAAAATTTAATCACGTGCTCATAAATAGGGAAATAAATGTCTATTCTCCTGATAAATATAGGGAAAGAGTATGCAGGTATGCTGCCATGGGGAACACTAAAAGTACGTTTTTAGCATAAAAAATTATCTCGAACATATGAAGCCATAAACTTAGTTTCATCTATATCTGTCCATAAATAAACAAGTTTGCTTATTTTCCATATGATTAACATGGGAAAAGAGTATGCAGGATTGCTGCCATGATAAGCACAAAAACCAAGATTTTTTACCATAAATAAATTAAGCTCAACCAAATGAAGCTAAATACCAAGTTACACCCAAAAATATTGGTTAATAAGTGTAATATTATCAAATCCTTATCCTCCATAAGATTAACATTGGAGCCTCAAAATACAACGTACAGTCTTTAGACTTTTTAATATCTCGGTAACCAATGGAGATAGATCAAAGCTTCAAATTACTAAATTGTGTGTTTTTGAGCTAAATCCAATGGTGAAAATAAAAATTAAATATGTTTAAAAATTATATGTAAAAAATGCAAAAAAACCATTTTTGGGGTACAAAACCCCCCAAAACTACCCCTTATGGTAGGTCGATATGTCTGGTTTACGAACTCATCCGAATAAACGTAGGATTACACATCTCTACCGAATTTGGTGTCGATCGGACCGTTTTTACGAGAGTTATCGCGTCTAGGGACACATACATACACACACACACACACACACACACACATATATATATATATATATATATATATATATATATATATAAATTTTAATGACTATCATTTTTTGTCTCTGGGTACCTAAAAACAAAAAAGTAACATGGTCCCGGACTTAGGTCTTACCATGAGACCTACGGTAATAGCTTATTCCCTATTATGGGAAATTCGCTAAAAATAAAACCGAACCATGATTGGCTGGGTAGCCTAGTGGTTATGGTGCTCTCTTTTGAATCTAAAGGTTGAAGGTTCGATCCTGAAAAAGGTTAGTAGCTTTTTAATGGTTCGAAACTGGAAACAGTTGCCATCTACTGTTTGGCTATTAATTAATAACCCTGTCTTAAGGACCAGCTGATCTTAGAGAGTAAGAAAGCCACACAAGGCATCACACATTCTAAAAATTCACCCATCACACCCATCTTTCATTCATATTTTTTTTTTTAATACACCCTGGTAGCTTCGAAGTGATAAAAAGTGAAATGATCAAACTTTTAACTCAGAATTGAGTGATAAATTCTATTACGTTTATTAAAATGAATTTGATGTTTTAATGCTATTTATGTACCTTCCGTTGGGTTTACCCCATACATTTTCAAACAAATAGCATTTTAAAATGTCGTTTTGAAAGAAGTATTTTAATTAGTAATTGGTTTTGTTTTTTTTTTTTTGTTTTTTTTACAATCTGATTGAATAATTGCAATATACTAATTGCATATTTATGTTACATAAAGGTCAAGTAAAATCTCCCTTGTGAGAAAACCGTGTAAGCGATTTATATTATTGATTTCAAAGTTGACAACTGTTTCAAAACTAATGCTTAAAAGCATCATTATTTTATGTTTGTTTACCTTTCGTTGTAATTTTATTGTGTAGATGGCAACCCATAAGAACTATGTTACCAATTTAAAATTTTGAAACTTTTTTGGACCAAAACATTTTTAAATTCAAGCAAAGTTTACCCAATGGGTTCTTGATCATGGAAAATACATCGCAAGAGACACTTATCATACTATAGTATATGATTTTTATATTTTTATAATCATTAATAGAGTCATAAATTATAAGAAGATTCATTACCACTTTATATTCTTAACACATTATGTTTCTTCAGTTTCCTGATAGGAGGAGACGGCAACATATACGAGGGCCGAGGTTGGCACAACGAGAGTTGCATCATGCAGGGCAGCTTCAGACTCATCGGCAGGACGCTGGACATTGCCTTCATCGGACCTTTCATGGGTGAGTAAGGCGGCGACACACTACCGGACTTTGCTCTGGACCGTACATCGGACTGAACATTGAACCAAACGTTACACCGTGCAGGGAGGTAAATTTACTTCGTACGTTTCCCCGAACACGACATCGGATCGAGTATCGTACAGGATAAATTCACCTGAAGAAAGTTTAGAGAGAGAGAAAAGATGATTGTGAGTGACATCGATGCTCGGTCGACGCATCCATGCATCGTGTGTCGTCGGTCTAACGTTTTACAGAAGAAGTCCAACAATTATCGGTGCTCAGAAAAATAGTATTTTACTTCTAGGGTCAATACGTTCAGTTATTACACAAGTTGGTACTTGTTGGTTATTGTCACCACCCACTAATTTCAGGTTTTATGGGGTAGAATTTCGGGGAATATAGACCAATTTTCACAAAGTACTGATCTTTTTAAATATTTTAGCACAAATTTAAGGTATTTGGATAACCACGGTTTTAAAACAGATTTACAGAAAGCGGCAAAGTCTGATTTTATAAGTCAGTATTAATTCCGCTATAATTGCTCGTCTATTAGCAGCATGAGCAGGATTGACCTTGAACTCGAATATTCTTTCTAGCCGGAAATCGGACGAATCGTTGTGAAACAACCGATAACGATAACGAACTAACCTAACCATGAAAAACCATTTTTTAAATTGGTAGTGCTCTATAACTGACAAGTACCTACAAGTTAAGTAAACTTCACCCTACAGTAGCATGTACCTCACGGCAAGTGGACTTTGACGCCACGGTGAAGCTACCGATACTCTAAAACATCAGACCTTTACACTTAATTATCAGTGGCATAGAGAATCTTCAGTGGTTAAACGCATTGGTTGGATTTGCCATTGAATATACCAAATGCCGCTGCACGTAGGGCTATTCTGTTTCAGTTTAGCCAACCTAAGAGAGATTCCCTAGGAAATTTCGTTATTACATTGGATATCATAACAAAACTTAAGATAAATGCCTTTGAACACAACAAGGGTGATTTTACACAATTTTTTTATTTTAACTTAAAATTTAAATACCATTGTCGACAATGTTTAATGCTAGCTTCACTCAGTTAAATATTCCTTACATATAACTTAATATATTTAATAGACATTAAAAATAAAAATATTGCCCTACTAATCATAAGCTATGCATTTGTTATACTATTTTCCATGAAATACTCAAATACTTAAACTAATGCTAAACTAAAAATATAATATAGTACATAATTATTTAAATGACATTAAAATATTGTGTGAAAATTAAAAGGTTCATATTTTTTATGTTCCAGAGAGAAGAGTTCCTAAAATTATAATAGACATGGCAAGAAGACTAGTGTTGTACGGAGTGGAGAAAAACTATATAATAGAACATTACGACGCGGACACACTCGACCCAATAAATTAGTGTAAATTATAACTGAAAAACTGTCAACTTGAATATTTTGTAAGTCAAGTGGCTCAACTCCAAAATGGTATTAAAAATAAGATTTGTGACTTTGCTACACAAAAGATCACCTTTCTTTTAGGTTTTAACAAAAAATTTATATTATCGATTATACAAATGTATTATATCCTTGCCCATAGTAGCTTAGTTACTAATTTATCATTAACATTTAATTAAATTTTTTAATTCAATTCCAAAGTGTATATTACATAAAAATAACACTTTATAGTTTTACATAACAAACCTTAAATATAACAGTGTATTTCTTTTTAAATATTCAAAATTTATGTTTGTTAATCTCATGAAATATTTGTATAATTTTTCTTATGGTTAAGGTATTACTTTATAAATAAAGATGCATATAAAAGTGTTTATTAGATAGAAACAGTTTTGACAGTATGTTTTGTAACTAATTTCTTCAATTACCAACAAATAATAGAGTAAAAAGTATTTTCAATACGTAGAGTACTTTTATTAGGTCTGAACGAATAGGGTTCGTTCAAAAGAAAACTGAACTGCTAGAAAAACTGATTAACACTTTGGGTGCGGCTCGGTCACCGGTGACCGGTAGCGAAACGCTCGCGCCGGCCTGCCCGGTCACGTGTCGCCGGCCGTGACTTGGCGAAATGAATCAGTCAGTGTGGCCCTGGGTTGCGGAGTAGTTCAAAGTTGTTTATACTTGCGTTACCAGGGCAACCTGCCTTCTTTCGGTTGTGCGTCGCCTGCCGTTCCCGTGGGCCGGCTCCGGTCCACTGTGAACTGAACTTTTTTAATTACTTTTGAATTCTTTATGAAGTGTTTTTTCCGTGTTTTGGTGTGTTTTGTGACACAATATTATGTTTAATATTTTTTATTTTAGTTCTATCGTCTTTTATTTAAAATGGACCCCCAATAATAGAAATGCTTCAAGCAGTACCTTGACGAAGTTTGAGTAAAAAAAAAAAAAAAAAAAATGGTTAAGAGGGTGGAAGGGGCTGTAAATAGTTGGAAATATAGTTATAATTCTATTGAACATTATTATAATTATATTAAACATTTTTAATGTAAAAAGTCAATATTGTGTTACAAAAAACTGTGTATTGTCGTTGCGCGGGCCGGCTCGGTCACCGGAGACCTGCACTTTTGGACGCCATTTTTTTTGTGAAATAATGCAAGAACGCCCGTTTGCCGCCTCGATCTGGACTTCTGGAGACAAAAAGTAAGATTTTATGAAAAAAAAAAAAATCAGGCCCGCGGGAAAGATTTGCGATATTCTTTGCCGCACTCAACGTGTTAAGCTTTTTAACGGCACTTTCATGAAAAAGATTGAATGTTGGTGGAGTACTTATCTCCTTACGAATTGTGAGTGCTCTTTAAAAACGAAACACAGAAAAGAAAACGATCTTAAGAGCTTTTTACTTGCCTCATTAACCACTGAACAAGTAATATCTCTTTTTGAGTTTATAAGACTTTTTCCTATCCTACATCTTTTATTATCAAACCATGAGGTGTGAAAACAAGAAATATGAAAAAAATAAATACGATACATTAGAACAATTAAACTATTTATATAAAATCATTTCATTCATAAATGTACATTAGTCAACACATATAAATCATGTAAGGTAGTATGTGTAAAAGGTTTACTGAGTTATTGATAAAAATAATTATTTACAAAAAATGTTGGTTGAATTATTTCAAATCATAAAAAATTCTGAAGACAAAAGTTGTTAAACAAACAAAAAACAACGAGTCACTAATCAATTAATTATTTATTTTATCTGTTATTATTTTTACTATTTATTATATAGTGATTCATTATTCCTATAGATCGATATTAAACGATAAGTTTAATCAATTGAAAAATATTTACTCTAATAAGGTAGTGATTGTAAATTGGAAAAAAATCCATTAAAGAAATTACACTTTCCCCTTGAAAGGAAAGTATTTCATAAATACTGCACATATTAATTCATGGCTTTCATTTCTATTAGAGTATACCAGTCAACAAGGTAACTAACGTGTTTAAAAATACAGTCAACATTATTGAAAATATAGAATAATAAAATTTAAATAAAAAAATACATATGTTTTATATTTAAATAAACTGTTTGATATTAATAATTTTACATTTAGAAATTGGAGATTTGAAATAAAAATTGATAAGGCTACTGTACGTTTTATAAAGTTACTAAATTTTAATTCATTTT
Source organism: Neoaliturus tenellus (assembly GCA_030545055.2). Lineage (NCBI taxonomy): Eukaryota > Metazoa > Arthropoda > Insecta > Hemiptera > Cicadellidae > Neoaliturus > Neoaliturus tenellus. The sequence goes on from CM061537.1 coordinate 35,955,845, forward strand.
CTCAGTGTCAAATGGAATGCTTTCAAAACAGCAATGTATGTATTTCTTGTCAAGCCCGTAGAGAATGAGCGATTTCGATTGTTCTATCATATTTTTCGGAACAGTGTCACCTGAAAAAAAATATAAGTGAAAGAAAGTTCTGAGGCAAAACCCATTATAAATAGAAAAGAATTTTTGGTTTGGTTGGAAAGTTTGGACGGTACTAAATAATAAAATTATAACCTTTAATTATAAATAGATTACACCTCTTGTAATATATGTTAAATTTGTGAATGTTATTCTAAGTAATCCCTAGTATTGCAATTTTGTAAGATATATTGTGTTTAACGATTTCGTTAAAAGTAATAAAAATGTGCTTGCTTAATCACAAGGAACATATTTAAAAATCATTGGATAAGAGTCATCTTCACCCTTGTAAAAACACTGAAAACATGCCTCCATATTCCCCTGTTTCGGACGGTGTTTGTTTATATTTATTAATAAAATTTATCAATTAATATCTACTTAGGACCCTCATACCTAATACATGAGTAAAAATTAATAGTATAAGTACAAAAACAATCTTAAAAGTAAGGAAAATTGAGTTACTTTGCAACGTCACAAAAAGTTATATTTTTAATTTTTTCAAAATTTTGAGGTGGGGGGCCTAATATAACTATTCAACTAAACACTTACCAATTTGAAAGAAAATCGGTTGAAAAACGACGTCCGGAACAGGGGAATAAAATACCATGTTTTTCATAAAAGCCGTATGGTTAACATTGCCGACTGCCCAACAATGGGCTATTATTGCCCCAGGTGTGAAGATGACTCTTAATTGATCGACCTACCAAACTGGTCGTAGCTGCCGATGTAAGCGATGTCCAAGCACTCCGATTCCACGTTGTCCCATGTATCAAAATCCCTCTGGGAATCCAACTCCCAGCCCCTTCCGTCATAGACACTTCCATCCCCTCCAATCAAAAAACTGAAATCAAATATTTAAAAGCCTGTTTACATAAGTCCTGAATTCATATAATTATATAAAAGCATTTTTCATTTCTCCTTATGTACTCTACAGTTGGAAACATGTACAACTGCTGTTATAAGCGATGTTAAATGTCAATGTAGTTAAAAGTCTTTTTAAATTACGTAGGTGAGTAATTTTTTTAGTTAAACCAACGACCATCACTAAAATGAAAACTTCCATAATTGCGAATACTGTTACTTTTTAAGGCGGGTGTAAAATAACTCTATATTGATATACAATTTTATTGAAAACTGAAAAATACTGGATTTTTCTCTATTAGTCAGTATATATTTTTGCATTTAGTCAAAAATATTGAAAGAAGTAAAATTTATCAATTATTTATATGGCAGTTATTGAATCGGGATTGAGTACTAGTAGTATTCCAATATATCGCGTGTAACATTTCAGCGAAGATCTGCTGAAGCAATGTGTAAGAGATTGCAGGGCACACAAATGTCTCTAACTTGGCCTAAGGACTCCTCAAGAAACCGGAGTTCTGGGCTAATAAACGTATGGCTAATTTACCTACCCTACTATTTTCAAGTTCTAGTAAGAACCTTGAAAATGAATCTATTTGTCTTAAAAGAGTATGAGAGTATCATCACAAGATAGTTTTCATTAGTGTTACTATTTTATCTGATAAAGTTATTTGTTGTCTCAAAATGTCTATGGGGTGAACACGAGAAGTATTACAACCCCTTTTTCAGCTATTTGCCCAGTTCTCAAACCTGCCAAAGCAGTTTGCTCTTTACCTGTCACTTTCAGAGTGTATGGAGACACAAGCTATATTCTCCAGAGTCTGCCTAACTACTTCAGTAGGAAACCAAAAACTCACTTGTTGTGGTTGTTGATAGTTGATAAGGAGACCCCGGCTAAATAGCTAAGCACGTCTGCCTCTAGCAAGTATTTTTGCGAAAGTCCCGGAAGGATGGGATTTTGAAGGAAGAGAAAGGATGAGAGAAGGACATCAGACCATTCACAGGGCCAACTACTGTGCTCCTGTGACAACTTATTTTCAGACTCAAACAGGCGGTCCCTCTACCTTCTAAACCAAACGACTGTCCATTCACGTTCCAGCTAGGGGTTTTCCATACCCGCAGCACGTACTTAGCCCCCCTCTGTCTAGATCAGAATGGATCACGAAAGAATCGAAATTGTCATAGTGGACAGCCAAAAGACTTACCACACGTTACGACAACTTCGTTTGCTATACCCACCATTTTGAAAGTTGTCCTGAAAAGCACTCACTTATAGTTGATGTCGCTCAACCCTTCCCGCATGTGCTTGGTCTGCAGATCCTGCACGATCCTGATGCACTCCTCCCTCGTGGAGCAGGACTCCGTGAAGGTCTGGACGTGGCGCACCCACTTGACAGGCAGCTCCATCGGCTCCTCGTCATTGTTGGGGAGCGCCTTCCACTTCTTCCTGGAGACCATGACGAGGGGGACGAACGTGGCCCGCTTCGCCTTCGAGATCTTCAGAGGGTGGTCGTGCCATATCGGCAGCTTGTTCTTGAAGTATTGCCATGGCATTGTTCACCTAGACAGATTTTATATTTTATTTAGATAAAGTATTGCCGCTGTTCAGCAATTTTTTATGCATATGTTTTTACTGCTTACGCTCTTTGAAAGTACAATAACCAGTGTGTCTTCAATGGTTTTGTGACCTCTTAGAAATAAATAGATCTGGTTTCTAATCTGTGTTTATCATTTTCAGTTGTTAAACTTGAACATTAGCACATTTCACTAAAACCATTCCAACTGGAAAAATAACTTTGTTACTAGGCCTACTTGACAAATAACTAAATTAAAGGCCTTGTAAGTAGGCCTCTTCCGTTTGGAATTGATGCACTCTTTTACTTTAGAAATTACTTTTTGCATAGCTTTTAGTAATGGCGCCAAAATCGTTAAAATCCTTTAGGAATTGTAGGAGTTCTTAAGCAAAGTAATAAATCTGAATACATTTCACTTTCAAGAGAAAAAGCTATGAAATAATTATCTCGTCGCTGCATCCTGTTTTGAGGCCACAGTTTTCTTCCCATCCAAGACTCTTATATGAGCAAAATGTTACTTCATCTTTTCAAAACCTCTTTTTATACTATTTTTTAAGAATGAAGAAATACCTATATCTAGCACTTGTATTAGTAAATTGGCAGTGTTTAGTGTTGAGTAAATTGGCAATGTTTAATATTGATGAAGAATGTTTAGCATTTTTATTATAGATTTATAAAATAATAATACAGGCATTTAATGTAATAACAAGAGAAGTATTTTTAAAACGTCATTTAAAGAAATTTTTATTCATGAGTATTTATTTTTTATTTTACTAGTTTATTTCCGAGATACAGACAGTAAAAGTTTGGTCCATGTTATTTTTATGTGTTTAAAAGTGAACTTCAATCGCCTCTAGCTCTAGAATATTAGGAAAATGGCGGGAAATAAACATAAAAAACGTATTTAGAAGTAAAAAAAAGGTAAGAGCTCCCCTTATAAGAAGTTTATTGTCACTCATAAAATAAAAATAAAATAGTATAGAAACACTTTAGGCGAGTCATTTCCGTATTCTAATTTAATTTATGAAAGGAGGCTATTCTAAGCATTTCAAACCATGTGAACATTAATAGGGTGAGTTTTCTCCTTAGAAATCCGAGACTTTATAGAAAAATGGTTCATGTCGTATACACTTAAAAGATTAACTAGATTTCTTTTCATGCGGATAGCTTTCAGACACACTGAGCTTGGTGTAACATTTCACCTCCAAAAAGGTGTTATACCATACAAAATTGTTTGCTTTTTGTTTTAGTGTTGTTTGGGTATACTGGGTCTATACTATAAGCTAGAGTTTGAGTGATGAATTAACAATTTTGAAAACAGATTACTATTAAGTAACTATTTTTACGTTTTAGATAATTATCATAATCTTAAATGTAACACTGTCTGAGTATAAATATGTTATTTTACTGTCTTTAAAACTATCCATGGATTGTTCATAAAACACTACAAGCCTTATGAACTCTCGGGGCAAAGAGTTATAACTATTTAAAATTTAAATCAAACATAAAATTGACTCGTTACAAAAATAAATACTGTAAGTCTTTACTGAAATAAGATAGGGTACTTTAATTTAACTTAAACCCATCCACCAATGTCTAAATAGCTTAAAATCAACTAAGTGTCAAAGTAAGGTAATTCTGTCTAATATATCTTTATTATTTCTATCAAATACCTGTTAATACCCTAATGAATTTAGCAAAAACTACTATTTGGTTGTTTGCAAAAATTTAAGTTTGCACTTCATCTATCTCATGATAATAAAACACTATTGAAAGAGAATAACTTCAACTCCTACATTTTAGCTGTACTATACAGCTGTATAATATGCTCCTCATTTAGAAATTCCAAATAACAATGTACTTACGTTTATTTAAATCCTAAGAATGAGGTCATCTTTTAAAATAACAAACTAAATGTCACTGCCATGGTATTTCCCAACTATTATGATAAGCGCTCGCGTAGCACCACTGATGTGTTTTTTGTGTTCGCCACATTGCTTCTGATTAAATCTTATCTATATTTTGTTACTTAGATAAGAATACTGTAATATAAAACTTATTCAATTTGTCAATAAATGTAATGTCTTTTGATAATAATGTTTAAAATAAACTTATCGGATGCATTGAACAATTCTTTACTTGAAAGGGTTGTTTTTTATGATAAAAATATCTAAGAATGTTTTTTTATTACACTCTTAATGTATGTAAGATGACAATTTCCACATTGTTTTACGCTCTTGCCTCTTTCATTTGTTAAATATATTTATCATTCACATGTTAAATTATGAGTAGTTTTGCCTTTTTATTTAATTGAATATGAGGAGCAAGTAACTTTAAAATTTCTTTCAATTTTTTACACAATAAATATCAATCTGCCTTTATTATAAGGAACAAAAAAATTAGTAACCTTATCCAAACGTTCCCAGTAACACGTGAAAACCTTTAAAACTGGATTTTCTTTTCCATAAGTTTTACCAGGTATATAAAATTAATAGTTTAATTAAAATTTGTCTGTAATTAAAATAGACTTCTTCATTAGTAATGGACAAAATTAAACATAAATATTAAACAATTTACTTCTCTTTACATCTTAATCAATGATGAACATTATACAACGAATCGATAAAAATATAATAGAAAAATCAGTAAATCCTAGAAATGGTAACTAATATGCAGTAGGGGCCATGCAGATTACTTTGCCCTGGGCTTTGTTTGTAAAGCACTCGGCTGAAACTTCGGAGGGGAAACATTCAACCTTGCTGGCCGTAAAAGCTAATGTGTATTAAGGTTATTTCTGATAATACCCCTTACCAGGTAAAGTGTATGTTTATGATGTTATTTACTATGTGTTTTGTACAATAAAATATTATAAAAAATGGGCAAGAGGAATAGTTTATTAAGTAAAATTCTATTACAGTAAATATATATTGTTTTAATTTATTCTGAAAATATGTAAAGTAGCAACATCGAAAGTAAGAAAAGAAGACTATAATTACATTATTTTATTAAAAAAAACTTTATCAGTTTAGGTAATCAATTATTGAACAAAAATAAACTTAGTTACTAAGTTAAGAAAAGTTTACAGTTTCATAATCAATGTATGCTATGAAGAAGTGAACAATTCACTTCATAAAAAGCTCAAGAATTACTGTAACATACATGAGTATAATTTATAAGTTGAACATAAGCTGCAAGAGTAAACATGAAGAGCTCATTTCGGTCGCCTTTGAAGCAGCGAGTCACGTATTCTCATTAGCGGTCTTTGAATCCCACCGACTTAAAAACTGGAGGTAGAATAAGGCTGGGTAACAACATAACTTGTTTTGCTTCGTTTGTGCAAAAAAATGAAATAAAAGTATATAGTTTTCCCAGTATATTTTAAAATTTTTCTTTAAATCCGTGTTTACTACTGCCGTTTTGATGTTGTTGAAAACATATTATTGCAAACTGTGACATGAAACATGTATATTATTTATACATTCTTTATACATCGTCAATATTGTCATTAAAATGCTACATAGAAGAGAGATTTTAGACTTTTCAGCTTTTACAATTCTTGCTAAGATATGACTTTTTTGGTTTTCAAATTTTCTAATGGACACGACTGTTATTTAATAAGCCAGGTTATTTTTTTTTTTAAATAAAAATCCATTCGTATACATATTTAAAATATTACTCATAACAAGTGTTAAATTTTTATTGCTATTGCACGATTTGTAACCACCCTTTTAGGCTTTTTATTGTAACTTTAGCAATGTGCTCTGAGATCAACTTATCTTGACCGTCGACTTCTAAGGGTTGAAGGAGACCACTTTAATTCTAAGATTTTAGGCTAATTATATGCCCAATCAACTAAACTAGGTAAAATTTAGCTGACTATTTCAACTATTAGCTATTTCAATTATTAGCTGGTCAATTTCAAATGAAAAGGTTAAGTTTTTTTCTTACCACTTATCTTTCCTTCACTATTGTTGATACTCGAGACCTTTCAAAATAAAACTGTGATTTTAATCTATTATTTCCTTTAATTATAAGTGATTTTTCTAATACAAAGGAGTAAAGCTTAACATATTTTGTGGCAGATTAAATAAATTTCAGGTAAATTTATCCTCAAAGTGTAATAAAATAATTATAAAATTGATTCATACTAAAACTATATATGAATTTCCATACGACGTAATTAATAAACGAAAATTGTTGGATTAAAAAAATAGTAATATTTTCTTTTGTATATCGAATCAGCTCCTGTTTTGTTTGAAAGCTGTATACAATGTCAGTTTAAAACAAACCCAAAGTTTACACTGAATGCTGTTACAGCAGCATAGAGTGCTCATCAATCCTATAACATCCCCCCCTCCCCCAACACCGAGCCCAAAGCTCAGCATTCAATCACTGAACCCATCATGTACTTCTCCTTTGATAATATTCTCTTGCAGCGTTACCACAAAATATTGAACTAATGTTCTTTTTCTATAGTAATCCAAGTTAATAATCCCAGATTCTATCTTTAATTTTTCATAGTCACGATGATTTAAAAATCTCAAATCCTAGCAATATCTATCCTGATATTCAAGCTATGTTTGCAAAAACCTAAATATGCTTTTTAGGTTTAAATTTATTATTTTAAGATACTAAAAGAACTTTAAATGGATTAGTTGTGGTATATATAGAACAGGTGAGAAGATAATTTCTAGTTTTCTGAGTTCTCTTCAAAAAAAAAGAAAAATTTTCTTTAATTAATTTGATAATACCAACCATATGACAATTAATCAAAAACAATCTTTTTAATGTAAAGTTTAATAACAAAAACTAAAAGGGGTTTAAAAAGTAAATAAAATTATTGACGAAGGTATAAAAAAGTTTGAAAAAGTGTCATTATGTATTAACAAATATTATTAAATGAAAAATCATGATGTTAACAATAGAATCGATTAAGTAGTTTTAAGCTTTTCCGGCCAGCAAGGTTGAATGTTTCCCCTCCGAAGTTTCAGCCGAGTGCTTAACAAACAAAGCCCGGGGCAAAGTAATCTGCATGGCCCCCACTGCATATTAATTACTATTTCTCAGTAATATTTTAGCACGTTTGATTTTATATCAAGATAAGATTTCGTATCTGGTGTTAGGACCAGCAGAAGATATTCTGCTTAAATAAATAATATTCTCCACATGGTTTTATATTTTTAACAGATTTGGTTAACTTTTATGATTTAAATTATGTCGATAGTTGTCACAAAATAAAATACCATATGTATAATAATCTCGATCATTTTGCAAAAAACTACAACTAAAACAATTCATACTTTTTGTTTCTCTTGATTTAAAGGTAGGACAAAATAGTACATGGCTTAGTGAAAATCCCGAAATTACTTTTGGAAATAAGTACTGGAAATTATTTTATTGTTTTTATATTATCTTATTAGTCTAAAACAAGTACCTTTTGCACGGGAATTTTTTTCTCCCTAACGATTTTTTTTTTTTAATTGCATACGAGGAATCGATTAGACCTACTCTCATGTATAGGAAAAATACTGTTTTCGTCCTAAAAATATTCAAAGTACCATGTTATATTATGGAAATCTTTTACTAAACTGATAAAAATTAGCTGATATATGTAGATATAGGTAAATGTGTTAGCTGTAGGTAAAAAAATCTATAACAAAGTGGAAGTTGGTCACGCGAGTGAGCGAAGCAAATGAGAGTGTATTGAAAGGATGAGTTTGAGTGGACGCACTGAACGAGCTCGTTTAAGACAGTGTGAGCCAAGCGAACGAGATTTTTTTTAATAAAGGAAAGTAACACTTAGTAATTTTACCGAGCATTAGCTTGGTCCCCCTCGTAATTGTTTAGTATCGAGTAAACATTACAATTAATTAAAAAATTCATATTCAGGTACAAATTTACAACGATAAAGATTGGTAAATACGTAGAACAAGCAACCCCTTAGCTATTTTAATTTTTCAATTAACTGTAAGCCCAAATCATATTTTAAACCACTTTAAACTATAAAATACTATAATATTATGTAACAAATAGGCACACAAATCGGTAACAGAACGAAGCAATTTTTTATGGAAGTACACTCTGGCAAAGTCAATAGATTGTTTGAGTTGCATGTCTAAAACTTAATAAACCCTTAAATTGTCAATTGGTCAATACAAAATAATTCCCTAAAGTCATATTTAAAATATTTACAGTAATTCAAATAACAGATCAATTGAATATTCAAATAACTGTCAATATCTATAATAGAATAATTATGGATTGAACTCTTTTTTCAAGCCAAGATTTACATATTAGGTTAAGGAAGGGAAGGTAGGAGCAAATTTTAAAGAGAAGGGTAGGGGGAGGGAATATTCAAATGCACTCCCCTATACACAACTTATCCACCTTCTTTATAGTGTTGTTTTGTTAGAGTTTGCACAAACTAATTGAAGACACAAAGTTATTTCAAAAATCACCATTAAGATTGAAAATAATATTTCTCAAACAAATAATAAACCTTCTTGATTAATATATCATATTGCATTACATAACCTTAATATTACTAAGCAACCCCAAAGTTGTGATTCAATTAATAATCAATACTTTAAGGTTGATTCATCCTCTTTAATTCTGATTAATTTTCATACGAGTAAAAACAAATCATTTTGTTCAATAAAAATAGGCTTAAACATATTAAATTAAACATAGTACTATTATAAGCATAATAAACACCAGATATTTAAGAAGAACATTAGAACGCAATTTAAACAGTGGCCATAATTTATCACAGATGTTTTAATTTTATGGTTATAAATTAATTAATCACTAGGTAATTAAAAACTGTTACAATAAAGTGGCTCAAAACAAGATGCAATCTTTATAAATCTTCAACGATTTCTAATCATTTTATCAGCATCACAAAACAACAAAGCATTCCCTCAGACGCTCTTAATTTAAACTGTTACAATAAATCTCCCTTTGAATACTTCTCCTGATTTTGAGATTTTAGTAATTAAAATGATCTTTAGTTAGTAAGATCTTTGAATGTGCCACCGTATTTTAAATACGGTTAGGTTTTTCTCAAGAGTTTTAATATTTAGAAACAAACTATTGTTTCTAAAAGTTTCACTCAGTACGGTGCAGAAATACAGTTTAAATGAGTATGAAACTTTGTAATTCATCTTTTCATTTTTAACAATTTAGTAAAAGTTTGATTTAGCTGGTAATATATAAAATCATTAATATTTTTTATATAAAACTATATACATTATTATAGTATATTAATATCAATAAAGAATAATATACTTCCCTGCATTTAAGGTCCCATTAAAAAAACTATACAATTTATTATAATTTTTTGTTAAGTTTAAAATATTTTGGAAATTGAGAACTTAATGTTGCCTAAACACTACACATTGGAATACAAATAATGGCTCACAATTTGTTAGAATCTTCCAGCAAACTACTTGAGATTTGGGAGATAATTTTGGTCGAGAGTCCGAAATGTTTTCAAAAGCTCACACGTGATTTTGGTGTGGTAGTTAAAATGTTTACAAAATTTGTGTTACATAGTAGAAGTTTATAGTAGTGCTTATAGAATCACTTTCTGTCCACAGTACTTTTTAATCTAGGTCTAGCAATTCTGTTTAGAATGTAAATTTTTTCAACAGTGCCAGGAGATTTGAAAGAGTTAAACTGGATTAAATATAAATAACAAAAAAAAAAATAGTAAAATAAAAAATAAACAAAATATCTTATAACTATTTTTATTATTGAAATTATATTTTATTCTTTAAGTACATCATAACAGTACCTTTTTAAATTATAAATATCACACAAAATCTGTGACAAGTTAAATTTGATTACTAAACATTTTGGTTCATATTCGGTGGATGACCACTGCAAGAGAATTTTGTCAAAGGAGATATACATTGATGGGTTCAGTGATTGAATACTAAGCTTATGGCTTCAGTAGAGGGGTGTTATGTATTGATGACTACTGTATGTTGCAAACATTGGTATTGTTCACAACATATTTAATATTACTACCCTACTACGAAAGTAACAATGTATTTTTTCAAGTTTAATGTTCAACTAAATTATTAATGTTAATGATATCATTAGTTGGTAGTTACGTTATTTAGGATAAAAATCATTCTAGCAAAATTATTGTTTTGCATCAAAATTATTGATGTAAAGCTGTATTTTTATAGTAGCTAATTTAATGTAATCGCAAATAATTTAGTACCCATCTAACGACTTAGGTAGTAGTTGTTCTTTAATAAATATGTGAGATTTAATTTGTAAAAATATTATATAAGTTATTAATTTTAAAGAATTCCGCCCGAACTACGCAGAAAATTAAAGGTGATATGTAGACAATCCATTTACAGAAATACCCAACAGAGCAAAAGAGGGTAGTTTTTTTTTACCTAGAACCTGCAAAATCTATATTCTAAGCAGAATTTTATTAATACTAGGCAAAATAAGATTCAATAATAAGTGTAAAATTTTAATAAATTACTAAAAATTATTTTTTAATTCCTTTATTATTTTAAATTATAATTTATTTCAGCTACTGTAGTCCCTATTTTCGGCAAACAGTTGTGTTTTCAATCGTTTTGTCAATTCGTCTTCAGTATTTCTGTTGATAACCTAAGAGGAGTTATGTTTTTATCCACCTACTTGTAGTTTTTAAGTCGGCAAGACTCAAAGACCACTAATGAGAATACGTGACTCTCCGCTTCAAAGGTGAATGAAATGAGATCTTTATGCAGTTCTTGTAGTTTATATCTAACTTATAAACTATCCATTTTGAAAAGTAGTAGTCTCCTATTACTTTTAAAATTATACACATTTTTAAAATATTCAGTTTTAAGATATTAGAAACTGAATATTCCCAGTTTTATAACTTAAGATTTATTTCTGCTTACATTATAAATACATTTTTATAAACACAATGAAATTATTTTATTAGGGGTACATTCGTGTAATTTGTATGAAATGTTTATGTGTTCTTGTAGTCAAAGTAGTTGCATAAAATACTCACCATAATGGACACATTTTTCTGATATGCCTCATCATTATGAACCTAAGCAATAATCACTTGTCAATATTTTATTCAAAATGTAGTCAATAGAAATAAATGGTAATTATTTTTTATTATTAATATTTCATGGTGCTTGGGTTGTTAAATACAATGTAGTATGTGTACAATCTTTTTGTTACTCCATGTCGAACTATTCTTGTTTAAGCTAATCCTTGTTTCTAAACATATCAAGCTTTGCAATTAGTAACCTGGAAAAAATCTTATAATCTTTTCCGTGTAGCTTGAACAAATCTATGAGTATAATCATTTAAGACAAATACCTACAAAACAACAGCATAAAGAAGGTGGATAAATTGTGGGGGAAGGGCGGGGATTGGAATACTCCCTAAACCTTCCCTCAGCACTTGCCTTCGGTTATTGTAGAATAAATCTTTGTCTGAAATAAATAACATAAATAACTAAAACTTATATGTATAACATACTTTTGATACTTATGATTACTTATGGAAATAATTTATGTCCAAATTATAATTGAAAAGATTGGGTGGTTCAAGAAACCCATCCGTTAAGAATTGCTTAGAAAAATTCATCCAATCACTTGAACTTTTAGTGCTTGGTTAGTGGAGTTTTACCTTGAAGACAATTAATTAATATATTTATTGCATTCATGCCCGAAAAGCGATATGGGTAAGTGAATGGCATATGCATTCATTCTAACGCCAAACGACTTTCACTGCTCTGTGTAAAAATGTTCACTTACAGTTCGTGGCTCCTGAATATGACAGGTGATTTCTGTAAAATTAGAAGTTTCTTTCAAATAAATAGGCTGATTAGCTTACAGAGTTTAAAACACTTTCAACCACATATCGGACATAGATGTGTTAAACCTAATGAAAGTTATCATTTTTTTTAATTTTCAGTAAGTTTTTCACTTACAGTTAAAAGCGAGTGTTTCTTGTAACTGAGCCAGCCTTATATATTTATGTAATTTTTTTACTAAACAAATCAAGTGGTATAAGAGGAGCAAACCCGTTAGTATTTTAATTTTATGTAGTCGTGTAAAATAAAGGTTATTGAACGATTTCAATCATTTTATTTATGGCTGGTAAAACTCCAAACGTGCAACGGGGTATACACTTTTGGTCATTAATCGTAAATAAAAATAAACAAAATTAAACTAACGTTCTGCAGTACAGAACGCATTAAAATCTATCACTTGGAAAAGGTAACAATTTCATTTTAAAGCCTTGGTCTATCAAATCTTTGTAGGAATGAACCCTCAAATCACCAGCTTTGTAAAGTATGAAAAAGAAGTCAGCCAGCATTAATTCCGAAACTCAAGGGGAGCTATTGATCCTTCGGGGAAGCCTCGTATTTTTCATCACCCTCCTGAATCCTTATCACTTAGCTGGATGTATTTTGTCAGGTATACATAAAACTTTTTTCTATTCAATTTTTACACTTTAAAGTATTTTACTAAAGTAAAATACCAAAGTTTGGTTTAAGTCTGCGTTAAAAATGTAGAATACGTTTAACTGATTCCCAAATTAATTGTTTTAAACTGTACGAGATTGACCTAAAAATTATTTGGTAAAATTGCAGAACGGTTTAAACGAGCTCCGCTAACTCACCCCTCGACGAGCTCATTCGCTTCGCTCACTAGAGGGTACGTTGATTTAAAGTTTTACTATATTACCGGTTAAAAATAAACACATGTTGGTTTACTTCTACAGTTATCATATGATTTTTTTGTATTATTTCATCGCTACAAACTATCTATTATGAGAACATGATCACAATGGAGTTCTGAAGGCAGAAATAAGATCTTCACAGTCATTTTTCAATCAAATCCTCTTACCGAAAACAAAAAAACACATAATCTTTCTAGGAGTTTGTCTAGGACGGAAAGAAATTTCGTCTTAAAAACACAATATGTTGGGAGGGCGAAGAAATTAATCATATCATTAATAGTTTCTTTATGTGTTTCATCGATTGTTTTGATAGATTTATATCTGAATTTGTGTATAGTAAGCAAAAGTAACTTTAATGTTTAGCTATAATTACATGGTTTTGTTTTTCTTTACAGGCAGAAAAACACATTTTACCCAGGAAATTATTCCTAAACAATTTATTCTTTCCCCTTTTCAAAACCAATTTATTTAAAAAAATATAGTAACGAACCATGTGTAATTATTTTTTATTTATTTTTATTTATTTTATTTATTTATTTATTTCTTACAAACAGCATAACATCAGTAAGCCTCACTAAGCAAAACGCTTAACAGTGAGGTCAAAATGAACAAAATAATAATACATTGGTAGTAATTGTCCAAAATAATTTCTAGTAGGCACGGACGGGCGTCACTCCTATCACAGTAATAACAATCAAACATTTTCTTAATACATATTTAAAAATACAGCCACTGATGATTCCATCGACACATGAAGGTTGGCAGCACTGCTGTCTCGCAAACTGGATGCAGACGCAATCAGCTGTTTCCCCCCCCCCCCCCCCCCCCGTCAGGCCGGGCCGGCACACACAAGTAACCAGTTCATACCAGATTCTTTAACTATCTGTCACCGGTTCTTCCAATAGCTTTCATCTATAGATGAAATTATAAAATTAAGTATTCCCAACGAGGACAATCTTGTTACAATATACAAAAACGTATATTGATAAATAATCACTTGCCTGTCAGATGGATGAAGCATGCATCTTAAGTGCTGGGATGAGCATGTGGGAATCAGCTGGCACACGATTACAGAGGCCGTGGAATTAAACAGATCGTCATGCAGCCTGCCGTCTGTTTACGCGCCGCAATGCAGTGGTCTTTGTTTTGAATTTACTCTATGGCCCTATTACATTGAGTTAAACTAAACATAGTGTCGCTGTTTTTATGCTTTCGAGTAGACTTTTTATAATCTACTAAGCATATTGATATTTTTGTTTTCAAAGTTGAAATCTTTAGAAAAGACAAGATTGAAAAAGGAATAAAGTAAAAACAACTCCTCAGAATTTAAATAAAAATCAAGTTATAAAAAAGCAAGTTTAATCCCAATGATTCCAGGCAAAGAATTTAGATTCGTGGTCCCATTCAGTATGAACAGTATGAACAACGATGTAGAAAAGTAGAAAGGAATATGGAAATGTGGCATTTGTCTTGAAAAATAATCTTTCAGATAAATCTATAATGAAGTAATTGTTAGGAAATCACTGTGCAGGGAAAAGGTTTCATATAAAGAGATTCTTTTGCCATTTTTACTTTCTCCCCCTATACCATAGTATATGGAGAAAGTATTGTTTTCGTCAAAATTTTCGAATTTGAGTTGTTGGTGGATTTATCCATTATGGTTCCCCCTGAGTCCAAAAAAGTGGTTTTCGGAGTGATGTCTGTGTGTGTGTGTGTGTGTGTGTGTGTGTGTGTGTGTGTGTGTGTGTGTGTGTGTGTGTGTGTGTGTGTGTGTGTGTGTGTGTGTGTGTGTGTGTGTGTGTGTGTGTGTGTGTGTGTGTCAGGATGTAAACAGAGCTAGAGAATGCCCTAATGGTCCGATTTTAATGAAATTTGGTATATAGGTCCAAATCCACGATAATTCCAGGTTTTTTTTCATTTTTTTGAATTTTTGTTTTTTAAGGGTATTTTACCCCCAAAAACCCTCAAAAATCGTCAAAAATCAAAATTTCTCAAAAACGGCTCTAACGATTTTGATTAAAATTTTGTGGTTTATTAAGCTTAAAATGGTGGATAAAATGACACCACCCGCATCTCCGAGAAAATGCGCGTTCAAAAGTTATAGAGTAAAAAGTGTTTAAAAAATCATTTTTTTTATTTTCAAAATAGCTGTTGTCTCAAAATAAATTTTACTTATCACCATTAAATCAAGCTCAAAAAACTAAATAATCCAGTACTTTAAATTATTGCTCTACGTCAAGTGGTTGAGGAGAAAATACAATTTTTCGTTTAGCGGTAAACGCAGTACGTTGTTAAAAGTCTCAGATGCGCGTAGGGTCAAGCTCGCGCTGCTCAGCTGGTAGCTATCCGACAGAGTCATCTAGACATTAATGTTTAAAGCTTTTAACACATGTTTTTATATTGTTGGGAGAAAGTATGTGTCAGTTATCTGATACCGTTTATTTCTTTTTCAAATAATAAATGATTATTACAGAAATACTTTTTATACTAAACCAAGGCTTATAAAAGGTATAAAATACATGACGGTTGTACAGTTGTCAAGGCGTTCTCCTCAGAACCTGAGGTTTGTCATCAATCCTCAAAAGAATTTTTAAAACAATGTGACAGGTATCAAATGGATTAATCTGGTATTATTGGTTAGTAATGCATAATTAACTAATGAGACTAAGAACATAATCAGTTAATTTAAGATAGTGAAAAAGCTAGACAAAGCCCCTTGTTTTAGACTTCCCACCCAAAAAATGTCTAAACCATTAAGGCCCTAATGAAGAGATTCGGGGGGATAAATTGTTAAAAATAACATCTAAATCTTTGGTGAAATTCTGTTGATATATTGTGAAAATCTCATACTACTCATAAAAATTGAACTTTAGTAACAGCTCAATATTTGGAGTGTTGCTAAAAGTATTTAATAATAATAAATCAAATAAACAGAAGGTGTCAAACCCCTGTTTTTTCTCAATAAACAATTCTTCCATAAATTCAAATCTTACTTAAAAAGTAAAAACTTTTGTTATTACCTCCAGGATTAAATAAATTTTGATAACTGTCATGGACACATATCACTAAAAAACTATTAGTGAAATCCTTACACACCTAACTTTTACTTCATTATTAGTCTTAAAACGTTTAAAAATATTTTAAGAAAATTATTCTATCACAGAGAAATAAAATCGTATTATTTATAAACTTTAAGTAAATTTAGGAGTAGTGCAAAAATATATGTCTTCCTAATTCTTGGTGCTAAAGAATTATATTAAGTATTTGAAATTGAAAAACGCAAGCGTTGAAGCTATATTTACTTGATGGGCTCAGAGAAGATTGGTTCAGAGATATATCGGAGAAATCTATACTGAATCTTTTAGATTACTTCCAGTGTTACTTTGAATTACATCACATAAAAGCTCTAACCTTGTGTCGAGGCGTTTACAGTTTCTACGCACGAAATACAGCGAATCCCTTTTAGCAGAAACATTAACTGGACATTCTTTTTCGCTTTGTATATTCAAAAATGATGAACCTTCCAAAAAATTATTCGACTATTTAACGAACATTACGTTCAAGCTCCTATACTCTAAATATATTTACTCTTATCCTAACATAAATGAATATTGTACATACTGAACTGTTATCTTTAAACTGTACCTTTTACCTTTAGTATTTTTAATACATAAAAGAATATAATTTAATGATAAATTTTATGTTAAATTACGTATTTTGATAACTTTCCCGACATGTTGATAATTTCTTAGTTGTTTATTTATGCAGTACCATCCAAAAAATTGAATGGTCGACAGAGATGTAGCGGACCAACTCATTAACTCTCTCGACAACTCCAGGAGAGAGAAATGGGTGAAAACTGTTGAAAATCTGAACTTCACCCGCAGTAGTCGGAAAGCTTGGTCTCTGCTCAGGAAGCTCTCCACTGGTAAGCCAAATGAAAAACACGCAACCTCGCAACCTCACCCTTGTGTTATTGCAAAACGCCTCTCCTGTCTATCTAAACCGGTGCGTACGTCCGCAGATAGGAAAATAAATTTTAAGCTTAATGAAATTAAGGAAAGTCGGCAAGCGCCATTGGAAGTCTCCAGACATTTCACAGTAGATGAGCTGGATGTGGCGATTGACGCTATGCCAATTGGCAAAGCAGCAGGTATGGATGAAATCTTCCCGGAGCTCATAAAACACTTGGGTAAAAAGGCTAGACAGTAGCTTCTTGCAGTTTCCATAAGGGAAACCGGCGACTTGCTTGGCATATTTAGAAGATCGAAAATAATAGCTGTCTTGAAGCCAAATAAAGATCCACAACTGCCAGAAAGTTACCGACCCATAGCTCTTCTTAGTGTCTGTTATAAGCTGCTCGATAAGTTGATATACAACAGAATCCTCCCTGTTCTGGATTCCAGCATCCCCGTCGAACCAGCTGGGTTTAGGCTTGGGCGCAACTGTTGGGACCAGGTTCTAGCTCTTATTTCCTTCATCGAGAATGGGTTTGAGCGAAAACTGAAAACCTCTGTTGCTTTCTTAGATCTTACTGCAGCTTATGACACTGTCTGGAGAAAAGGCCTTCTCATTAAATTTTATAACCTGATTCCTTGCCCTTTCCTGTTGCGTCTCCTCAACTCGATGCTCTCCAATAGGATGATTAAAGTATATTTGGGACGCAAGGAAAGCACTTTTAGGCAACTAAAAGATGGCCTGCCACAGGGGTCAGTGCTTGCCCCACTGCTGTTTAATGTGTATACTGCCGACATGCCTGACACTTGCTCCTTAAAGTTTGCCTATGCGGATGATATTGCACTGGCTTATCAGCACAAGGAATTCCGACATGCTGAGGAAGTACTAACAAATGACCTCAAGACCCTCGGTGAATACTTTAAGGCCTGAAAGCTAAATCCAAACCCAACTCAAACTGAGGTATCTTGCTTTCACTAGAACAATAGACTAACCCACCAAAAGCTTAAAATCATATTTGACGGTGTTGAGCTAATTCACAATGATCACCCACAGTACCTGGGAGTCACTTTAGATCGGTCTCTCACATTCAAAAGCCACCTACAAAAGACAGCAGCCAAGGTGAGAGCTAGGACTAACGTTGTCCATCACCTTGCTGGTTCCACATGGGGAGCTAATGCACAAGTTCTGCGAACCACTGCTTTGTCCCTGGTTTACTCAACCGCAGAGTACTGTGCTCCCGTGTGGCTGAACAGTGTGCATGTCAGAGAGATCGACGTCCAACTGAACAGGACTATAAGAGCCATAAGTGGTACACTCATGGCAACACCTGTACCCTGGCTCCCAGTGCTGTGTAATATCGCTCCACCTGAAATAAGACGAAGGGAGGCACTTACTAGGGAATATAATAAGATCGTATCTGCCCCACAGCTACCCATCCATGATTACCTACCCCAGGAGACGGGCAGATTGAGGTCCCGAAGACCACCACTGCGGACAGCATCCCAGTTGATTGAGACAAACTTTTCCATCCATACCGACTGGACTTCCCCCTGGGACTCTTTCCAAGGCCGGAATCAATTTTTAATTGCTGACCCAACCTTAGCAGTAAGTGGTATGGATCTTCCTCGGAAGCAGTGGACTGTTCTCAATCGATTCCGCAATGGTGTGGGAAGATGTAATTATTGGAAATACAAATGGGGAATGACAGAAGACCAGTCATGCCGTTGTGGAGCGGAGTTCCAGACTATGACTCACATAGTCAATGAGTGCCCTTTGAGTGCTTTCCCCGAAGGATTGATTGGGCTGCATTGTGCAAGCGAAGCTGGGCTGCAATGGCTTAGCGCCCTGGATTTAGCTTTATAAAAAGAGATCATGACTTTATGTTTTTAGTTTAGTTTTTAAATGTTTTGACGCAGGTGCTTTGCGCCACAGAGAATGTTTTATATTTTTCTGAAGTTGGTGGCTGGAGTAGAGGCATTATGGGGCTCTCAGGACAAACGCAAATTCAGCTGTTTTTAATCAGTGGTTACGTATTTGTGACGTGTGATGACGTATGTGTGACGTCATACGGTGACGAGGTGGAGTGTGTGACGTCACGGGTGTGACGTGTGGTGTGACGTCACTGATTCATAATCGGACGCCAATGCCACGTTATTCTGAATGAAAACCAATGTTTAGCGTTGACCCCGTGTAGCTAAATTTGACGGCGACTTCAAACATGTCCAAACATGTTCAAGGTCACTCAAACGAAGTTTTAAAAAATATTTTTAATTATAACTTACAAATATTGAACAAAAGGTTGAAATTAATTGGACTCGTTAGAAACTCCATATTCACTCTCGGCTGTTATCTTCAAATGCAGCGGAGGATCACGACTCACGAGACGAAACAGTAATCCATGGAAGCTTTCCAAATCAGCCAAGTTTGACAGAACCAGTTGAATTTTTTGTGAAGGATGGGTGGAATCGGACTGACCTAAAGTTTCATTGACAAATTCGAGTGTTATATATAAATCTTGCGGATCATCACCACTTAACAGACGATAAAGTTGTTGATAGCATATTACTGCATCCAGAATGTCGAATTCAGAGGCGTCAAGTTGGAACTTCATGTTTCTATGGAGTATGTTGTTGTAGAGGTTGAGTGGATTTAGCTAGTAAAATACCATGAACCATTAACGTACCCTACCTACGTACTGCACAGAATACGGTGGGAAGAGAGTTATCAAATAAAACAAGTTCAAACATGTTCAAGGTCATTCAAAAGAAGTTTAAAAAAAACATTTTTAAGTATTAGACACTTTAGTAGTTAGAAATCATTTAATGTTTTTCAAGTTTAACATAACATCACGGAGATACATCATCCCCGGACTTCGAGGACTCTTGCTCTGTCTTCACAGGTAGCTGATCACTCGAAACATATGGTGAAGATGATGCTATCGGAGATCCTGGCGGTGACTGTGATGAATTTGGTTCTTCAACCGTTATATCGTCAAACTCAATTGTAATGTTTAAACGGAGAGGTGGATCACCACTCATCAGACGAAACAGTGTTTCATGAAACATTCCCAAATCCACTTCGTCCAACAGAACTAGATGAAACTTCATGTTGATGTGGTTGTAGGATAGCGGAGTATATGAATGAAGCTTGTAGTCAGTACTACATATACAATCTATAACGTCCCCTACCTACGTACCGTACAGAAGACGTGTATATCCTACGTACCGTACAGAAGACTTGTATATTTTTGTAAGGTTGCGGTGATGGGCTGATTACTTATGATGAATAAATTTAAGTGGGAGGGGGGGCTATAATGTCTTGAAGAAACTATGTCAAGGTCATTGGTTGGAGTTTTTAAAAAAGATTTATTTACAAATAACAGTAAAACGTAAGACATACATAATATGAGAACTAACAATGCTAAATAATAAAGAATGAAAGAATATTTACAAAGCTATGAACTTAGATCATTTTACAAAGGTGTGTTCAAATGGATCGTAATTTCTGTAGAGTTGTTTCCAGACGATCCATGGGAAACTATATAAAAAATTCCGGGTTTGATAGAGTCCAGGTCTTCGTTCATGAGCACATTGACAAATCGTCTCGGAAGGTATACTTGGAACTTGGGTTTGTCTCCTTCCTTGTAGGGCGAATCTCCAAGAACAGCGACGACAGCTTCACCAACCGATGTGTCCATTTTTTTCATTGAATGTACTGCATAATGCTTCTTCTCTTGAAGTTCGCTGCATTTCTTTGTTGTTAGAAGGTCAGTTTTAGAATGTTGGTTGAATCTGTCCGCAAGAGCTTGCAATGGAGAACTTGAAGCCATAGTGGAGATGATGTTTACTGGATGAGATCCTGTGTTAGAATGATAGTAGGATGGATCTACACCGGTATATAAGGATTTCCCCCTCCACTTGATATAAGTCGACCAATCCTGTATGCTCGCGACAATGCGCAGTTGGAGATTTTGTGTTGAGGATTTTTCACACCGATACAAAGACCATTTAAGTCCGTAGCATAAGTTTTATCCAAACTAACGTTTGTTATATCAGACGTAGTGTACATTCTGATCCAATTAGATTTTTCTTCACCAGCAGTAAAAATTTCGTCATACTGTTGACAATAATGATACATTATGTTATCCAGCTCTTTGTATTGTGTAAATCCTTCGTTCCATGTGATGTGATGAAGGTATTTCGTTAGCCACGAATTTGTTCTAGCACTTTTTCGGTTTAGTTTCTTAAAAGAAAACGGTGGTTTAAAAAGAAAGTAGTTAACGACATTTGTATTTATGTCAAAAAATGCTAGTTCTTTTATGATAAATCTGTCATCGTTGTTTCTGAAAGCTTGGAATTCCACCACACACTTCTTAGACATGGAAACATTATCAACAAAACAAACTGTTCGGTCCATTGTTCGTGAGTAACTAAAGATTACTGAGAGAAAATATTAGGTTGCTTGACTTTTATGATCATGTCAATTCTTAGTTTCCGTTTGTATGTGCTGGTGGTGGGGGAGGGGTGTTTTTAAGATTCCCAATCTTTCCTGTTTTTATAAAACCTTAATACACATTCACAGAATGCTTTAGGGTAGCACATTGAACATGAGCGGGTAAAATCATGTACATTAAACTTGTAATACATGTCCATACAACAGGTGAAGTAGTGCCGAGTCTTTTAGATTTTTAACATCTGCAAAGTTGGGGGTGAGATTGTAAATGATTTGCAATTGCATCTACAGTAACTGAAGCATTCACATATTCTACATGCTATTCCGTCAACTTGTAAATTTGGACATATAAAACATTTTTCGCTGCAACAATAATTATTCATTTTGCGAGTGTTCTTCAATGTGAATCGCACAATCAACTGCATCCATGTAGCAACATTTGTTTAATATATAGTTGGTGAAAAGAACAATAACATGTGTAAACTGGAGCTGTTTCAAGGTCACGTAATTTTGTTTTTAAAAAAGTATAAGTAATACCTACATTAGCACCTTTGCAAAACTGAGCTTTTTCAAGGTCATATAATTTTGTTTTTAAAAAAGTGTAAGCGCTACAAATATGTGCAAACCTGAACTGTTTCAAGGTCACGTCATTTTGTTTTTAAAAAAGTATAAGTGCTACTAATGAGGGCACTTTACAACACAATCACTCAAATCATGCTACAGATATGTGCAAACCTGAACAGTTTCAAGGTCACGTCATTTTGTTTTAAAAAAAGTATAAGTGCTACTAATGAGAGCACTTTACAACACAATCACTCAAATCATTTTTACGACTTTTCTTGATTTACAATGTTCTCCTGCTGGTTCTTTGTTGGAGAAACTTTCACTGTGGTTTCTTCACTTCGACGATTATTAAAGAAGAATACAGTTTTCCTGTAGAACGACACCTCTTGAGGTAATCTGTTGTATATAGACTGGTCTATCGGTCCATATAGCAGTGGCACAGCTGGATTTGTGTTCACCGAAGTGTTCAGATAATCAAATATGAGAGGGGAATATGTAGTAAGTTGCTGGATGTACCGGATTATTACAGGTGTTAGGTTTGACAGAGTTTGAAATTCTTCCAAAGTCATGAGGATCTTCTTGTTGTGTTTGGAAAGATCTCTAAACCTCACAAATTGGGTACCTCGAAGTCTTATATTATCGATTTCCAAATTAGAATCTTCGAATCCAATTGCAGTTTTTCTTCCTGTCAAGTTGTTGAATAAATAGGCTTCAATGATAGATACGTATTTAGTAAATTTATCCCACATATCCAACGTGAGAAGCAACGAGGCTTTTCCGCAGTGATTAATAAGTACTGCAGGATTGAAGTTTAACGATTTGAAAACCCCAACGGTGACAGATTTATCCATTTTTTGATTCAACGGGTACATTAAGCGTAAAAACACATCCATCAACACTTCCATATTTTCTTCATCATCATCTTCATTGTCACATTGTTCCCTTTTTCTTTGATCGTTTCCTTCCAATGATAAAAAATCAGACAGTTCTTTCTTAATCTTCTCGGTAGATGTTTTGGAGTTTTCAGTCGGTTGTTCTTCGTTTTGTGCTGGCTTTGTGTTAGTAATCGGTACTTTGTCAACCGGTAATGGAATATGTTCTGTTGGATTAGTAGGTAAGTCTTGAACTATTGTTGAAGAAGATGGAGATTCTAGTGAGTTTTTGTCAGTTTCAAAAGAAACATCTTCAGTTGTTTTAGTAGAGTTCTCGCTAGTTTGTGAGGATGCTGGTAAATCATGTGCCGATATTTCAGACGCAGATGTCATAGCTGGTGGCGTGGTCTCGAGTGCTTTATATCCTGTCGTTGATTCATCGTCAGGAATAGTAGATAGTACACTGTCCATGTTAACCATCAATGTTGACTTGCTGGTGTCAGGATGAATACTAATGTTTTCTCACCGAGCAATCTCTCTTTTATAATCTGTGGTGGGGGTAAATATGTGTAAAAGCTGCATGCTGTCACAAAAAAATCTAAATTATTCTTCTAACCACGCCTGTTAGTGGTGTGTATGTTACAATTGTATCATGTAGTATCAAACAATAAGCTGTAGTTTGGTCAGGAATATTTTCTTCCAACTCAAATTCGATGCGAATGTCTACTGTTGACGACTTTATTGATTCGTTTTGTTTCGAACAATCTATGACTGCTATGGGTGCAATATTCTTGAATGAATCAGGTTGGAGGAGAGGTGAGTTTGTCCTTCCATAGTAAGATGACTGAAATCTTGCATACATATCATATAGAATCCCAAATCTGTCCTTAGAAAACATAACATTGAGGCTGTCATATGGAAAGAACTGTGAATTTAAAAACAGTTTAATGTTTGTAAGTTGAGAGTGGTCAAATTTGCTTGCGTTAGCCGTAATGTTAGACCTTTTATTTGTTTGTAGAGCGAAAATAACATATCTTGGTTTTTCTAGGTTACTAGATGTTTTCACAGCCCACGTTTGACGCTGAGTTGTTGGCAAGACTGGCCATTCATGCATTTCCCAGCTTCTAAATGGAACCACAATATCCCTATCAGATTCCAACATCCGCAATAGGCTTACTCGCCTTTCATCGGCCAACCGTACATGAGGTACCCTCCAAACTATTTTATCCAAATTCAATTTCCATTCAAGTTTGTCAGGTGTTGTTTCACTATCGGCTTCTATAACATCTGTATCATAAGACGATCTCAGTAAGACCAATTCTTGTTTGACATTAATGATTATTCTTCTGTAGTCCTCAGCGAATCCTAGTAAAAGCCGCAACGGAATGCAAAAGTCAAAATAGCCACTTGCATTAGGTTTTACTTTGGTTGCACTAGGTAATATCCACCCGGCTGGTTTTAATGCGTTTATTTCATTGGGTGATAAGGATACCAAACCTTTAAGCGTACTGCTCACACCGACTTTTTTAGTCGAATCCACTACAATGCCTGATATTTCATACCGAATTTCTTCAAACAAAAAGGCCATTGCATTGTTAATAAATGGCACTTTAGATGGCGTAGATCCATTTTTTGCCAAAACCCTTCCTTCAATATAAATATAACTTTCAGATGGTAAGGTATAAGCATCTTGATGTTGTATTGGAATTCGTATCTCATCATTATTTCCTAATTTCGATGAAGCGTAGGGGTTGTGTGTGTGAAACTCTTTCTCCCATAGTGTTTCGTCGAAAACCGGTCCATGTTTTATATCCAGTATGTCCATTTTCATTAACTTTAAAACCGAGTCCTTCTAAGAATTTAGTGTTCTCTCTGGTTAACCTCTCCGCGTTAGGAGATATACTGAAACTGTTCGAATGTTGTTTGGTGCTATATCCAAATTCAAGTCCCATCGTTCTTTTATGGTGCTTGTCTAATGTGTAAGCGCAATGTAATAACTTCTCCTCTAAAATCCACAGTGTCACCGTCTTGATCTAGTACGTTCAATACGATGTCTGAAATGTGAGTGGTGTTTAATGGAAGATATATCAGATTATGAGGCTTTTCAACAATCTTAAATCCCGGCGGAACGGTTGGATAGAATGAATGTAAAATATGTTGGTTTGAACCATCTTTGTAGGCCCCTTGAACAATATTACATGTAATATTAATAGTATTAACCTTGATAATGTTTACAGTTTTTGGACTCGTGTGAAACATATTTGGTTCAAGGATTGTGTCTTGGGATGGAAAACCAAGTAAAGGGCCAATCGATGCCGGTTGAGTTAGATCCAAATAAAATTTACATTTTATTTCACACTTTAAATTGTTGTTATTAGCCCTTAGTTCAATTGCATCCTTTCCCAACTTATTTTGGAGCTCTCTATTTATGTCAGCTATTTCATAAGCACCAGTTTCAATCGCAACAAACTCAGGTAGCTCAGTAAGATCCTTAGCCGTTTTATTTTTTGTATAGTGTAATTTGTTGTTGACACCTTCTATTATGTTTGGAATTGAGTTATAAGTTGTAAAATCCAAAAGTGCAATCTCCCACTGTTTATCTTCTCTTAGGTGTAATGGTGGAAATAGTGAACTCCTCAAAGTTGACGATGTGCCTGTAACTGTTACAGTACAGGAAGACATCTTATAGTTGACTGACGCTTGTGGCTAGAAAGTCCAAACATAAATGTCCGCATACTGATGTTTCTTCTTTTTGTCTTCTATCGTAATTAAAATACACTTTAGGCACTGAACCGAAATATTCGTACAATTCTTTTGGAGGTGGAAGGTTCCCAAAACTGTCAAAATAAAACACAGAATCGGATAATTTCTTGTAACAAACCCAATGGGTACCAGCACCATGAATATCATCAAGATTTACGATTGCGGCTTCATTTTTCCAGATTTTTCTCGGCAACCCGTTCCGCATAAACACACCTCTGAAAAAAGGTATTTTCAAACATGATGCATAGCGTTCAAGCTCCTCGTTGTTCAAGGCTTTATTTGGCAAAATTAATTTGTTGTTATTTAATATGCACGGTATGGTCTTAGGTATAATCCTTTTCCGTTTGACTTTTTTTTAGAACATGTTGAACACCTTTTCCTTTTACGATTTATTTTCTTAGTAGTGCTACTTCTCTTCCTTGTGCCTCCACCGGATGTATTCTTCCTTCGTGTTGTCTTTCTTTTCCTCTTCCTCGACCCTCCTCCAACTGCTGTTTTGGCTTTCATAGCTGCTGTCACTGCTAATGCAGCTGCTCGTTCCCCAACACTTGCGTCACTAGATTTTACTCTCTGCCAAGCTTTTTCAGCAAGAGCTCTATCAGCGATTGATCTTCTTTCCGAATCTGAGTAATTTGAATATGCAATGTCATGCGCTTTGCAGGCTTCGTCCAATTTGTTTATTCCAGGATCTCCACGGGCTAAACGCTTCCGTAATTTCGTACCCGGACCACAGTATTGATAACCTCCAGGTAAATGTAGCTCTATTGGAAGTGCGTCGATAGCTGTATTTATTAGTGCACCTGAAGGTAAAGTCGCAAACGCTTTCTTAAAAAGACCTACTGCTGAACTAGTGAGTCCACCTCCTCTTCTCATGAGTGACGGATCACTACTAAATGGCTTCCTCCTATGCATGATAGTTTTAACGTGTTAGTTCCTTAGTGGTCAGCAATGGTAATGGTTTTTCTAGAACGCTCTTCGTATTATATATTGAATTCACACTGTTTGTAGGGGTTTCACTGCTGCCTCCGCGTGAAAAGGCGAAAGGATTCCTCCCAGACTGTAATTTATCTATTTTTTCATAAATATCTTTCTTTAGTTTGTATATCTCTTCCAAAACAAATATTCTATTTACAACATCAGTATCATTTTCCGCATTCGCCACATTTATAATTTTTTTATATTTGGCATCAAACATTTCTTCACCATTCTTGCAATTTAACGTTAATGTATGAATAATCCCAAGATTTACTGCTTCATCCTTAGAAATGGGATTCGCAATGTTGTACAAACGTTTCCCTCTTAGATCATAGTTTCCATCTCTAGTCAATTGAAAACCTTCATAAGGTGGACCCCTCAAAACCTCTCGGGCCAAAGAGCTTTCATGACGACCGAACTTGTCAACACTCATGTTTAGACTGAACCCTTAAGCTATGTATCCTCTACTTTTTAATTCTTCAGTTAAGGCAATCATTTCGTTATCCAGCCCGTTATGTCCAGCCTGAATAGATTCATATAATAACCGCATTCTGTCAACGAGCTTATTCACATTATTATAATATATGATGTTTGTATCATAGGCAGATTTCATAGACATCCCTTTACCTTTAGCTTTCGAAGGTTTTCCTCTAATATTAGAAAATAGCTTTGCAATTACATCCTTGTATATATCTGATTTATTTCTATGAATAGGTGCATTAGGAGAATAACCTTTTCTATGGGAATTAGTTAACAAACATATATTTTTAAAATTATTTAAATCCCTCTTGGAATATTTATGGGGAGACGACTTAAAGATCAACTCAAACAGTCCAGCGGTGCCTTTAAAAGTTTGATCTTTTACTTTAATATTATCTTTGTCATCCACCTCTATCACACTATCTCCCATTCGAAGACCATCTCTATCCATGCGAGCTCCATATACATGGTATCTTGACGGTTTCCTTGCCCCATGTAGCATTTTTAAAATATATTTTCGTGAAAGAGGTCCTTTGTTCCCAATTTCTTTACTTAAAATGCTGATATTTGTAGGGGAATCTGCTTCTTGTAAACTGCCTACATCTTGAGTTTCTACATCTGATTTACTGCTTGCTTCATCTTCATCTTCATCCTCTTTTTCCAATGAATGCGTTGACCTACTAAATAATTCTGAATCGATCTCTGAGTTGTCGGTTTCTGAAGATGAGTTTGCTTTAATTACTGGTTTTTCTGTTTCTATTTCTTCTTGATCCGTAAATTTAGATTTGTTATTTTTTTCATTTATTTTATTCAGAGGATCTACAATGGGTTTGAATGTTTCCTCTAAATATTTATTTCTAGCCACTAATCCTTCTTTTAGTAACAGGTGTTTCTTCCGTATAGAGTCACTGAGAACTTTTATTTCACTATGCAACTCCTCCTGATTTGGCATTATTAGTTTCGAGTGTTCTCTACAACGTCACAATAAATACTGAAGATTATACATTTAGATGTTTATGTAATAAGACAAATTTATCGAAACCTAATCTATAACGACCGTTATTCATAGCCCTCTCTTTATCCACAACTAAAAATCCAAACTTTTCTTTCCATGCTCTCCCACACAATTCTCTAAACTTTTCAAATGTCATATCAGCACCAACGTGGTCGTTGTATATGTGTTTGAGATTTTTTTCATCCTGTTTGAAAACTATTAAGAAGTTAACATTGTCCCTAATTAACTGTTTTGGGATTTTACTGTATGTCTGACCAATGTAAATAGAGTCGATATGATTATGCCTTCCCATAGAAAAGTATGTTCTTATTCGGTCATGATTTTCAGAAGAAACATCGTCAAAAATAAAAATTGAATACGGCTCGGCATTGTTGGGCTCTATTATCTCACTACTTGCATCAAATTTATACAATGAGACATCGGGCACATCATTCATAATCTTTTCCAATAACAGATATTTTGGTTGATTGAGAGACTTGGAAAAAATATATACATTGTTAAAACTTAATCCGTTTGGCTTTGTAATTAAATTGAAAACAACGTTGGTTTTCCCATAGTTTGAAGGTCCACTAATAATACATCTCATTGTGTTGGGCAATAAAGTGCCATGCTTACTTACTTCCTTATCAAAGATATCCGGTGTCAAACAATCAATGTCATTGACGTCAAGTCTATCCTTTTGACAGATTACTTCCATGATGTTAGTTATACTTGAGCAGTCTATCCGAATGCTGCGACCTTACTGGTTTTTCCATTTCAAAGTAAGTCCTTTTGATCTATCCAAGTATCTTCGGTCTTATCAAATCCCAACCATCTCACTAAAAGCTTATTACCTCTTTTCCTTAAAAACTTCTCAATCAAATAAACACTACCAGTTTTAGATTTTAACAATTCGTGGCCATAAAATCCCCCCTGCAATATTTCTCCTTTACTATCCTTTAAAATGTATGTTTCTGGAAAGGTTGGTTGCACTCGATGCACTGTGAAAACTTCATTTGTCCAATTGGGTAGGTACCCTTTGGTGAATATTTGTTTATATTTACTTATTCTCACATGGTCTCCAATGGAAAATTTAAGAGGAGGCTTCTTATCTAACCGCGGCGTAGTGTTTTCCTTTATGCGTTTCAAAACTAAAGATTCATTTTTTTTTGTTCACCTGATTTGGTTTCATACCTATAGTACGATGTTTTGTATTGTTGTAATCTTTGATTAGAGTTGGAAGAATATCAAACCACACATAACTTCCTCTTTCTGAAAATTTCTTGTACATCAATGTTTTCAATGTGCGATTGAAACGTTCTACAATGGAGGCTTTCTTTTCACTAAAAGTAGAATAGTGATTTATTTTATTTTTCTTCATCAGATCAGAAAAATCTTTGTTAAAAAATTCTTTGCCGTCGTCTGTCTGTAGATGCTTTATACGTTTTCCTATTGCTTGCAGTACCTTTCTCATAGCTTCAGTAACCGAAGGCCCATTTTTATTTTTAAGGGGAATAGCACTGGCAACCTTTGTAAAACAGTCAATAACTGTTAAAATGTATTTGAAACCTTTGTTTATTCTACTGTATGGTTTCATTTCTACAAGGTCAGCTTGATATAAGTCATTAATACCCTTCACGACCGTTGATCTTCTGGGAAAATTTCTTCGAACTGGTTTGTGAAGTTCTTCAACTATAATTTTTCTCTCTTCCATTGGTCTGCTTCATTCTTCGTCCATTATACAACTGAACGATAATTGTAATTTATTCAATTATACTTGTATGAATTTCAAAAGTCAAATTGATATAAAAAAGATGAGTTCAAGGTCATCCAATTCAAGTTTTAAAAAACTTTACAGTTTTAAGTCAAATTGATATAAAAACATGAGTTCAAGGTCATTCAATTTAAGTTTTAAAAAACTTTACAATTTTACAGTTATTCTTTACAGTACAATACAGATTTTGTGGATGTCCGTTTCTTTTTTGAATTTCTTATTCAATCCATTTCTGTTAATGAATAGTGCCCATAAGGGAGTGTGTGGATCTTATTTTGAAGGATCACACGCTTGTCGTCTCTGGCTGACAATGACTTCTTTTTTACTGTCATACTGTACAAATTATGCTTAAAACTCCGGATGGTGTTGAAAGTTGCATTGTACTCAGCTCCTCTAAATAAACAATTATAGTAATGTTCGAATCTCATGTTCTTCATTATATAATTTTTTTTAATCCCTTTTGCCTTTTTAATGATTCCGGCTTCGTTTTCATCCGCCGTGTCATTTTCTGTTCTGCCTGTAAACATCCTTAAGGCATACATCTTTGACATAAGTGCTACAATTTCTTCTAGGGGCACACCAGAAGATTCATCTTTAAACTTTCCTATCACCTTTTTGTTCACGCAGTTGTCATAGGTTGGGTGGTCAATGGGGTAGTCTGAGAAGTCAAAGGAATTCCTGTGAGGAAACACTCTGAGGTCTTCATACATGTCGAGTGTCTTGATCCAGTAGACGATCCCATCAGTGTCCATGTAGCATATTCCAATTTTATCCCGTCCGTAATAGGAAACCATCTTGTTGTAATGGAAGTCATACATATGGGTCTTTGAAATGTCAAGTATACACATTCCTACATATAGAGGTCGATCCATGACAACATTGGTTTTGTCCATGCAGACTGCTACAAGATTTTCATTAATTACAATAGAAGTTTTGAAGTTAGGCTTTTGAACTAATTTTAACATTTTCTTTTCGTCAGAGACCAGTTTCAGATTCATGTGATTCCTTTTGTTTTCGAGACATTTTCCATAAACTGCGTTATTCATCAGTTTATAAAACTATTTGTGGAAATTTGATGTTGCAGCAGCTCTTCTTGCAGTATTAGAATCAATATATTGTTTCAACCAAGGCTTTTGTGTAAATTGAAGTACCCGATTAATTCTAACAATTTTTATGCCCAGTTCAATCGCTTGTTGCACAATCCAGTAGTGTGCTATATAGTTAGTTTTATTTTCAAGTGTTGTCATCAACTTGGGATGTTTACCTCCTGGAGGAATCTCGGTCCTTGGTAGGAGAGGAAGATCATAATGATGGTCGTGAAGATTTTGTGGATACTCGAAGTCAAAGTCCAAAATGTATCCAATATCATTGAACTTTGGGATGTTTACGATGTCTCCTAATACAGTAGGTTCTACCCAGCAAAAACCACCATAAGGCAATGGCATGGACATGGCATAACCATATAGGTTATTGGCATCAAAGTAGCCCAGATATACTGAATCTTCTCTTGGATTATAATTTGGAAGATGTTTGTTATTGGCTTTGACATAACGTGTAACTGATTGTGTTAGCCCTCCTCGAACACCATCTTCAATCATGAGAACCATGTCAATGTCCGTCAAAAGTTGGAGTTCACATTTAGTTTCTTTCATCATTGCCTGCCAAGCTAATCCCGGAGAGGTGAAATAATAAAAACAGTCGAGTCCATAAGCTTTCAAACAGGAATTTCTAAACTCCTCCATTACATCACAAAGGAGAGTTACATCAAGTTTCACATAAAAATCACTGTAATCTCCAAGCGTAGACATGTTAAGTTCTGTCCATACCTTAACAGCATGATCATAATCCTCCGGATCTACTGGTGATTCGTTGAGTTTACTATAAAACATTTCTGGTGGAGGTAGTTCAGTCTCGTCAAATCGGGCAATGGAGTCTATATAGTCGTAGGGAAATACTCCTTTCCTTAATACAAGCTCCAGCTTATCTTCTGAAACAAGCTTCCTCGTTTCAATCAAGTCTCCTCTTTCTAAATTCTTTGAAAGTGTCATCAAACTGAAAGGCATAAATCTTAATGAATCTATGAACCTTAATTTTATATTTTTTACTTTCTTCGAAAAGCTGATAAATTTTTCTGTAGTTTGTGCCAATACATCTATTTGACCTTTGTCTCGACCGAGCTCAGGGATAATAAAGTGAGCGTCGTATCCACTTAGGTTGTGTAATACAACAGGTATAAAATTTGGGAGTTTGAAATTGATGTTGCAGGCGTTGCAAGCAGCTCCTCTATAAGCGCCTGTCAAATGATCATGGTCATGAACCTTGATGTTATCTTCAGTAAACTCCTTTTTGCACAAGTAACAAACGTTCTCCATTAAATGACACAGTTCTTGAAGTGGGTTCAGAGTTTCCATTGGAACGATGTGGCTATAGAGGGTAGATACCTTTTCAGCAATAATGTACAGATCGTCAACAAATCGTTTTGCAGCTTCCTCTCCCCGGTAAAGTTTTGGCGATGTTGGAATACCATAGTGCTGAAGATGTTCTTCGGAAAGTGTCGATTTTACCAAAAGACAATAGCTGTTTGGTTCATGTCTTTGATATTTTCCACTGTCGGGTGCATCGGGATCTATATTTTCTACTGGTATTAACGAAGATTCAAAATCTGCGTAAATGACTATTGGTATTCGGTATTGGTGATGTATGTTCTTAAACTTCAGAACGGAATTCCTCGGGGTAGGCAGGATAACCTTTACTGCCGCATGATCTCCACAAAGCTTAGAGTGTTCCGTCAGCCAACGATGACCTCCTCTAGTAAAAGCGATATTCTTAAAACAGAAACATCTTTTACAAACTGTTATTTGACTTTTCCTTTTTGTAAGTTGTTTGTGAATCAGTTTAGTAAAATCTTTTATATACACATAATGTGAAACATCACCATCTGTTAATAGCAATAAATCTGTATGATCTGCAAGTTGCCGAGTCACTACTTTTAAAGGGTAAACATTGTTTCTACTGTCGAGTCCAAAAACATTAATAGATACACCTGGATTGCGTTTTTCAAAACGTCCTATCTCGGCCAATGACACTGGGTAGTTTAGCCCATTAAAATTATACCTACAGATTAGTTCTTGATACCTTCTATTTGGTCGTTCCGGATGTTGGACACCTTCATTCACTAGATGTTTTGCTAACATAGAATATCTGAAGCATTCATTGTCATTGTTTTGAACATTGATGCATGACAAAGTATTTTTTATCTTTGCTGGCAGTGGAATATAACTGCTGCCACGATCTCCGTATCCACGTTTATGAACGCGTAAATCCAGACTGTTAATGTTGAGCAGGGACCATCCAGATCCTCGAGCTTCATGTTCCGTTATTTTGAGTACCAGTTCCTGCAAACATTCCTCAACAATTTCATCAATATTTGAGGTCACCATGATACTGCGGTTTCTAGAGAGAAACCCTCTGTTGGACAGTTCTCCTTCAACATTATTAAAAGTTGTATCTAATAGCAATCCGAATTTTATGAAATTCAATCGGTGGAGTTCATAATTTAGTTTTTCAACAATGACATCTTTTACTATAGTCAGGAAATTTTGTAGTTCAAGCGAATTTGTATTGTTTATTCTATAATGTCGGACAACAGCTCTCTCAAATGCTTCCACTAAAACTTCCACTCCCAACGTAGAATCTTGACTCGGAGTTCCTGTAGTCGAAGGTTCAGACGATTCATCAGCAGAATCCATCACATCTTCTCTTGGGGGTGCAGCTTCACTCGGTGTTCCTGTAGTCGAAGGTTGAGACGATTCATCTATAGGATCCACCACATCTTCTCTTGGGGGTGCATATGCGATGACACTTGGCCTATTCTGCTCCGTAGAATTTTCGGCAAGGAAGCGCACAAAATCCGGATGGTCTTCACAGTCGGACGGTGTATTTTCCGTAGCATTATGATAAATTTCACAATGCAATACATACAAATCTTCGTTAGAGAAATCTTCATTACAACGACGGCAGTAATACATCGTAGTTGAATTGCTGTTCCATGCGCTGTATGCAGTTCCAGAAGTAGGAATGAGAACAAATGCTTGAATTTTCTACTTATATATCAAATGCTTACCTCAGCACTAAATTCCTATTGGTTCATTTTTTGCTGACATCAGCACCTTTAATCTCATTGGCTCATCAAATTAACCTGTGAACATGAATGTATTTTAAAATCATTATTGCACGAACCTTTCTAGCGACAACATCGTAATGGAGCAGCCTGTACAGGTCCCCGAAATATCCTCTACTACACCACCTTTTCAAATATTGCCTACGGGGAGGCAAGTCACCGGTGAAAATCAACCCGTACAAGTTCATTCTGTAACAAGCAGAACTAGTATAACATCAAGAGAAGTGATCGCTGCGTTGGAAAGATTAGTGGGAGCAGATTATTTGTCCGATGAAGATGCCAACGCAGAGTAGTTACGCTCCATAAGGGTTTACTGTGTAAAACCTATACAAAACAGCCGTTTTCACGGCTACCAATTTTTCACTCGTTTGTAGCAGCAGCTTGTAGCAAATATAAAATTAAAAATACAAAATAAGTTAGCTCTGCAAAGTCTTTAAACGATTGAGTGTAATGGTGGCCTTTAGAAAGGCCATTTTGAAGTAGACTAAAAGTCTAACTATCGCTTAAGTATGCGACACCATCATCATCATCCTCCTCATCGCTGCAACCGTCAAATAGTCTCCGTCTGGCATCAGGAGCATCAGGTAGAACAGGGGTCGTGTCTCCCTCGCCATCTTCGATCGGAAGGAAATATTCAATGCTGTCGGCTTCGGACTCTGTGACATGGGAAGCAACGGTCAAATCAATGAATTCATCAATGTCCGATGCGAAAGATGATGTTTCAGCTTCATCGAAGTTGCTGAAAACTTCCATGTCAACATGAGGATCGTCGTCTGGCATAGCAATTACTTCCTCAACGACCACATCAAACTCTTCACCTAACACATCTTCCATCGTGTCTTGCAGTCGCTTCCAGGTGGGAGGCATGTCAAGTGGTGCCATGGTGAGTAGGGTGAGAATGAAAATGGACCACAACATGCGCTTAAGTGCGACCCAACGTACCGTACAGAATATTCTGGTAACTTCTTAAATCGCATACCATTTTATTTTGCTTACCTACTCAAATAACTAATGTTTGGAGTGAGTAAATATCTCTCAATAGAACAATTCATTGGGAAACAGAACACAGAAACTTTAAAAAAAGTGGTTATTAATGTTAGTTTGTTTTGAGTTCGTTAAATCTTTTAATTCAATATCATAATGTATTTTGTTGGTCGAAGACTAAAAGAGGTGGCACTGATAGTGTCAAAACGAGTGAATGTTGGTTTGAGGAAATATTTCTCAATAAAACAATTCATTGGGAAACAGAACACAGAAACTTAAAAAAGAAGTCATGAATGTTAGTTTGTTTTGGGCTCGTTAACTCTTTTAATTTAATATCATAATATACTTTGTTGGTCAAAGACTAAAAGAGGCTGCACTGTTAGTGTCAAAACGAGAAATGGTGGTTATAGTGTCGAAACGACAAATATAAAATTAAATAAAAATACAATATAAGTTAGCTCAGCAAAGTCTTTAAACGATTGAGTGTAATGGTGGCCTTGAAAAAGGCCGTTTGTGTCCGCCCTCAGATGTTGTGTGAGGTGGTGCCGTCGGTCCGCAGACTGTGCCCTTACGGGCATTTGATGATGACGATGACCGGCCGCTGATCTTAAGTAGGCGCCGAAGGTCTTTCAGCACCGCGGACTTTAGAGGCATGTCATCCTCCAGAGGAGTTGGCGGGACCCACACCCCAGGTTCCAACAGCCGGAGCCGGACTGTCTTCCCGCGGGGGTCGGCCGCGATGCTGTCCAGGTCCTTGGCGACCAGAGCGATGTCCGATCGGTCCCGGACTTCTCTTTGCAGGTTGGCCCGCTGGTTCCATGGCCATTCTGCGATGTGGTGGCTCCTCGCCGTCTGGTGGTGGACGATCTCGTAGGCCATGTTCAGCTCATGCATTTTCATTTGAATGGTACGCTTAAGTGCGACCCAACGTACCGTACAGAATACACTGGTAGCTTCTTAAATCGCATAAGCTATGCTGATTCATCATTTTATTTAGCTGACCTAATCAAACAACTAATATTTGGTTTGGGCAAATATTTCTTAATAAAAAAATCATTGGGAAACAGAACACAGAAACTTATTTTATAAGTTCCTTAAAAAGAAGTTATAAATGTTAGTTTGTTTGGGAGCTCGTTAAATCTTTTAATTTAATATCATAATGTACTTTGTTAGTCAGTCTAAAAGAGGCTGCACTTATAGCTGCAAAACGAGTGAATGAAATGGTGGCCTTGAGAAAGGCCGTTTAGGACCAGCTCCTCCAGCTTAGTCGGACTCCCACATCGGCGTTGCTTTTCGTCCCTCTGTCTTCGGTACATTCTTTTTAAACATTAAATATGACCCAGTCTTGGGTATTGGCATCATGAATTTAGGCATTTTTTTCCTTTATAATTTTATGTTCATCTAGAAAGATGACCATTCTAGGCTCTTTGGTCTGTTGCAGAAGTTTATACTTCTTCGACACCTTCAGTCTTTCAAATTTTGTACCCTCAGCGAACGGTTCCAAGTCGAAACTTGCTTTGGGTCTTGCCGCTCGGTTGTGTGTGGAGCACAAATCCTCGCCCAGCCTGCAGTACTTGCCACACGCCTCGCCCTTCTTCGCTCCTCTCTTCAACTCGTAGGTACACCGTGGAGCGTTCTTCACCCTGGGCGTCAACCGTATTTTTGGTGTACCGGAGGTCGAACTTCCCGTCGAAAGCTTGGGGTCAGTCCTTCTGATGTAGTCCCTGGTCTCTTCATCTGACGACTCCGAGAGGTCGGGACCAAAGTTCAGCGGACGTGCGATGTACTTCGGGGCGCTCGATGTGGGAGCCTCGTCTGCCGGATCGAAGATGGACTTCTTTGGCAGGATTGCTTGCACAGCTGCAGTAGTCTCTGAAGGGTCCATGTCTCCTGGCTTCAGTGGAATCAAGAGCGAATGGAAAATACCCTAAGGTACAACACCAACGTACCGTATAGGAAACAAGGATAGTTAAGTTGATGAAAGACTTGTAATTTTCTTTACTCAAACCTTTAGGGCATTTAAAATAAACTATGTTGACCGAAAAATTAATGAAATTTACGGTCAAAATACATTACTTTGAGCCGGTATCTACTTGGCGTTGTGATTATTAACACATGAGGTGCTGCATTAAAATAGTAACGTAGCTACTGCATGAGTGCACAAACGACTTGAAAATTTGGTGGCCTTTAGAAAGGCCGTTTTGTCCAGGGTGGAAACTAGATCCAGTAGGCGAATCCCTTCGGATAGTGAGGGTCCTGGCCTGGCTCGTCCTTCTTCAGGAACCTCGTAGAAGTGCTGGGCCACTCCATTGATCTCGGCAGCTGGACCCTCA
This sequence comes from Neoaliturus tenellus, assembly GCA_030545055.2. Taxonomy (NCBI): domain Eukaryota; kingdom Metazoa; phylum Arthropoda; class Insecta; order Hemiptera; family Cicadellidae; genus Neoaliturus; species Neoaliturus tenellus. Next base: position 35,993,456 of record CM061537.1, read on the forward strand.
ACGTCTGCGTCGAATCCCTCACGAAAACCAGTCGACCTGATGTCTCGGTGTACAGCACTTCGTAGAGGCCTGGATCGAGACGCCACAGCCGGTGAATTGGAGGTGTGGAGGAGCTGAACCGAGCCAGTGGAGCTGCAAACCTCCGTTTCAACCTTGTCAGCTTCTTCTGCGGAGTCGTTGACAGTATTTCGGCCCAGGTGTCTTGGATAGGCGTGACGAGCTCCCACTGTCGAGTCATCTCAGCCAGAATCTCCTCCACGGGCGGCAAGTCTGCCCAAGTCACCCACTTCTTGTGGACCGCGCCGTCAGAATTCTCGCTGGCCCTCTTCAGGATCGGGCGAGGAGCAGAGGTCGTTCCAGTCTGGTCCATCTTGGCTCTTCAGCGGCGCAGGAACAAGTGAAGGGAGCTCGACAAGCTCTCGGGTTTTGTCAACTCGCTCTGGCTTTCTATTGGTGCGCATGAATTACACTTACTCAGCATTTTTTCCGTGGCCTTTAGAAAGGCCGTTTCAAATGTCGGGAGGAACGGGAACCAAATACATTAGCCCAAAAGTTTTAATCGTTTAGGCCAGAACATGTTTAGCCCGATGAAAGTTCTAAAACAGTATTCTGTACGGTACGTAGCTAGGGGAAAGAATCGAGTGATTTTGACCGTGATGTTTAAACTTTTTTCGCCAATCTTTATAGAACATGATCGGACATTGTTAGGGGAATAAAATAAAGTAGTTTGACCACGACGATTAAATATTTTCCGCCAAATATTTTGTGTGGATGCGTGGTTGTAGTTAGCGCAGTAGAATAAAGTTACTTTGGTGACAAGGTTTGAAATATCTTGCCAGCTTCATCGAGTTCATTCATTTTGACACAAATAATTTGCTTTGAGTACGGTAAGTAATGGAAATGGCCCTACAGCAGTGAAGTATCCCGCCAAAAGATCTCGTGACCGGTGAAATTTACAAAACCGATTTCTGTACGGTACGTAGTAAGGGGAACAAAATAAAGCTGTTTTGACCGCAAAGTTTAAAAGTTTTCCGCCAAACGTTATTTACTACGGTCGGGCATCGTCAGGGGAGCCAAATAAAGAAGTTTTACCGTGAGGTTTAAAAACTTTCCGCCAAATTTTAAGGAGACACATCCCTTTGTGTCACTATGATGCATAACAAATTTCGGTACACTTTTGTTGACTGAAATCGGTGGTAGTTATTTGATAAAAATATAATGTGTTTAGAGCTAAAGACTTAACATTATTAATCCAAAACTTTGTGTTTTAAGTCGGTAGCAATTAGGGGGCCGATAAAGCGGTTTGACCGAGACAATTAAAAGTTCTGGGCGAAAGTAAGTGAGTGAAGTGGCGTGATAAATAAGGAAAAAGAATTGTATTTTATATTCATTTTTGTATAGTAATAATATATTGCACATCGAATAGTCCATTAGTTTTCGGATACGAATTAGTTCAGCGTTGGACTTGATTGCAAAACGATTAATATTGGTGGCCTTTAGAAAGGCCGTTTTGTGGTATCAATTAAATTAAACTGATATCCACTTAGCGGTGACTCGCTGGCTCAGTTGTCCATCCGTTGGCACCCCAATCTCAAAGTACGTCTTCTTCGGACTCCGATGTGGAAGAGGTACGCCAGTGGGTAATGGCGTTTGCAAGACGGTTCTCCCCAGAAGCAGCAAGGCCACTCTCTCTTCCGCATTGAAGTCCAGGAGACAATAAAGCCCGGTCTTGAGCTTCCACAGGCGGTGGGTCTTGACTCCCGGAAACGGTGATTTGGGCCGGCATCGTTCACTGGGCGTGATGGGTGAAATTGGCCTGCCTTCCGTTGTTGGGACGACCCCGGGAGCCGGAGCTGAAGTTGGTCCCGCCTGCAGAACATATTTCTCCGCGTAGTCTCTCTTCCCCCCAAGAATTTCTCGAAGAAGACTTTCGGCTCTCACGGCGTTGGAGGAGATGACAACCCGCTGAGGCAGAACTGGAGTGGATGACGCCGGCTTGGTCCTCGTTCGATTCCGCACCGGAGATTTGGGGTTTTTAGCGGGCAACTGAGCAACGGGGTCCCTCCGAGGCATAACCATCTTCTTGGGCCGAGTAGGTTTCCTCAGAAGCATCGGTGGAGTCTTCTCTGTGGCTCTGTGGCTGGCATCCTCGTGATCTGGCTGGAGTGATGAATAATTCCGCAGCGTGGCCGTGGGGTAGTCATAAACTCTAGCTCGCTTCTGATTGGCCCAGCCACTGAGCCAATGAGAGACGTCGATTTCTCGCTGAGTCAGCGGAAAAGTTGATAAAACCAGGAGCTGCTCTCGCCACAGCATCACTCCGGATCGAGCCGTCACGGGACCATCCAAGAAGCAGCTCCGACCTCTCCGGCCGACTTTTGGGACTCGGCGGACACCATCGGAGACACCGGGCATTCGGCGTTGTCTTCGGAGAAGCGCATCCCTACGTGGTATACCGCCTCGGAGCCAAAGCCAAGCGTGCACCCAAGCAGGTCAACTCGCTTGCGCCGCTCGATGTCTACGGAGGTTGCCGTCGAGTCACCGGGGTTGAGCGCCGCCCCTGTACCGAGGAATGTCGCCGTGCCTGGGAAAGACTACTCCGTACGAGGGCGAGAAGTTTCGGAGCCGCTGTGAGACGTTCCCTGGGCGTCAAGATCAGTTTGATCACGGGACCGTTAGGTCCCTTCCCTCGTTTGCACTTGGCCTCTGCGCTTGCCTTCTTTACTGTCCTTTCTTTGCATGGCTTTTGCGTGGGTTCTTTCTTATATTTTTACTAACTAACACTCAAGGGTACTTAAACTATGTTCCCTTACCTGATTCCTATCACACCCCCCAAAAACAAACATACCCGGGTGGTTCGCGCAGTGCGGTTTCTGCGGTCCCCCACACCTTGGTTCACTCGGTCGGCTGGCCTGCCCAGCTACGATGAACTGCCCCTATACTTGGCTGGTCGGCTGGCATGTAAGCTACAGTCAAGTTCCTTTTTTTTCTAAGTCCCAAATGACCTTGAACATGTTTGAACCTGCCCGGGGTAAAAACTTTAGTTAAAGTCCGGGGAAACAAAATAATTATTAGTGGCGGACTAAATAATGTAAAGTGTCGGAGACTTAAAGATGAAGCCCGCAGTAAAAATTTTGAGAGAAAGCCGAAACGGCCTTTCTAAAGGCCACGGTAGTTAACAGGATAAATCAAATAATTCAGAGAGAAAAGTGAAATGATGGTGTATAAAAGAATAATGAAACTGGTCAGAAATAAAAATAGAATATTTGCATCAAATAATAATAATTGTTAAGCGGGGTTTGTAGAGAAATAGAAAGGGGAAGAATGTTATTTATTGCCCGGGTAGTTAAAACGGACTCTGTGATTTGTTGAATCATAAAACCGGTTGAATAATTGTTCAATAATTATATTTGATGAAATAAACTATGTTTTGATAGAAAAGTGTAAGTCATTAACGAAAAAAGAGCATAAAAAAATAACCCTTGTAAAATAATCCCAAGTGAACGAATTATGTTGAGATCTAGTCTTAAGCCATTAGCAATTACCGCCGTTTGCAAGTTAATGGGCGAAGGAATTAAGCCTTACTAGCCTGATCGGCACAACACCCGGGGGGGTTTAAGGGGGCGAAGCCCCCCCAACAAAGGGGGGGGTCTGGGGGGGGCGAAGCCCCCCCCCAGCGCGCTTATCTTATCTTATCTAAGATCTAAGATAAGATAAGAGATAAGATAAGATAAGATAACAGATAAGATAAGAGATAAGATAACCTCCCAAGACGGACCACCCACGTCGAAATTATAAAAACTTCGTTTTTGCTCGTTTTTCTTCGTTTTTTTTGCAAAAAAAATGTAAATTCATGTATATTATCATTTTAGACAATTATTTAACACTTTTTCATCATAAATAAACGTAAAATAAAATGAAAATTAGCCCTCTCTGGTCTCTGCTTTAAGTTCAATAGCGTATTAGTGACGTCACACCACCACGTCACACCCGTGACGTCACACACTCCACCTCGTCACCGTATGACGTCACACATACGTCATCACACGTCACAAATACGTAACCACTGATTAAAAACCGCTGAATTTGCGTTTGTCCTGAAAGCCCCATAATGCCTCTACTGGCTGGCTATTAATGCCATACGATATATATATCCAAAAAAATTAATTGTGACACACTTTAACATAAGTTTAAAGCCACAATTTTGACTATTACAATATTTAATATTACATGTAGAAAAGCTCAAAGTTTTGCTCAATAAATCTCGCCATAGCCACCCTGCATATCTCTCTACAGGTTGTAAAAATTTAGGAAATTTGCATATGGATTATGTATGATTTCTAACTCTATTCTTCACATGTATGATGTATGATTTATTGGGCATTAAAGAACATTGCCTGATGAATTTCTTAACTGCCAGCTGTTATGTTCCAAAAGTATTTCCAAAAAGTTTTAAATTGTAATCTTTTTAAAAACGTATTTTTTTATTTCTCATTTAAATTTTCTTTGTTAAATTCTCTGTTAAATTTTTTGTGATGTCAAGGAGAGATTTAAGCCGTTAAGCAACAATGTATTGATGGTTACTTCGGTAGTGTTGGATGGCTACTAAAGCAGCCTGAGTTCTGCCCCTCGCGCGTCTGCGATTTATTGCAACATACTCCGTATACCGCAAAACAAAATACCCCCGTCGCAGCAGACCTGCGTACTCAGCGAATTTCCAGTGGAATTTCAGATTATTTACTTTCCCCGTAAAAACACCATAGGATCGAGTATGTAGGTTTGCTGCCATGGGGTGTTGTTAGAAAATCTAAGTTAATCAATAATTGGTGAATGTAAACACAAAATTGTATTAAGCTCTGGCAATTTTTTATTTTCCCTATAAACCCCATGGGGGTGAGTATGTAGGTTTGCCGCCATAAGGGTTTTGTAAGCAATTATAAGTTAAGCCCTATCTAGATAATGTACATACCAAATTTGATTAAGTTATGTCAATAAATAAGCAAGATATAGGGTTATTTTGATTTCCCATAAGAATAACATGGAAAACACATTTTTGGATTTTCCCCGTAACCAGTTATGCTAAGATGAAAATTCAAAATACCAAATTGTTTGTTTTTTTAAGCTCTTTAAAATGGTTTCAGTTAAAATTGATGAATTTTGAAAATTGCGGTCGAAAAATGCCAAAAACCCATTTTTGACCCCTTTGAAACCCCATAAAACCCCGTTCCCATAACCCGACAATGCTGGTTCGCGAACTCATGAAAATAGACCTGGTCTTACACCTTCATACCAAATTTCATCAAAATCGGAGGTTCCCTTCAAAAGTTATCGGTACCACGGACACATATATATATAGATAGATAGATAGATAGATAGATAGATAGATAGATAGATATATATATACATATATATGAAAATGAACGAATGGTGTTTTTGGCTTCTGGGGACCTCAAAATGAAAAAGTAAAGTGGTCCCGGGCTTAGGTCTTACCATGACTACTACCGTAATAGCGTATTCCCTATAGGGAAATTCGCTAAAATTGAATTTTTCCACAGTCCAGACCTAGACTAATAATAAAGCTGGGTTATTATCTTTTTTAAATTGTTTTGATGATGATATGTAAAATTTATTCCAAGTTGACAGGCCATTAAATATAAAAATTATTTTTAAAACTTTAATAGCTGAATTCATTTTTAGGCTAGAAATGCCGTCGGCTATGTTAAGTTTGTGTAATCAATTTTTTTTTAATCCTTTTTGCCTTAAACAACTTCTTACATTTTAACTATACCGTACAATTTTATTTTTTTTTTATTTTGGACATCTACGATGTAGAAAAGTAGAAAGGAATATGGAAATGTGGCATTTGTCTTGAAAGATAATCTTTCAACAGTTGTCACAAAATAAGATACCATGTGCATAATAATCTCGATCATTTTGCAAAAAGCTACAACTAAAACAATTCATACTTATTGTTTCTCTTGATTTAAAGGTAGGACAAAATAGTCCATGACTTAGAGAAAAGCCCGAAATTCCTTTTAGAACTAAGTACTGGAAATTATTTTACTGTTTTTATCTTGTCTTATATTCTAAAACAAGTACCTTTTGTAAGGGAATTTTTTTTTCTCCCAGGGGTTTTTAGGTTTTTGGTTGTATACGAAAAATCGATTAGAGCTAGTCTTATGTATAGGAAAAATACGGTTTTCGTCCTAAAAATATTCAAAATAACCATGTTATCTTATGAAATTTTTTTACTAAACTGAAAAAATTAGCTGATATATGTAGATATACGTAAATGTGTTAGCTGTAGGTAAAAAAATCTATAACAAAGTGGAAGTTGGTCACGCGAGTGAGCGAAGCAAATGAGAGCGTATTGAAAGGATGAGTTTGAGTGAGCGCACTGAACGAGCCATGTGAGCTCAAGACAGTGTGAGCCAAGCGAACGAGATTTGTTTAAGAAAGGAAAGCGAAGCTTAGTAATTATACCGTGCATTAGCTTGGTCCGTCTCGTAATTGTTTAGTAGGTTCTATCGAGCAAACATTACAATTTATTAAAAAATTCATATTCAGGTACAAAGTTACAACGATAAAGATTGGTAAATACGTAGAACAAGCAACCCCTTAGCTATTTTAATTTTTCAATTAACTGTAAGCCCAAATCATAGTTTAAACCACTTTAAACTATAAAATACTATAATATTATGTAACAGATAGGCACACAAATCGGTAACATAACGAAGCAAATTTTTATGTATGTACACGCTGGCAAAGTCAATAGATTGTTTGAGTTACATGTCTAAAACTTAAAAAACCCTTAAATGGTCAATTGGTCAATACAAAATAATTCCCTAAAGTCATAAAATATTTACAGTAATTCAAATAACGGATCAATTGAATATTCAAATAACTGACAATATATATAGTAGAATAATTATGGATTGAACTCATTTTTTTCAAGCTAAGATTTACATATTAGGTTAAGGAAGGGAAGGTAGTAGCAAATCTTAAAAAGAAGGGTGGGGGAGAGAATATTCAAATGCACTCCCCTATACACAACTTATCCACCTTCTTTATAGTGTTGTTTTGTTAGAGTTTGCACAAACTAGTTGAAGAAACAAAGTTATTTCAAAAATCACCATTAAGATTGAAAAGAATATTTCTCAAACAAATAATAAACCTTTTTGATTAATCTATTATATTGCATTACATAACCTTAATATTACTAAGCATTCTTCGGGGGCAGTGGGCTTTCCACTGTACAGGTGTTTCTTGGCGACCCCGGGGTACCTGAGCCAAGCTGTGAGACCCTCCTCACAGTTCTTCCCGATCTAGGGCCTTACTTCTCATCTTTCAGGTCTTAGCTCACCGTCTTTATTCTTTCCTGAGCTAACCTTGCTCACCTTCTTGTTTTAGACCCCGAATCAAGGGCATCTTTCCACCTTCTTTCGACCGGCGCACGCTGGGGGGGTCCTGGGAGTGTCCCTGTTGTGTTGCAGGGACTGATGTGTGCCTCGCACTGCCGATAGTCTCCTCCAGTGTGTCGTCAGAAGCCAGCCGCTTCGGACCTTAGTCAGGAAGTGCGGCATGGATGCAGAGATCGGACTCTGCATTGCCACGGCAACCCCCAGCACGTCCGGCACATTTTGTGTATCGGTGCTGGGCAAACGGAGGTTTCGGGCCCCAGAGTACTGGGGTAGGGGTGTCTTATCTCCTACGGGGGGGTAGACCTCCGAGGGTGTACCCGCTCTCGGCCAATGAAGGGCCGCCTCTTGCCGCACGATGCGCTGGTGACATGAAAGCATGGATTTTATCAACCGAAACACAAAGAACGTAAAGGTGAATGAGCAAGCCGCTTTTAGGCGAAGCTCTATCGTGCAGAGGTCTCCTACCTCGAAGACTGGAACGCCAACAGGGGGAATTAAAACCTCCCCCCCACCGGCACCGTTTAAGACGGTAAGTGACGCCGGATCGTCGTCCGAGCCTGAAAAGGAGAAAGTGGAGGTCAATCTAGCGACGAAGGTGACCGAGGCAGAAACCTCAAAAGCCAGGCTCGATGGAATACCTCCCAGGAAGAGCCCTCTTCGTGCGGCATTCGACCTGCAAATGCTTCGGCAGCAGCAGGACGACGCCCACGAGGAGGAAGACTCATGTCTGAAGAAGATGAAAGCTCTTTTGATGGAGATGGCCAAGGCCCTCTTAATTCAAAATAACAAGGCCATAAAAGAGGGGATTCCGAAACTCGAAGATTCTCTAGAAGAAATCGAGGAATGCCGGAAAATCAGGGTAAAGGCAATGAGACAGGAGCGCTTAGATACTTTAGATACTTTATTTGAAACACCGACGCACTCTGTGGTGCGTATTTTAAGATGAGTATGACTGAAGGGATGAGTGTGATGATTGTGATGGATCAGATGAGGTGTAGCTTTGTTACTGACAAATGTCAGCTGTTTTATTTGTCAGGATCATTAATTATTATTTTTTTACAAATATCTTTATTTACAGGATCAACACTTTCGTATTTTACACTGTATCATGAACATAATAAAATTAACGAACAATATAAAATAACATGTTGAGGAAACACAATTGGCACCTCTTGACTAAAAAGAAACAAGTTTAAGTGAAAATGTAAAGTTTTTAAGTGTTAATTAATCCATGTTATTTAATGTATGATATCTTCTATGTTTCTTCGTTTTAATCTTCTATTTTCTAACAATTGATCAAAAATTCCGGATATAGTTGGGAGATCAGATGCCACTGTGTTATTGTAAAATTTTGACGTTAATTTCTTCGTAAATTCTTCGATAGGTTCAATTTCTAGATCTCTTTGCAATTGTGAGTTTCTAACAAACCAAGGGGCATTAACAGATAGGCGTAAAATTTTGTTTTGGAATGTCTGGATTTTCTTTAAGTGGGTTTTGCTGGCAGTTCCCCAAACTTGGCACCCGTAGGTAAGGATTGGTCTCAAAATAGATTTATAAAGTAACAACGTACATTTAGTTTTTAATTTAGAATTTCGATTTATCAGGGGGTAAATCATTAATTAATAGCCCAATGACCAAAGGCAGCTGGGTCCAGTATCGAACCATCAAAAAGCACTATCTTTTCTCAGGATCGAACCGGCTACCTTCAGATTCAAAGGCGAGCTCTTTAACCACTCAGCTACCCAGCCAATTTGTAGCGCGATGTCACGAACCGAGTCATCTCTGCTTCGCCTCAAGCTCATCTGGCTGAGTCCCACACTCAAGCCAGAAAGCGAAAGAAGAGGCAGAACGGTTCATCGTCGGGAAGCCCTGAGCTCGGGAGTTGGACTTGGCGCCGAGGCCGGTTTTTGTCACTGCATAATCGCAGACATCTCCTGTCCCGGCTGCTCATTCCATCCCGGGCGCTGTCGTTGTTCCAGTGGCTACTCCTGCAGAGGTTCCTGCTCCAGCGGCTAATCCTGCCTTGGCAGCAAACTCTGCCTCAACACCTTTGGGGGGCTGGAAGACGCGCCTGTCTAAGAAAGAAAGGAGGAGGCAGAAGCAAGCGGAGGCAGCTTCGAAAAGTGCGTCGAGGGTGGAGTGGACACAAGTCTCAAACCCGGTTGGGGAGGCCTCTGGCAAGTCTGTCAAAAAGCCTAAACAACCCATGCCTAAGAAGCCCAGGACGGAGGCAATCTTGATCAAGCCCTTAGGATGGTGATCTTTTGCCGATGTTCTGGGTCAGATTAGATCGTAGGCCAAACCGGAAGAGAAAGACACCGTTATCAAGTCTATTCGGCGAACCCAGAACGGGGATGTCCTCCTCGAACTGGGGAAGTCGAGTGACAAGATCGGTTTTGCCGCTTCCCTCAAGACTGCAATTGGGGACAAAGGCTCCATCAAGGCCCTAGAACCGAAGTGTTCGGTCGAGATTCGGAACCTTGATGCCCTCTCCACCGAAGACGAGGTGACCCGTGCGATCCAGGTGGCACTCCCGGAGATACCGGCTGATGGAGTGAGGGTATGGCTGACAAAGCCTAACTGAAGCCAACTCCGGATGGCTGTTGCTGAGGTGGGCAAAAAGCACGCCAATAAGCTGCTTAGCCTTCAGCACCTCAGAGTCGGTTGGGTCAGTAGCAGGCTCAAACGGAAGGTGGTAGTTTCGATATGCTTCCGTTGCCTCGGTTTCGGCCACTCCTCCCGAAACTGTATAGGGCCCAACAGGAGTGCCAACTGCTTCCAGTGTGGAAGCCAGGGCCACAAACGCAAGGAATGTTCCTCGAGCCCCTCCTGCTTCCTCTGCAAGGATTCAGGCTCCAGTGTCCTCGGTCACTTACCCGGGTCTGGTCAGTGCGGTGCCTTCAGAACTGCACTTGAACAGGCAAAAGGCAGCGGCCGGTAATTCGCATCCTCCAGGCCAATCTTCATAGATCCTGGGGAGCTGATAACCTTCTAGATCAGCTCGCCCGAGAACTTGGTACTGACGCGCTCCTTATCAGCGAACAGTATCGGGACAGAGACCCAAACACTTGGATCTCCGACAGTATCGGTACTGCTGCATTTTGGGCGCGTAATACGCGGGATGTCTTGGTGCGGAGTCATGGTCGCGGCCGAGGATTTGCCTGGGTTAGGTGTAGAGACGTGACAATCTTCAGTTGCTACCTCACCCCCAACTAGGCCGTCCAGGACTTCCGCGACAAGATAGATAGCCTAGAGGAGTGCCTTCTTTGCACCACCGGGCATGTCGTCGTTGGTGGCGATTTCAACGCCAGGGCCGTCGAGTGGGGAATGCCCTCTACCAGCTCCCGGGGGAAATACATCCTGGATTTCATCGCCAGGGCCGGTCTTGTCGTCCTCAACCAGGGCGACACACCTACTTTTTGGCGCCCCGGGCAGAGAGGCACGATCCCTGACGTCACCTTTGCGTCTGAGTCGCTCCTTCCGACGATCTCTGGCAGGAGGGTTGTGGAGGACTACACGGGTAGCGACCACCAATACATCGTGTTTGACCTGCATGATCAGGCAAATCGTCGAGTTTCCTCATCTCAGGAAGGGCCACGCCGGTGGGACACCAACAAACTGGACGTGGCCAAGTTCACCGAAGTCATCTCTCGGGGAGCGCAGGGCTCCCCGATCTTCAGGGCAGGGCCTGGTGAGGCTGGGGCCGAGGCACTAGTAACATCCACGATGGAACTGATCGTCTCGGCCTGCGACCAGTCTATGCCGCGAAGGAAACCCCTTCATAATGTTATTGTACAGTCTATCAGCATCATTTGATAACTTTAGAGTAGCTATTGAGTCTAGGGACACTTTACCTTTCCCTGATGACTTGAAAATTAAAATCATAGAGGAGAGTGAAGCAAGATCAAAAGATAACTATGAACGGAAGGAATACTCTTTGTATTGTAAATCTAAACAGTTTAAGCCTAAGAAACATTTTTTCAATGGTAACAATCAAAACAAGCCGTTAGAGTCTAATTCTAATTTTAAAATTAAACGTTTCAAATGTGGTAAAAAGGGTCATAAGGCTAATAACTGCAGATCTAAACCTAATGGATCTAGTTTTTAAGTGGAAGCTGAATGTTTTTCTTCTGATTTGAACTCTTTTAATCTAACTACTTCTGAATGGTGTCTTGACAGTGGCTGTACGTCACATATGTGTGGGGAAAAATCTCACTTTAAAAGTATTCAAAACTCGGATGGGACTTTAAAACTTGCATCTAAAGGTCAAACAGCAGAAGTTTCTGGCATTGGACAAGTTTCTCTTGAATTGAGTAGGAATGATATTGTTCTGTTGAATGATGCTCTTTTCGTTCCAAACTTATCAACTAACTTGATGAGTGTTGGTAAAATAACTGATCGAGAATTTAAAGTAACTTTTAAAAAGGACGGAGCTGTAGTTCAAAATCCTAGAGGGAATGTAGTCTTATCAGCAGAACGACAAGGTGGTCTTTATTATGTCAAAAATGCTAAACCAATTTTAGGTAATGAAAGGTCAAATTGTTCTAAACAATCTGATATCCTAGATTGGCATAAAAATTTACGGCATCTTAATGAATCTGACTTGAAATTAGCTTTAAAAGATGAAGTTGAAAATGAATTATGTTTTAAGGGCCCCATACACGGTCAATATTATTGTACAATATATTGTACAATTTTATTGAAGGAGCGACCATACACGGTCAATATTATTGTGCATTCCACAGTTAAATTCAACAGTCACAGTTCAACAGTCGTGCAAATTATCGTAAATTGTCGTGAGTTGACAAATTATCATGTGTGATTCGGATGCTGCAGCGTGTGTGGTAGTGGCATTACTAACCAAACCGAAGACGAGGAAGAAGCGGATTATGGATGAAGGAATGGTTAACAAAGAGTGAATTTACTTATGAAAGACTGCTGAATGAGCTTCGGACAAGTGAGCCAAATGACTGTAAGAAACTTAGTCAGATTAGACGCAGAATCGTTTGATGAGTTATTACGATTGATTGAGCCTATAATAAGACACACAACTTCAAACAACACTAGCATGAGCAGTTGGGCAGAGAATTGGCAGACTGACTATTGCGTAGTACTACACATACACGACACGATATTTTTAAGATTGTACAATATATTTCAAAACTTTTTTGAATTCACTCAATATATTGCGCAATCTGTTTTTCATTTTCAATCAAGCTCATACACGTTCAATAATATTGTGCAATATAAAATATTGCACAATAATATTGACCGTGTATGGGGCCCTTTAATCCGAAAGACCATGTGGGAGAGTGTGAAACTTGTATTCAAGGAAAATTAACTCAAACACCTTTTCCAAACAGAAAAGCTCCAAAGAATGTTGATTTATTAGAAGTAATTCACTCTGATATAGTGGGTACTATGAGAATTAATTCACAAGGAGGTAATAAATATTTTGGTACATTCATTGATGAAAGCTCTCGATATTGCTATGTATATTTTCTGAAGAGCAAAGATGAAATTTTTGAACGATTTAAAGAATTTAAGAACGAAGTGGAAAACCAAACAGGTAAGTAAATAAAGTACTTAGAGACAGACAATGGCAGGGAATATTGTAATGGAGATTTTGAGAAATTCCTTAAGGAAAATGGTATTAGGAGAAGATTAACAGTCCCTCCACAACAGAACAGTTTAGCTGAACGGAAAAACAGAACACTTCTAGATATGGCGAGATGTTTATTGATAGAATCTTGACTTCCTGAAAACATGGGGGCTGAAGCTGTCAACACAGCTAATTACATAAGAAATCGATGTCCTTCCAAATCTACAGGAAACTCAACGCCATTTGATAAATTTGTGGGTAAAAAAACCGTCAGTCCGTCACATGAAAATGTTTGGCTCAAAAGTACTTGTACTAAATAAAGGGGCAAGAAGAGGAAAGTTTTACACTCGAGCACAACAAGGAATCTTTGTCGGCTATGCGAGTAATGCCAAAGCATACCGAATTTGGATCCCGCAAGAAAAGAAAGTAAAAATTGCAAGAGATATTAAAATTCTTTCAAAAATGTACTATGAACAGGGACAACAGAAAAATAATTATGATCTTATTGAAGAACAAATCACAGAAATCAAAGAAACTAAAACAAACGAATATGATAACATAGAAGAGGACTTAATAGAAGTTCCATACTGAAATGAAACCAAAAATAACAAACCAGAACAAGGTCAAGAGGAACAATGTGATGAGAATATAAATGAAGATGAAATTCACACAGACGAATGCTTTGAAGTACTGGATGATGAATTTGAGGACCAGAATGATAATTCTAATGAACCTGAAAATGATGAAATACAACCTAAACTGAAAAGGGAGAGAAAACCTCCAAAATGGACTGAAGATTATCATATGTTTGCAAATAAGTGCAATGAAAACTTAAAAGAAGAAAATTTAGAGGAATCGAATAAACCTATAAAAGATGAAATAATTGCTCATTTAAAAAATGAAACTTGGGTTCTGGAAGATGAAAATAAAGCGAAAAATGTAATTGGATTCAAAATGGTATTAAAAAGGAAATTTAAACCGAATGGAGAACTTGAAATTTTCTCTTACTTTTCTCCATGCATGCTTTTTTCCGTGGATTACAAATTTAAATTTAAAAATACTAAAATAGCAGCTGATAAGAAGAAATTATCTTAAGAATTCTATTTGGAAATTAGTTGTTGATTATTTAACACCTTCATGTGGTTTTAATGTTACTATTACCTTTAGTTTTAGTTTTAGTTTTCTTTTTTCTAATTGTAAATAATGAACGGTTTCTGACGCAGCCATGGACTTGAGCTCACCCCACGCACAGGTCTTCGACCCATGTGAGGTTTTTTTAATGTTATTTTTTTCAATGCTGCATTGTGTGTTATTTCATGAATAAAGAATTATTTGATTTGATTTGATTTGATTTGATTTGAAATACGTAAAGCACGATTAGTTGACAAAGGATTAGCTCAAAAACGAGGAATTTACTTTGATGAAACTTTTGCACCAGTAGCAAAGCTTAGCTCAATCAGACTCTTGACTGCTATCACTGTTGAAGAAGATCTAAGCATTGAACAAATGGATGTTTCAATCGCATTTTTAAATGGAGACTTAAAAGAGAAAGTTTATATGAAGATAACAGAAAACCTAGAAAAATATCTTCAAGATATAATGACCGATGAAAGTTGCAATGAGAACAAATCCTTATTCAACAAAGCTAAAAAAATGCTCAATGAATTAAGGAAATCAACAGGTAAAAAGGTATGTCTTCTCAAAAAGGCAATATATGGTATACAACAGTCAGGATGACAATAGTATATGAAACTTGATTCGAAACTGAAGGAATTAAAATTTACACCTTCTCACGCTGACCCTTGCATATATACTTCAACTGTGGGTGGAAGCAAAAGCATAGTCGCTGTTTTTGTGGATGATATTTTAATTTCTACCAAAAATCCAAAGTATTCAAACCATGTCAAGACTCAACTGCTGAAATCATTCGAAATGAGAGATTTGGGTAAAATAAACTATTGCCTTGGAATAGAATTTACTGAAATAGATGGAGAAATTAGGATGTCTCAAGCTAAATATGTAAATGAAATCTTGGAACATTTCAATATGAAAGATTGCAAAGCAGTACCAACTCCTCTAACCCCAGGACAGAAATTAGTCAAAGGAAATTAATGTGATGAACGTTATCCTTACCAAAAATTCATCGGTTCACCGATGTATCTCTCAATAGCAACCAGACCCGACATCACTCATGCAAGTTATTTGAGTCAATTCAACTCATGTTACAGTAAAGAACATTGGATTGCAGCTAAAAGAGTTCTTCGATATTTACAAGGAACTAAAGAATTATCTCTTGTATTTCGAAAAACTGGCAAACCACTGATAGGTGCAGCTGATGTGGATTGGGCTAATAGTGAAGACAGAAAATCTTACACTGGATATTGTTTTAAATTTGGTGATGCTTTAGTCAGTTGGGAATCAAGAAAACATAGGACAGTTGCACTATCAACAAGTGAAAGACAATATGTCTTTGACCGAAGCGGCAAAAGAAGCTATTCATTTAAAGCAGCTTATTGAAGACATGGGTAGAGCTCATAAAGTGATTGAGATATTCAGTGACAATCAGTCAGCCATAGCCATGGCGAAAAGCTCAGTGATAAGCAGCAAGTCTAAACATATAAATATTCTAGAACATTTTCTAAGAGAGAAAGTTCAAAGTGGTGAAATAGAAATAAATTACAAACCTACTGAAGACATGGTTGCTGATATATTTACAAAAGGACTTAATGAAACAAAGCATGTCAAATTTAGACATTGCCTTGGACTCACAACGCCTTAGTTGAGTATGGGTTAGTGTTAGTTTGTGTAAACATCTACACCCAACTCTAGTTGTCAGATTATATTTAAACATATGATTTGTAATCATTTTGTGTTTGTTTACCTTTGTTTGTTGATACAAAAAATGTTGTATTATAAAAGTAAAATGGTATCTATTTTAATATGAGTTCTTAATTATTATATTTATTAATTAAAGTCCAACTATAGAGATTTTCCCCCCATTGTGAATGTACTACAGAATATGAAGGCATGTTTTCAGTGTCTTTACATGGGTAAAGATGGTTCTTAAGTTCTATAACTTTTCAATACAAATTTTAAGACGTTATCTTGGTGACATCTTATTTGGCTTTTATTTGTAATAAACCACAAGAATGTAATCTAAATCTTTTGGAGCCGTTTGAAAAAAATTGGATTTTTAATATTTTTGAGGGTGAACATAAATATTTCAAAAATATAAAAAAACATCGGTTCTGAGGTTATTAAAGCCGTTCAGTAATATTTTGTTATATGAATTGGTAAAACATCGAACAAATAGAAAAATTCAAAGAAAATGTGACCATACTGAAATTCATTATAGATTTATAATAATAACTCATTTTCAATACAAATATTTTGTATTACGCTGTATCTTTGAAAATCAATAGGCCTATAAATACATTAAGAATACAATTTTTCTAAGATCGGACTACTGATATTATATAATCCGATTGTGTGTGTATTACCTCTGGATAGGTTCATTTTATATATTATAATAAAAAAATCTATTTCAAAAATATTAATAAAAAGTTGTTTATTTACAAATTAAATTCTAATTAATTATGTAATGATCAAATTAGGTATGTTGTAATTATTTTTTTTGTGTTGAGTTCAAAGACGAAGTCCAGAATTTGGAATTGCGGGGGGGTATCCCACCTCCAGGTCAAGGTCCATGGTTGGGTTCAGTCTTGAGTTGCGAGGGGCATTCCAATCCCAGATTGAGGTCAAGGGTTGGGTCCAGAGTCTGGAGTTGCGAGGGGCATCCCTAAACCAGGTAGAGGTCCAGGGTTTGGTCCAGAGTCTGGAATTGCGAGGGGCATCCCTAAACCAGGTAGAGGTCCAGGGTTTGGTCCAGAGTCTGGAGTTGCGAGGGGCATCCCTAAACCAGGTAGAGGTCCAGGGTTTGGTCCAGAGTCTGGAAATGCACGGGCCGCACCGTCCCCAGGTAGAGGTCCAGGGTTTGGTCCAGAGTCTGGAAATGCACGGGCCGCACCGTCCCCAGGTAGAGGTCCAGGACTTGGACCAGATTCAGGATCGTCTAGTAACATTCCTGGTCCGGCCCCGGCCCCAGCAGAGACGTAATGAACGAGCATCAGGCAGGAGATCACCACAACTGCAATGAATGAACAACAGTTTCAGTCTTTGAATATAGAGTGGGGGGCTAATTAAGAAACAAAGTGTGAACCAATTTGAGTTAATAATGTGGTTGAGGGTATCTCAAAAAAGAATTAACCACAGGAAACATTTATTGAACCAAGTACTATATTCAAACAAGGAGAGTAAGGAAAGGACTAACCAGGTGAACAATGTGCTAATATTTTTGAATTTCGGGTGTCTACACAGAAAGGCATGCGCTTCTGGAACAAGAATGTTCACTCTAATTGTAATATCCCTAGGAGTAATTCAAGTTAATTGAAGAATAAAAGCTATTTTACGACTACAAATGTAATATTTTAATCAAAATATTAATTTACAATAAACGAATTCAAAAATAACAGATAGAACAGAACTGTACAATACATAGATTGATAGAAACATTAAATTTAGTGGATACATCCAGCAGTACCGCCAAAATACGATCAATTTATTTTAGGGAATCTGATATTAATAAGCATCTTAGTTTTATCAGCTCTTGCTCAGTGATAAAGACACAATAATAAACAAAGTTTTGCCTTGCATGTATTCTTTTCTATCGAGAATTGATGGGGAATCAAAATTACAACACATAGAATAACTAGTTATTAACAGAAGCATGAGAGTCAAAAGTGGCTTGTCTCTTTTATTTTTCGACATTAAAATTTAAATGTCACTAAAGTTACTCACAATAAAATTGTAGTTTTCATTACAAGGACGGAAAGTAACTTTTTTCTGTGCGCAATCGCGTTTTACGAACGAGGCGAAGCCGAGCGCAGAAAAAACACTTTCCGACCGAGTGATGAACAACGTTTTTCATCATACTGCAAAAATATATAATAAATGACTCATTTTAAAGTAAATTAATTAAAATTTCATTATCTGTTTGCGTTTATTAGTTGACTTCCGCCTTAATTCAAATATTCCTTATAAAAACAGCTGATGTATACGTTGAATTAGAGAAATATCAAAATCTTTTATTAAAATTGTAGTCTGCAAGTCGTTTTTTGTTTACATTGGCTTAGGTCCCGTCTATATGGGCGATGTTGTCGCCACGACTAAGTCGCTGTCGCGTAGCACACGCTAGCAGCATTCTACACGAGCGACAGAAAAACGCTCCGGAAATGACACACAATCCCTATACGGGCGTTTACGGAGCTGTTTTTTACAACAAGAAAGTTAATTTCCTGTTCCTGCTCTTATTTCTGTCAATCTATTTTTAAGTATTAACTTTGTTACGTACCACTAAAACGTCTGTTATGTTCTCAATTAATATAAGTTTTAATGGTTTTTCAACTGATGTAGTAGATTTATAATAGTTATGATGAGAAATGCTACTAAGGAAACGGAAACGACAAAACATGAAGAACCGGAATGTTAATACAGTAGTGAGTCCCAGTGCCACTAGTAGCACTGGCAAGCGTGTGTCGCCAGTTTACGCAACAACACCCGCTACAAAGTCACTCGTATAGAATGTGCTGTTAAAATCTCATGTATCCAGTCGAACGCGTTTTTGTGTCGCGTCCGAACGGCCCGACAAAGTCGCCCGTATAGACGAGGCCTTATTTGTTTCGGATTAGTATGATTTTTGCTTAAGAAGAAAAACAACTATTGAGGTTAGCGCACGAAAAAAATTAACAGATGTTTTTTCGGTGCACTTTTAAATGAAAGACTTCTACAGAAAACGCCAACTTTGTTGACTAAATACAGGAGAGAAAACGGTTGTTCTGCGTGTAGTATGATAAAAAACTGTATTTTTAACAGGTTTAATATTATTAAAAAAAGTTCTGATCGAAAGGGATAAGTTTTAGATAAGTTATTTTCATGTATATATATATATATATATATATATATATATATATATATATTATTTATTTATTTACATAAATTCTTAGTTTACTTTCTATTATGGCAGTTTATTCTCTATTATAACATCCACTCAGAGGAAGAACTCCCTGAAAATAAAATTAGAGTCATAAGACATGTACAGGGAAAATATCGCATCTTAAAAATAATAAAATCAAGGAAGAAAATAGAATTTTATTATTTTAGAAGTCAAAATTATTATATTTTAAGGAAAATAAACCAAGGTATAACTACTGAAATAATATAATAACGTTTTGTGTATGACCACAGTGTAGTGGGATACCTTTTTGTCGTTATACTAAAAATATTATATTCAATTGCTTTATTGAGCATTGCCCAATGGGCTTATCAAGCAATTTACATGCAATGCAAAACTACTAAAAATGCTTTTCCAATACTATAAAATATTTTGTTTTATAAACAAATAGGTTCTAGTGGTAATATTTCTTTAGGTCAAGGACTTGGTTCAGGATCTGAAAATGCGTGGGCCATCAATTTCAGAAACTTATTAGATTGGCCCCTTTTATTAGCTAGAGGTCCAGAAATTTGCCAAGAACCATGAGTTGCAAGGGCTTCCTCCCTTCTTCAGGTAGAGCTAAAAGATTGGGTCCAGGATCGGTAAATGCGACTGCTATCTCTTCTCCAGGACTATGTCCAGGATTGGTAAATGCGATTGCTATCTCTTCCCCAGGATTGGGTCCAGAATCGGTAAATGTGATTGCTATCTCTTCCCCAAGATTTTGTCCAAGATTGGTAAATGCGATTGCTATCTCTTCCCCAGGATTGGGTCCAGGATCGGTAAATGCGATTGCTATCTCTTCCCCAGGATTTGGTCCAGGATCGGTAAATGTGATTGCTATCTCTTCCCCAGGATTGGGTCCAGGATTGGTAAATGCGATTGCTATCTCTTCCCCAGGATTGGTAAATGCGATTGCTATCTCTTCCCCAGGATTAGGTTCATGATCGGTAAATACGATTGCTATCTCTTCCCCAGGATTGGGTCCAGGATCGGTAAATGCGATTGCTATCTCTTCCCCAGGATTGGGTCCATTACCGGTAAATGCGATTGCTATCTCTTCCACAGGATTCGGTTCATGATCGGTAAATACGATTGCTATCTCTTCGACAGGAATGGGTCCAGGATTGGTAAATGCGATTGCTATCTCTTCCTCAGGATTGGGTCCATGATCGGTAAATGCGATTGCTATCTCTTCCCCAGGATTGGTAAATGCGATTGCTATCTCTTCATCAGGATTCGGTTCATGATCGGTAAATACGATTGCTATCTCTTCGACAGGAATGGGTCCAGGATTGGTAAATTCGATTGCTATCTCTTCCTCAGGATTGGGTCCATGATCGGTAAATGCGATTGCTATCTCTTCCCCAGGATTGGGTCCAGGATCGGTAAATGCGATTGCTATCTCTTCCCCAGGATTGGGTCCAGGATCGGTAAATGTGATTGCTATCTCTTCCCCAGGATTGGGTCCAGGATTGGTAAATGCGATTGCTATCTCTTCCCCAGGATTGGGTCCAGGATCGGTAAATGCGATTGCTATCTCTTCCCCAGGATTGGTTCCAGGATCGGTAAATGCGATTGCTATCTCTTCCCCAGGATTGGGTCCAGGATTGGTAAATGCGATTGCTATCTCTTCCCCAGGATTGGTAAATGCGATTGCTATCTCTTCCCCAGGATTGGGTCCAGGATCGGTAAATGCGATTGCTATCTCTTCCCCAGGATTGGGTCCAGGATCGGTAAATGTGATTGCTATCTCTTCTCCAGGATTGGGTCCAGGATTGGTAAATGCGATTGCTATCTCTTCCCCAGGATTGGGTCCAGGATCGGTAAATGCGATTGCTATCTCTTCCCCAGGATTGGTAAATGCGATTGCTATCTCTTCCCCAGGATTGGGTCCAGGATCGGTAAATGCGATTGCTATCTCTTCCCCAGGATTGGGTCCAGGATTGGTAAATGCGATTGCTATCTCTTCCCCAGGATTGGGTCCAGGATCGGTAAATGCGATTGCTATCTCTTCCCCAGGATTGGGTCCAGGATCGGTAAATGCGATTACTATCTCTTCCCCAGGATTCGGTTCATGATCGGTAAATACGATTGCTATCTCTTCCCCAGGATTGGGTCCAGGATCGGTAAATGCGATTGCTATCTCTTCCCCAGGATTGGGTCCATGACCGGTAAATGCGATTGCTATCTCTTCCCCAGGATTCGGTTCATGATTGGTAAATACGATTGCTATCTCTTCCCCAGTATTGGGTCCAGGATTGGTAAATGCGATTGCTATATCTTCCCCAGGATTCGGTTCATGATCGGTAAATGCGATTGCTATCTCTTCCCCAGGATTCGGTTCATTATCGGTAAATGCGATTGCTATCTCTTCCCCAGGATTGGGTCCAGGATTGGTAAATGCGATTGCTATCTCTTCCCCAGGATTGGGTCCATGATCGGTAAATGCGATTGCTATCTCTTCCCCAGGATTGGGTCCATAATTGGTAAATGCGATTGCTATCTCTTCCCCAGGATTGGGTCCAGGATCGGTAAATGCGATTGCTATCTCTTCCCCAGGATTGGGTCCAGGTTCGGTAAATGCGATTGCTATCTCTTCCCCAGGATTCGGTTCATGATCGGTAAATGCGATTGCTATCTCTTCCCCAGGATTCGGTTCATGATTGGTAAATACGATTGCTATCTCTTCCCCAGGATTGGGTCCAGGATTGGTAAATGCGATTGCTATCTCTTCCCCAGGATTGGGTCCAGGATCGGTAAATGCGATTGCTATCTCTTCCCCAGGATTGGGTCCAGGTTCGGTAAATGCGATTGCTATCTCTTCCCCATAATTGGTTCTAGGATCGGTAAATGCGATTGCTATCTCTTCCCCAGGATTGGGTCCAGGTTCGGTAAATGCGATTGCTATCTCTTCCCCATAATTGGTTCTAGGATCGGTAAATGCGATTGCTATCTCTTCCCCAGGATTCGGTTCATGATTGGTAAATACGATTGCTATCTCTTCCCCAGGATTGGGTCCAGGATTGGTAAATTCGATTGCTATCTCTTCCCCAGGATTGGGTCCATGACCGGTAAATGCGATTGCTATCTCTTCCCCAGGATTCGGTTCATGATCGGTAAATGCGATTGCTATCTCTTCCCCAGGATTGGGTCCAGGATTGGTAAATGCGATTGCTATCTCTTCCCCAGGATTGGGTCCATGATCGGTAAATGCGATTGCTATATCTTCCCCAGGATTCGGTTCATGATCGGTAAATGCAGGATTGGGTCCAGGATCGGTAAATGCGATTGCTATCTCTTCCCCAGGATTGGGTCCAGGTTCGGTAAATGCGATTGCTATCTCTTCCCCAGGATTCGGTTCATGATCGGTAAATGCGATTGCTATCTCTTCCCCAGGATTCGGTTCATGATTGGTAAATACGATTGCTATCTCTTCCCCAGGATTGGGTCCAGGATTGGTAAATGCGATTGCTATCTCTTCCCCAGGATTGGGTCCAGGATCGGTAAATGCGATTGCTATCTCTTCCCCAAGATTGGGTCCAGGTTCGGTAAATGCGATTGCTATCTCTTCCCCATAATTGGTTCTAGGATCGGTAAATGCGATTGCTATCTCTCCCCCAGGATTGGGTCCAGGATCGGTAAATGGGATTGCTATCTCTTCCCCATAATTGGGTCCAGGATCGGTAAATGCGATTGCTATCTCTTCCCCATAATTGGTTCTAGGATCGGGTATGCTAATACGATGTAGTTCTACAATACCAGCGTAAACGCCATCTCGATGCAATAAAACATTCGGTATTGTTCTGCATTGAAAATTTCTCTTGAACATGATTATTCATCATCTACAATAAAATGTTTGTATGTTGGCCTATCCAAATCGTGAACTGTTGCCCACACAACCTGGACATGAATTTCTCTAAGCCAATGTAGTAAATTGTAGTAAATATCAAAATTTCAAGTGTTATTGGCCTCTTATTTGGAGCACCAGGGTCGCTACAAAATTATGTGAACTTTCGGAAGAAATTCAAAATCCCAAAATCTACAAAGTTATATTTTTAAACATCATTGGGTCCAGGTTCGGTAAATGCGATTGCTATCTCTTCCCCATAATTGGTTCTAGGATTGGTAAATGCGATTGCTATCTCTTCCCCAGGATTCGGTTCATGATTAGTAAATACGATTGCTATCTCTTCCCCAGGATTGGGTCCAGGATTGGTAAATTCGATTGCTATCTCTTCCCCAGGATTGGGTCCATGACCGGTAAATGCGATTGCTATCTCTTCTCCAGGATTCGGTTCATGATCGGTAAATACGATTGCTATCTCTTCCCCAGGATTGGGTCCAGGATTAGTAAATGCGATTGCTATCTCTTCCCCAGGATTGGGTCCATGATCGGTAAATGCGATTGCTATATCTTCCCCAGGATTCGGTTCATGATCGGTAAATGCGATTGCTATCTCTTCCCCAGGATTCGGTTCATGATCAGTAAATGCGATTGCTATCTCTTCCCCAGGATTGGGTCCAGGATTGGTAAATGCGATTGCTATCTCTTCCCCAGGATTGGGTCCATGATCGGTAAATGCGATTGCTATCTCTTCCCCAGGATTGGGTCCAGGATTGGTAAATGCGATTGCTATCTCTTCCCCAGGATTGGGTCTTGGATCGGTAAATGCGATTGCTATCTCTTCCCCAGGATTGGGTCCAGGTTCGGTAAATGCGATTGCTATATCTTCCCCAGGATTCGGTTCATGATCGGTAAATGCGATTGCTATCTCTTCCCCAGGATTCGGTTCATGATCGGTAAATGCGATTGCTATCTCTTCCCCAGGATTGGGTCCAGGATTGGTAAATGCGATTGCTATCTCTTCCCCAGGATTGGGTCCATGATCGGTAAATGCGATTGCTATCTCTTCCCCAGGATTGGGTCCAGGATTGGGAAATGCGATTGCTATCTCTTCCCCAGGATTTGGTCCAGGATCGGTAAATGCGATTGCTATCTCTTTCCCAGGATTGGGTCTAGGTTCGGTAAATGCGATTGCTATCTCTTCCCCATAATTGGTTCTAGGATCGGTAAATGCGATTGCTATCTCTCCCCCAGGATTGGGTCCAGGATCGGTAAATGGGATTGCTATCTCTTCCCCATAATTGGGTCCAGGATCGGTAAATGCGATTGCTATCTCTTCCCCATAAATGGTTCTAGGATCGGGTATGCTAATACGATGTAGTTCTACAATACCAGCGTAAACGCCATCTCGATGCAATAAAACATTCGGTATTGTTCTGCATTGAAAATTTCTCTTGAACATGATTATTCATCATCTACGATAAAATGTTTGTATGTTGGCCTATCCAAATCGTGAACTGTTGCCCACACAACCTGGACATGAATTTCTCTAAGCCAATGTAGTAAATTGTAGTAAATATCAAAATTTCAAGTGTTATTGGCCTCTTATTTGGAGCACGAGGGTCGCTACAAAATTATGTGAACTTTCGGAAGAAATTCAAAATCCCAAAATCTACAAAGTTATATTTTTAAACATCATCAAAAACTTATTTTACACTTTAAAAAACCATCTGCATGGAAAAAGTTTTGTAAAAATAAAATAAAAATTAGAAGCTAGGACCACTTAGTTTGAGATGAACAAAATTTAAAAATTAAAATTATATGTATTACACTGTGTCTAGTAGGCAAATCATGCATGCATGGTCAGTAACATTTTCGGTTTTCTCTCTCATCTTGTATGTACTTGGTACTGTTGTATGAATAATATATTGTGATTTATGATATTTTGTTTGTTTGATAATATGCAAATATAATAAAAGCCTATATACATTACTAAATGGTTCTAGGCTAGATTCTCAAAAACCTTAATTACCAAACCAATCTTAATGATTTATGTCTCAGATTAAAGGGAATAATGGTTATATTTGTAAAAAAAACTTTAAATTTACGATTGCCCTTAGAGTTACACCCTTCAACCCTTTAAGTAATAAGGTCAACGAATATATTATGGAAGACTAAAACTCACACATTAAGCAAAATATAATTTGTCAGCTGTAATAAAAGTTTTGTATTGTTTTCATAACCTCAATTTAGAAATACGTCGTTCTGTGTTAGGAATCAAGGTTTTACGTTGGTTTCTTTCCAATGTATATTTTATATTGTAATTTTTCGTTATTTACTATGGAAAGAGAAGTAATACCGATATGGTAAGTGGTGGAAGTTGTTTGTTTGGATCAGCATAATTTATTCTACATGGCCAGACCATAAAGCAATATTTGGATTGGTCTGATGTCATTAATTTAGAGCTAAAGTTAAAACCATTTTTACTAGCATGATACGTGTTGTTTGTAATCAGAAATGAAAAAAACGTCTACAACACTCAAAAATATATTTACACTTATACTGCAAAGAATACAGAAGGTATTATCCATCTTTTCATTTATATCTGAGTGTTGTAGACGTTTGTTGTTCATTTCTAACTAAATGTAAATTCTGTATTGTATAAAAATAAATTTCTCGATTTTGAGAATAAAATACACTAGGTTTTTTATAAATAATGTAACTTATTTACATGTGTTTAATATTGTCCAATAAGAGGAAAAGAGTGCTATTAGTTCTTTATCATAACTTAGTACTTACAAACTAGTCTGGATGCCATGATGTACCACACAAAAACGTTTTCTTCGTTTAGTAAATGTTGCTGGCGCGATAAATAGGTGCAGAAATCTTATCAATAACACCATAAATGTTTCTTTGCAGTTGGTTGAACTCCCGGTGTGAATGAACTTGCATGAGGCAAAGTGGCTGACTACATACCAAAAAACTTATAAACCTGTAGGCCTATAACAAAATTTTATAAAATTAACACACAACACTTCACCTGAGAAATCTTGTTAAACGTAAAATATAATGTGTCTTTTCTATCTGCAACTAAAATTCAATATTGAATTTTTTATATTAAGCCATAATATGTAGTTTTTTATATCCCATAATACATTTTATGATTCTTGACCTCAGGCTATAATTTACTGAAACTCTTGGCTTGTTCGTATCTCACAAGCTTAAGCACATTTAAATGTTTCTCACGAATTTTTAATACCCGAGGGAAGGCCCATGTTAATTTTTTTATTCAACGACAAATCCATTTAAACATTTTTACATCTAATACAATTATCATGATTGTTTAACAATAATGCAATAAATCAAATTGACAGATGTTTTTGTTTCTTTACTCTCAACCAAGAAATCTAGAATGAGAAGGAGGTAGGTGACATAAACAAAATCAATAAAAAACGATGACATCAAAGGTGCAGCACTTAAAATATTCAAAGCAAATCACTCATGTGTCTAGATAAACAACATGACGTTTTGTTCTAGATACATTGCTCTCAACCATTTATTTTAATATTTCATAGCCCTTTAAAACTAAGCAATCAAAAACATACAAGAATTACATTAATACAAAGAGGCAAATACATTAATGATTCAATAATATACAGTAACAATAATGGCAATGTACAAAAATTTATCTTCGAATAAAGCAACAGACAATGGTAATTAATATACTTATTTCTATAAGGGTTTCGTCTGTTACGTCCCTTTTTCTCTTGACCTACCGAACCGATTTTTAAGATTGAGGTGTCATTTTAAAGAATATTGTACATTTGAATATTTACATTTAAAGAATGTAGCACGTGGGCGTATGATGATTAAAAATTTAATTCAGAAATTAAATGCTCATGTTAATGGCATTTAATTCATTATTTCTATAACCACCCCTATTCGAATAATGCGATTATTCGTTTATTACTGAATCACAAACTCGTGAAAATACATTTTGTCCTACACGTTCTTAGAGTATTTCATTCAAATAAGAAATCCCATTCAAAAGTTTCATCTGGTTGTACCCTATAAGGAATTTCACTAAAACTATGTAATAACAAAATAATAAATAGTAAATTTTCAATTACCACGATGACTTTGGGCCTTTTATTTTGGTCCTTAATAACCTGGATATGCAGTTATTCCTTTCAACAATAACTAGTTGTTACTGAACAATTGGGGGAGCTGTAAACAAAAGATATATACATTACAATTATCAATATTATATTGAATACTCGCCTCCGGCTCGATGGGGGCTCCGCCCCCATGCCCCCTTAGGGGTTGTCCTACATTCGTAAATTACTTAAGAGCCGATTTGAAGCAGGTTAGTTCCACCGAAAAACTGGTCCACCGTGACAGTAAGAAAACCGGCTAATACACACTACCCATAATCAACTATAATAAAAAGCTTTGAAAATCGCCTATGGCTAGTTTTTAAAATTACTTCCTAAGTTCCCCTTAATTCGTAAAATTGAGAGAGAGGTGAAATCAGAATCAACCATGCAAATATTTTAGGTATCGTGCTGAATGGAGGCTCCACCCCTTACACCCAGTTTACCAAGTGTCAAACGTTAAAGATCTTTCCATAATATTTTTAATTAAATTGTTAAGGATTTTATAAGCAACTATACTGTAGTAAACGAATTGTCGGGGGATTTGAAGCCATGCCTAGCCTCACCCTTATGGCACAAGAAGTATAAAATAAATAAACGTAATAAAATAGATGACAAAGTAGAATGATTAAGCTAAATAAAATATTTTGAAGATCAATGAAGAAATAAACAATTTCACTGAAACAAAAATAGGAAAACATGAAAAACGGTTTGGAACCTGCCCATGACCCCTGTTATTCACAAAAATACTATTCGTTATAAAATAAAAATTGATGTTATGAAAAAATTATTTATTAAATAACTATTCTTGTCACTTCCCTTAAATTATTTTGAAGTTAGGGTTACAGGGATATTTTACAAGTTCAGTGAATGCAAAATTCGAACTTCAAATAAAATATAACTGTAGTTAGTTCTACAAACAAGTTGTATGAAATTTAGTAGTAATAAAAGTTGTAAATCGGTCTTAAAGTAACGATACTTTAACAGTATAGGTAACAGAGAAATCCGTTTATATTCAACAGGTAAGATAAAAAACACATAATATTGGATGACATTAATTATAATTTTTAAGTTCAAATTTTTAAGAGCGTTAAACATTTAAATATAGTGAATTTCTTTTAATATCACTGTCAAGCTATAAGTTAATACAAAATTTCAAGCTTATGGTGAAGCAAAATGCAAAAATTCAGTTACTTACAGCTAAGTTAATGGAATTTTTTGCAGTAGAACTATAAAAACCTTGAAATTAGGAATAAGTTCCGTACTTCAAGCTCTGTTCAATGTTTTAAACTTTTAAATCTAGTAGATTTCCTTTTAAGCAAAGTTAATACAAAACCTCAAGCTTCTTAATACAATATTACTGTAGTTACTGAATAAAGTATTTCAAGTATTAATTAAACATTGCAGATATACCTCAAATAGTCGGAGACCAAAGTTTTGGGTCAGTAAGTAACAAACAATTATAAAACAATCAGTTCCGCCTAGTAGGGAAATAAAGACATAATTTTGGCATTCATCACAATTTTTTTTTGAGACTTTTATTTATATCGGCGATGTCCAAGATATGTGCATGCGCAATTTTGAAAGATCTAAAAAATATGACTGTAGTTATTATAAAATTACGCTAAACCCCCCACATAAATAAATAAGTAAACGTTAAAAATCGTACTGGAGGGTTTAGGACCAACAAAACATGATAAACTGGCATGAATTATGAATTATTTACGAGTTCAATTTTTTAGCACTGTTACACTTCTAAATTCAGTGAATTTCCTTTAAATATTACTGTCAAGCTAAGTTAATACAAAACTTAAAGCTTATGGGGAAGCAACATGCAAAATTCAGCTAAATACAGCAAAATTAAACAAAATGTTTTAAAAAAAAACAATAATAAACAAAAACAATAAAAAAACTTGAAATTCCGAAAAAAATTCCCTATTTCAAGCTCTGTGTATCGAGTTTGGCATATTTGAAACAAAGTTGTAGTAAAAGATCGTCTCAAATATTTTATAGGCCCAACCGTTTTTGCCGCTAGAGCAGAAGAAATAAAACAATTTTACATTTAGTGAAGGACTACTGGGTTGATAAATCTAAAAAAGAAAAAAAACTATATAGGGGAAGTGCGCGTAATTTGTACCAGCGCCAAAATCGTACCACCATGGTTTTGAGGAAACTAAGCTGCCACTAACGCTCATTACGGCTATTTCTGACCCTTATCAACCTCATTAGCCAGAGCATTGACTGGGACGCATGGAGTCGTGTTCGTTATTTTGTGAAAAATTGTTTTAATATTGTGACTCGTTTCTTATAGTGTTGCCGCTTTAGTTTATTGGAACTCATAAGAAACCATCCAGGGTAAATTAATATTCAGAATATGTTATTGGTTACGTGATTGATTGCCTGTAAATCAACGTAAGAACCAATTTCCTAGGTGTATTTTCAGTGTAGTTATGGCAAGTTGAGTTCAAGATGGCGCGTTACCCTAAATTGTACCACTCTGTGTTTCCATAATTGTACCACCATCCTAAGTGGTACAATTTTGGCTAACACTGAATTTTGTTTCCAAAGGCTCAGAAAATTAAAAAGTATGACAAATGGACCGAAGACAACATGTCCCGCGCTATTTCGGCCTATGAAAACGGTGGTTTAAATGCAGTTTGCCGAACTTATGGAATTCCGAAGCCGACCTTAAAAAGGCACATACAGGGAACTAAAGTCTAAGCAAATTATGACTCTAAAAAGTTTGGCCACTCTCAAGAATTACCAAGAGAACTAGAAGACCAGTTGTAATAACATGTTTTAAAGTTATTATTTTCCATAGAGAACATTCAATATTTGAAAGGAGCTATCCTTGTTTTACCTGCGGCATTTAGTCTTATGGCATAATGTAGGCCTAATTTGTAGACTATATAACATTGACAACTTACATATAATTTTCATCCCACATTCTATGTTTAACGATTTTACAACTTTTAATATATGATATAAATCGTATGATAAATACGAGTGTTTTTCTTATACTGAATAATTTTACTATATTACACTATCCCTATGTAATATTTTATACAAATAAACATGTTTTAGAATACTTATAACATACTATAATATTTTTTTTTTGACAATAAATATAATTTCAATAATTATGTTGTGTTTTAATTGCAAAATAAGGGTTAATTTTACAATAGGTACAATTAAGGAAACTGGTACAATTATTGGAAACAGGTGGTACAATTTAGGGGTACATGGTACAATTATGGCAATTTTTTAAAACCAAAAAAACAATTTTTTCCTATTATATTTTTTAACGAAATTACTTAAAACTTTTATAGAACATAGATGTCATTAAGTACTACAAGACCATCCTGATTTTGATTTTTTTAATACTTCCGGTTCTCTGAAAATTGACTTTATGCTTAGGTGGTACAATATTGGCGCACTTCCCCTAACTCCTTGTAACAATTCTATTTCAGCTGTTACAATTTTTGTGCTAGCTCAGGGGTGACAGGGGGTGGGTAGGGTGTGACTCCTGCTCAGCTGTGAACACCAGTCAACGATAGCAAAAATGCAATATTTATTTCAGGGCGCCACCTTGTTCTGGAAGTACTTGAAGGGCAGTAACAAGGAATCTGTCTTCTCCAAGTTGAGGGCTCCACAGTAGTAAGCAGGTGTAAGGGACCAAAATTCTAAGTCGAATTGCCGTATATCACAAAAATCATGAAAATTAGCTATGTGAATATGAATTTAATTATATTAATTGCAACAATATTCAATCACTCTGACCTGGTTGTAAAGAAAGGAAATAGTTGTATTTATTGAATTAAGTCAGGCAAAGATATGATAACTCAGTTTGTTTCAAAAGTTAAGAGCAAAAAAAATCACTGGAAATTATTTCTTACTTGAACTATTTAACCAAGGCACCAGGGGCTATGACTTGAATTCAAATGTTTAAATTGTTAAATTTTCTAAATTACTTTAATTTAAAAATCTGATTTGATTTTCTTTTTTTTCACAATAAAAAAATATTTACTAGCTTATCAGGTGTGACTCAGATAGGAATAACTAATTTAACCACCAAATATAAAGCAAAAATTATTTTATTCTACCACTGCCAAAGGGCAACAAAATTGAACATGATTATGACAACTAGAACATGGCTCATCAACCATAAATTTGATAATCAAAAATCTTAGGTAATGATAAGAACAGCTGCTCACTTAGAATATCTTATTAGTTCCTGGGGTGGCCACCAAAATTTAAAGATAAAGGACACATACAATACTTAACACTATAACCTGTACATAGAACATAAATATGACACATCAACTACGGTAACATATATATATTTCTGCTGAGGTCGCAGATAGCAGAATTCTATGAGGAATTCTGGGCGAAGCAGGCGGTCCAGAGATAGTCCAGTATCAATCCGCAGACTCCAAATATTCAACAAAGGCACTCAAAAGTTAAAGTCACTCACCAAGGTGAAGTTCCGAGCTCACAGAAAGTCGCGAGATCGCGCAAACCGAAACGGGTGTACGGTACCGTCTCAACACCGAGATGAGATCTCGAGGATGTCCAGTGTATGCACCCAGAAGTAGCCACAGAAGGTGCCAACAGGGTCTCAGTAGGTCTGTCCGTAGTTAACATCAGCCAAGGACCAGGTCTCAGATACAGGGGCCAAGAAACCCTGCACAATGTACCACACTTTATAGCCTAGGTCCTAAATTAATTCACTGGTAAAAATAATTTGACCTTCTCTTTTTGAGTGACAAAATAGAAAAGTTAAATTTAAACTGTAATAAAAAAACACATTAATAAACTTTTGGGTTTAAGACTATGCATTCAGTATGTGACATACAACTACAATATCAGAATGATTAATCAAATACATGAGGAGATATTTATACATTATTCACAAGTGAGAAAATAAAACATTAAAAAAATAATCAATATTATGAACACATAAATGAGGACAATTTAGGTTGAAATACTGAATCACTAAACACTAAACATAACTGGAACAATTGTTTATACCTCCTTAGGTTTAGAAAATATTTGCTTTATCTGGTTTAAAAAATGCAGACTGGAATTTAAATCTTGCTCAGTAGTTTTTCTATCAGGAGAGATCAGTTATTTTTGGCTATCAATAAAAATAGAAACCAATATTTATACAGAATCAAACATCCACTGAGAGCAATATACAAAACATCTGGGCCTATTGTACACTACAGTAATAAAAAATATCTCAGAACAGGAAATACAACAATGACTGACTGAACAACTAAACTAAACTAAAATAGTATTTTGGAATGTTGTGCCTTTAAAACTCGGTTTTTATGATAAACCACAATTTCTCTACTGTTTCCTTTCTTAGAATAATTAACATTTAGAGTGATTTAATTGACACACAAATGAAAGATGATGAGGTTAATTTGTAATACTAATACTGTAGGTGGACATAATCATTTAACATTAATGAGCAACCATTTATTTTAATTTGTCATTATAACATAAAGTTCATAATAAAAAATCATGTTTAAAAATTGCTACAAGTAGACAAAAACACAAAATAATATTATCTTTGATTAATTCTGTATTATTGATGGCAAAAATATTTAATCTAATTTTTCTTTACTTGTTATCAACCTTTTTTTTAGCTCACAGGTCATATTTTCCCACAATAAATGCATTTTATAGTTTTTCTGACTTGAAAAATCACTTTAGGTTCTGACATGAAAATGGCAAAATTATGAAACCATGTGACAAACATTTTTTTTACATAAATACATAAATATTACATTAGATTTAAATGGACACAAAACAGGAAAAATTACTTAAACAGAATAAGATATTTAAAATGCTACAACTAGATGTCTTAGGCATATTTTATATTATATTTTTTAACCTTTTGTTTCATGATTTACAACAGGTTAAAACATTCAAGTACCTACACTTCAATTCGATGATTTTTTGACTAGTAATTTTCATAAATTATTTAATTTGGGGCAGAACTAACCATGCTTGAATTTAATTTCCATCAAACCTAACTGAATAAATTTAATTTTGCATCACCTGCTTACCTCTAATAATTTTATTCCAAGGAATATTAATAGGGATCCACCGCAGTGAAGAGGGTTGTCTTCTTTCTCCCACAAAGTCTGGTCACCGACAACTCATTATTCCAATAGTTACAGTAGGCACTGGAACCTTCTTATCAGCCGGCAAGTCAAAACCTGGGCGCTGCTACTTGGCGATCCAACCGCTGAGGCACTTTCACTTTCCAACTCAATCAGCTGACTAGCCATTGTTGAATGTACTGTGGTGTTCTTGTAATTATTTATTTATTATTTTTTTATTTTATTTCTCTTTAAATTATATTGTTTTAGCCATCAGTGAATAGTAAAATGATGTTAACTGTAGTTTTTGGATACTAGAAATATTTATTGCTAATTATATGCAGATTGTAGGATTTCCATAAAGCCTGAAAAGGGTGGGTAGGCAATTGCAACACATTTCCTCCATGATTTTGGTATCCCAACATTGAAGGCTAGCACTTCAACTACGATAATTCTATGAGGTGATCAATCTCATAAGGGATTATGCTGGTCAGGCAGGAAATAATGCTACAAACACCCCCTTACCAGAAGAAAATTTCCCAAATTTTCTATATTTCGCAGCTGTAGGGCTTCAGGTCAGTTACATGCCAGTTACCGATTGACTTTCCATCCATGTCTTGGAGGTGGTAGATCAAAGGTGAAATCTTCTGTTTGACAACAAATGGTCCCACGAACCTTGGTGCCAGCTTGGCTGAATAAAAGTTGGCGGCATCAGATTGAACAAAGTTCTTTTTCCAGACCAAACTGTTGACCTTGAACTCCTGCAGTCTCCTCCTTAGGTTCTAGCGGCGAGCATTACTTTGGTGAGCTTCTTTCAACCTATCCGATACTTCTTTGAATACCTCCTTAAGTTCCTTTAGTTTGTCACTGTGTGGTTTACAGTCTTCAATTGGAGGCAAGACGTCCTCTGATTGAAGCATATCATATCCTGTGCCAGTAACAGATAATTCACGTCCAAAGTTGAGAAGATTTGGGGTGAACCCAGTTGACTCGTGGACTGAAGATCTCAAGGCAAATCCCAACTGAGCCAGGTTCTGGTCCCACTTTCGATGATGGTCACCTACGTAAGCACGAATCATAGTGATTACAGTTTTGTTCGTCCTCTCTGTAGGGTTGGCCTGCGGGTGACGGCTAGCATTAAACAGTATTTTTACCTTGTACTGTTCAGCAAGGTTCTTTACAGGTCTGCCAATAAATTCTGAGCCATTATCACAAATAAGATATCTTGGCACACCAAATACCATAAACACGTCCTCTTCGAGATGTCGAGCTACTGCACTGGCAGTCGCTGCTCGCAAAGGCTTCAGCAAAGTAAATTTAGAGAAGGTACAAGAAATGACAAGAAGGTATTTATTCCCTTTAAGTGAACGAGGGAAAGGCCCCATTAAGTCAGCAGAGATCATCTGAAAAGGTTCTGACACCCCTCGATATTCTCCCATCAACCCAGACGGTTTTTGGTTATTATACTTCACACTTTGACAAATCTTGCATTTAGAAATGTAAGTAGCTATATCTTTCCGCATTTTTGGCCAGTAGTACTTCATTTGCATCCTTTGATAAGTTTTTGCAACTCCTTGGTGTCCTGAAGTGGGTGCGTCATGACACTCCTCCATAGCTTGTCTCCGAAGATCCTTAGGCAAAACTATCCTCCAAGTAGATTCTTCCATTAAAGCGGTCGCCTGGCCATCAATCCTTTTCCAAAGCTGGTTGTCCTTGACACGCCACTGTGGGTAGTTTGCACCATCTTCCTGAACCTTTTGAACCATATTGAGGTACCACTTGTCCTTAATTTCTTCTGGCATAACCAAAGCACACTGTCCGGTATTCTCATTTTCAGTGATCATAGAGCGTGACAAAAGATCAGGAACAACATTTTCTTTTCCTTTCCTGTGAACTAGCTGGAAATCATAGGGTTGTAATCGGAGTGCCCATCTGGCTAAGCGACCCTGGGGGTCCTTCAAATTGTTCAACCACAATAAACTGTGATGGTCCGTTATCACTGTAAATCTCGTGCCTTCAATGTAGGGCCTAAATCGCTCCACTGCCCAAATGACTGCTAAGCATTCCCGCTCAGTCGCGGAATACTTCTGCTCCTGCTTGGTAAGTGTCCGACTACCATATGCAATGACTACTTCACCTCTCTCATCATTTTGGCTCAAAACAGCTCCCAACCCGACACCCGAAGCATCACAGGATATGGTGAAAGGCTTGGAAAAATCAGGACACGACAGGATCGGTCAGTAACTAGACAAGATTTTATATCCTGGAAAGCCTCTTGTGCCTCTGGAGTCCATTCAAAAGATTTTCTTTTTCTTGAATAAGGATGTCAAAGGATATAGTCGGGTGGCGAAATCTTGGATGAAACGCCTATACCAAGATGCAGTTCCGCAGAAGCGTCTCACTTCCTTCTGATTTCGTGGGACTGGGATGTCTACAATAGCTTTGACCTTGTCTGGGTCGACACGCAAGCCCCTTTCACTAACCATGTATCCTAAGTACCTTAATTCAGGAATGCAAAATTTGCATTTTTCCCGGTTCAACGTCAATTTAGCCTCCTTGATCCTATGGAAAATTTCTGAGAGAACTTCCAAGTGTTTCTGAAAGTCTGAAGTAACAACTATCACATCGTCAAGGTAGACAAAGACATTGGGTTCTAAATCTGGCCCTAAAACATTATCAACGAAGCGCTGCCACGTGGCTGGAGCGTTACTTAAGCCAAAAGGCATAGTTACGAATTGGAAGAGGCCTCGGCCTGGGATCGTGAAGGCCGTTTTCTCCTTACTAGCCGGATCCAAAGGGATTTGCCAGTAGGCGCTTTTAATGTCCAAGCTGGAAAGATACTTCGCATCTCGAAGACGATCCAAGATACTGGTAACATGAGGAAGGGGATAGGCGTCCTTCTTGGTGACTTGGTTCACCTTGCGAAAGTCTACGCAAAATCGCTTAGTACCATCGGGCTTATCTATGAGTAGGATGGGTGATGACCATTCGCTATGTGAAGGCTCAATGACTCCAAGTTGAAGCATTTTATCAAGTTCCTCGTCCACCATCTTTTGCCTAGCAGGAGATATGGGATAATATCTTTGCTTAATAGCACGGGCATCCCCTGTATCGATGAAATGGCTCACTTTATCTGTGCGTCCAAGAGTGGTAGGTTCATCCTTGAAATGCTGTTCAACCAAATCATGAAGTTTTTTCTTCTCTTCAGGTGTTAAATGTTCTTCAGATTTAATCCCCTCAACAACATAGCAAAAAGTCCTGGATTGTTTTGGGGCAAAATCCCACTGACGGTGATGTACATCTGCTACGATGTGCATAGAATCCCAAAAATCAATCCCAAGGATCAGTTTGTGCGGCAACGAAGAAACAACTAACACATTCAAATTCTCAGTCCTTCCCTGCAAAGTTATTGGGAGATTGACAAATCCATCCACCTTGTGTCGTTTGGCATCAGCTGTTTCCACATATGTCCCAATATTATCATGAAGCTTTGCTGGAAATTCATCTAAAATCCATAAGCCTTCCTTGCCTAAAATTGTCTGCGAAGCTCCAGAATCTAAGAGTGCTTTCATCGGTTTTCCAAAAACTCGGACTGTAAGGTATGGTCTTGGGTCATTATCACATTTATCAAATACATAAGACACAGGAACAAAGGTCAACTCCTTAACATCTGAATTACTTAAGTTCGTTGGTTGGTTGGTTGGACTTTGGTCATTACTAATGGTCATTGCTTGGGAGTCAACTACTTTGTGGCAGCTGGCTCCCTGCCTGGCCCGTTTTTTGGATTGCAGCGAAGACCATTTGCTTTAAGAGTATCCGCAGCGTCACAGCCATAACAAAAGCGCTTGCGCTCCTGGCGACATGAAGAAAACCTATGGCCACGCTCTCCACAATTCCAGCAGGTTAAAGATCGTGAATAGACATCTCTGACTTGGGCACTCGCAACTTTTCCCACAGGATAAGATCGCCTCCGTTGATTCTCAGGATACGCCAGGTCTGGCTCCAAAGTTTGATTTTGAGACGCAATTGGCCGACTAAGAGATCTCAAGCGACCCATTTCAGCCTTTCTTCCAAACTGCCTAAGTTCTTCCAAAGTTTTGATTTCAAATAATGCCAGTCGGTCCTGAAGATTCGGGTGAAGATTGTGCATTATTTGTTTAAGCCTAGTTGATTCAGGAACACTTGTAGCCAATCGGGAGTAAAGTCCTTCTACTGCTGCAATAAACAGGTCAATAGGTTCATGGTCACCTTGGACTCTGTTGAAAATCTCTTGTTGTAACCTAAAGTCGTAATCGGGCGCTTGAAATACAATTCGCATCTCCTTGCAGAGGTCATCCCATGAAGTGATCCTTCCCAGCGTTGACCGATACCAAATTAAAGCGGAGCCAGCAAATAAGTCCACTGCAGAATCATAGAGCTCACTATGTGTAAGTCCTCTTGCCCTACGCAACTCTTCAACTCTCTCTAAGAATGCACCAATGCTCTGGCCGGAAGAATTATCAAATTTGAGGCCCCATTTATAAACAGGAATTGATTTACTTCGAGGAGCACTACTCAAATGAGAAAACTCTGGTAAAGTATCTTTTGCGGATGAGGGTGCAGTGCTCTGGTGGAACTGGGCAGTTCCAGTATTCACAGTGGTTTTCCCAAGCAGACTAGGTAGGCCGTTACTGTCAGTAAACAACATAAGATCAGGCGCAACAGTAGTTTCATTGCTGGTTACATTTTCTGAAAGGGTCACAGTTTTCTTCTCCGATGTAGATGACTGTTGTTGGTCAGGAACAGTATTTGAATTAACCTGGAGACTTTTGGTAAATGAATCCAACATAGCCTTGGTTTTCGTTAAAAGTTCTGATTTGCGTTGTTCATCCTCCAAGTCAACGGAAGCAGCCATCGGAATTCTCTCAATGCGACTGTACAAGTAGCGTAGTCTGGTAGAAAGCCGCTGAAATTCATTATCTTTATAATTTCCACTGTAATCCTCAACATAGGGAGATAAGTCAGAAAATGTAGCCTCACAATCCTCCAACTCTGTCTCGACATCCAAACTATTTACAGTTGACTCATCCACCGGAATATTTGATGCAAGGCACTGACTAAATTGTTTTCTCAACTCTCCCATAGGACCTTCTGTGGGAAGACCTCTAATTTTCAGCTCATATTGAAGCTCCGATTTACGCAAGTGGTAAGACCCCATGTTGAATGTAATAAATCAAATCAAACAATGGAACAAAAAGATCATCAACTTATACTAGTATGCCACTTGAATTCTCAAAGTCCAACAATATCCATAACACATGAAAATAATCAAATATTCCCACACTTCAATGCAACATATTTACAATAAATCAGATAATCAATTTAAAGTTGCTCTAAACATTTTTTTAAAATATTCTTCAATGGCCTACAAGAAAATGGTAAATATAACTTCTAAGTATAATATCCAGGCAAATGTCTCAATAAATCTCAATAAAACTTATGTTATATTATTTGATCAGCAGGAACACAGGCCCCACGTTCAGGGTGCCATTTGTAACAATTCTATTTCAGCTGTTACAATTTTTGTGCTAGCTCAGGGGTGACAGGGGGTGGGTAGGGTGTGACTCCTGCTCAGCTGTGAACACCAGTCAACGATAGCAAAAATGCAATATTTATTTCAGGGCGCCACCTTTTTCTGGAAGTACTTGAAGGGCAGTAACAAGGAATCTGTCTTCTCCAAGTTGAGGGCTCCACAGTAGTAAGCAGGTGTAAGGGACCAAAATTCTAAGTCGAATTGCCGTATATCACAAAAATCATGAAAATTAGCTATGTGAATATGAATTTAATTATATTAATTGCAACAATATTCAATCACTCTGACCTGGTTGTAAAGAAAGGAAATAGTTGTATTTATTGAATTAAGTCAGGCAAAGATATGATAACTCAGTTTGTTTCAAAAGTTAAGAGCAAAAAAAATCACTGGAAATTATTTCTTACTTGAACTATTTAACCAAGGCACCAGGGGCTATGACTTGAATTCAAATGTTTAAATTGTTAAATTTTCTAAATTACTTTAATTTAAAAATCTGATTTGATTTTCTTTTTTTTCACAATAAAAAAATATTTACTAGCTTATCAGGTGTGACTCAGATAGGAATAACTAATTTAACCACCAAATATAAAGCAAAAATTATTTTATTCTACCACTGCCAAAGGGCAACAAAATTGAACATGATTATGACAACTAGAACATGGCTCATCAACCATAAATTTGATAATCAAAAATCTTAGGTAATGATAAGAACAGCTGCTCACTTAGAATATCTTATTAGTTCCTGGGGTGGCCACCAAAATTTAAAGATAAAGGACACATACAATACTTAACACTATAACCTGTACATAGAACATAAATATGACACATCAACTACGGTAACATATATATATATTTCTGCTGAGGTCGCAGATAGCAGAATTCTATGAGGAATTCTGGGCGAAGCAGGCGGTCCAGAGATAGTCCAGTATC
Organism: Neoaliturus tenellus; assembly: GCA_030545055.2. Taxonomy (NCBI): domain Eukaryota; kingdom Metazoa; phylum Arthropoda; class Insecta; order Hemiptera; family Cicadellidae; genus Neoaliturus; species Neoaliturus tenellus. Next base: position 36,033,144 of record CM061537.1, read on the forward strand.
AATCCGCAGACTCCAAATATTCAACAAAGGCACTCAAAAGTTAAAGTCACTCACCAAAGTGAAGTTCCGAGCTCACAGAAAGTCGCGAGATCGCGCAAACCGAAACGGGTGTACGGTACCGTCTCAACACCGAGATGAGATCTCGAGGATGTCCAGTGTATGCACCCAGAAGTAGCCACAGAAGGTGCCAACAGGGTCTCAGTAGGTCTGTCCGTAGTTAACATCAGCCAAGGACCAGGTCTCAGATACAGGGGCCAAGAAACCCTGCACAATGTACCACACTTTATAGCCTAGGTCCTAAATTAATTCACTGGTAAAAATAATTTGACCTTCTCTTTTTGAGTGACAAAATAGAAAAGTTAAATTTAAACTGTAATAAAAAAACACATTAATAAACTTTTGGGTTTAAGACTATGCATTCAGTATGTGACATACAACTACAATATCAGAATGATTAATCAAATACATGAGGAGATATTTATACATTATTCACAAGTGAGAAAATAAAACATTAAAAAAATAATCAATATTATGAACACATAAATGAGGACAATTTAGGTTGAAATACTGAATCACAAAACACTAAACATAACTGGAACAATTGTTTATACCTCCTTAGGTTTAGAAAATATTTGCTTTATCTGGTTTAAAAAATGCAGACTGGAATTTAAATCTTGCTCAGTAGTTTTTCTATCAGGAGAGATCAGTTATTTTTGGCTATCAATAAAAATAGAAACCAATATTTATACAGAATCAAACATCCACTGAGAGCAATATACAAAACATCTGGGCCTATTGTACACTACAGTAATAAAAAATATCTCAGAACAGGAAATACAACAATGACTGACTGAACAACTAAACTAAACTAAAATAGTATTTTGGAATGTTGTGCCTTTAAAACTCGGTTTTTATGATAAACCACAATTTCTCTACTGTTTCCTTTCTTAGAATAATTAACATTTAGAGTGATTTAATTGACACACAAATGAAAAGATGATGAGGTTAATTTGTAATACTAATACTGTAGGTGGACATAATCATTTAACATTAATGAGCAACCATTTATTTTAATTTGTCATTATAACATAAAGTTCATAATAAAAAATCATGTTTAAAAATTGCTACAAGTAGACAAAAACACAAAATAATATTATCTTTGATTAATTCTGTATTATTGATGGCAAAAATATTTAATCTAATTTTTCTTTACTTGTTATCAACCTTTTTTTTAGCTCACAGGTCATATTTTCCCACAATAAATGCATTTTATAGTTTTTCTGACTTGAAAAATCACTTTAGGTTCTGACATGAAAATGGCAAAATTATGAAACCATGTGACAAACATTTTTTTTACATAAATACATAAATATTACATTAGATTTAAATGGACACAAAACAGGAAAAATTACTTAAACAGAATAAGATATTTAAAATGCTACAACTAGATGTCTTAGGCATATTTTATATTATATTTTTTAACCTTTTGTTTCATGATTTACAACAGGTTAAAACATTCAAGTACCTACACGGCAATTCAATGATTTTTTGACTAGTAATTTTCATAAATTATTTAATTTGGGGCAGAACTAACCATGCTTGAATTTAATTTCCATCAAACCTAACTGAATAAATTTAATTTTGCATCACCTGCTTACCTCTAATAATTTTATTCCAAGGAATATTAATAGGGATCCACCGCAGTGAAGAGGGTTGTCTTCTTTCTCCCACAAAGTCTGGTCACCGACAACTCATTATTCCAATCGTTACAGTAGGCACTGGAACCTTCTTATCAGCCGGCAAGTCAAAACCTGGGCGCTGCTACTTGGCGATCCAACCGCTGAGGCACTTTCACTTTCCAACTCAATCAGCTGACTAGCCATTGTTGAATGTACTGTGGTGTTCTTGTAATTATTTATTTATTATTTTTTATTTTATTTCTCTTTAAATTATATTGTTTTAGCCATCAGTGAATAGTAAAATGATGTTAACTGTAGTTTTTGGATACTAGAAATATTTATTGCTAATTATATGCAGATTGTAGGATTTCCATAAAGCCTGAAAAGGGTGGGTAGGCAATTGCAACACATTTCCTCCATGATTTTGGTATCCCAACATTGAAGGCTAGCACTTCAACTACGATAATTCTATGAGGTGATCAATCTCATAAGGGATTATGCTGGTCAGGCAGGAAATAATGCTACATCCTACATGACATTACACAAGTATATCTTGGCGATTTACGGAGGAAGATACAGCAATATGTCGAGTTTTTTGTTTTCAAAATAACCTAAATTTCAGTAATTTAATGTGCTTTCGATAAGTTTGCCTTGGGAGAGCTAAACAAGAAACGATACAAATTAATTTTAATCCTATAAATATATCAACCTATATTATTTGAGGGGGTAAAATTTGAAATAATTAATGTAAGAATTAATTTGAAACGTCAATATTAAAAATGTCACAACATTGCTAGCCAAATGGAAGAAAATTGGCCATAGGCAGATCCTTCACTCAATTCCATTTTAAAGTGCAAGCTGAATTTCGAACCTTAATATAATAAGAAGTGAAAGATCTTGTTAAAAGTCTTTTTAACAAGCGCACATTTCATTGACCATGGTCCCTCTCTTAAATATATAACCATTGGGATTATGGTTAAATGATTACACAACTTAGATTAAGGGGTAATGCAGTACAGCCGTGGTACAGTAGATCACATTACAGGTTTAGTTCTCGTACTTATATTATTGAACAAATTTAACTACAGTATGTGATCTACTGTACCACGACTGTACTTCATTACCCCTTAATCTGCATTACCGACACTTGACGAATTTCTGATACCCCGATGAGTGAGTGAGTTACACATTCGGGAGTATATAATTTAGACTAACCTACGGCTCGATGGGGGCTCCGCCCCCATGCCCCCTTAGGGGGTTGTCCCGAATTCGTTAATTGATCTAAGTCCCAAGTAACGAACAGGCTAGTTTGGGCCTCCATGTCCCCCAAGGGATTGCCCTAAATTCGTAAATTAATAAAAAGTCAAGTTTAAAATACGTTCCACGGAAGAACTGCACAGTCAAGACAGTAAAAAAACCATCAAATACACAAAATTCACAATCAATAGTAAACAAAGCTTAAAAAAAACTCATATGAATCGGTTTTAATACCCCTTTGTAATTAGAATTCGTTTAAAAGTTTTGTGCTTGTATATTTATATATGTAAATTTTTTAGGTGTTATGCTGGTAAAAATATATACTTTAGGTTAGACGATTGTTTCTGTGTTAGATGAAAAGAAATTTCAATTAAGAGGGTTATAGTTGTTGTTGTTGCTATCATTGTATTTAATAGTAGTAGTTATAGTAACAAATATTTCTCTGTTAGGTAGCTAAATATAATTTTTTTAATTTAAAAAACAGGCTAGTTCCATCGAAGTTTTGAAAAGCTAAGTTTTAAATTACGTGTAACTCTACTACAAAAATGTGTGATACTAACTCCTCCACGTTACCAACCACTTGGTCTGGAACGTCAACGATTTTAGATGCGGCACAGAAAAATTGCAATGGGGCAAAATTAATCCAATATAAGGATCTTTAAATTAAATTTTCATAGATAAAAAAATGTAATTTGCCCACTATAGCAAAACAATAATGCTAAAAATAGAAAATAATTGATTATGTGAAAATCACTATTAAAATGATAAAATAATCAAGCTATAATGATGCATAAAGAAATTGAAAGTAACACTTAAACCAAATCTAGCATCGCCAACCACGATATTAAAAGAAAAAACTAATAAAAATCGAAGTTTTAAAAAGCTAAGTTATTAATTTACTTGAAACTCCACTAAAATGTGTGATGCTAACTATTCCACGTTACCAACTACTTAGTCTGAAACGTCAACGAGTTAACATGCGTCACATTAAAATTGCAATGGGTCAAAATTATTCCAAATTAAGTATTTTTAAATGAGATTTTCGTACATTTTAAAAATTATGTAATATGCCCATTAGAGTAAAACAATAATGCTAAAAAATAGAAAACAACCAATAATAAGTGTGAAATTACTACTGTATTAAAATAATAAAAAATCAAGCTATGCTAGTTAATAAACTTAAGAAATTAAAAATACAATTTGAACTAAATATAGTATCGCCAACCACGATATTAAAAGAATCGGCTGATACAAACTAATTTAAAAAAAAACTTGTAAATTTCAGGATATAGAAGAAAAAATTTTAAATTACTGAAATAGCAAATAACATTCAAATCAATAAGCGAAAACAAGAATTAAATAACATGAAAACAAAATCATGGGAAATAATAAAAACGGGGCGGATCCGCAAAAAACCCCTACTATTACAAACTACTAATTATAAGAATATAAAATCTAGACCTGTGAAATAATAATTTATTCATAAAAACCTGTTAGTTTTGTTCAATAGCCGTTTAAAAATTCTTAAAAACATATTTTAAGAGTGTATTAAAATAAAATATAAAACACTGAATATAAATAATGCAGAAAGATAATAATTAACTGTCTATTAAGTATCGTACGAAGTAATAGAAGTATATAACGTTAAGATCACGGCACAAGCTACACAGAAAATTCATTGAATGCGAAATTCGGCTGAGGGGTGCACATGGGGTGAATTTGAATAAGTAATCTAAAATAAATTGAATTGAAACGAGAACCTAACATTTAAATCTGTTCTTTTTGTTCAACACTTATTTAAACATTCTCAAAAACCGATTTTAAGTGTGAAAAAATCTAATATAAGACACTGAATATAAATCAAACAGAATGATAATAAGACACTGAATATAAATCAAACAGAATGATAATAATTAACTGTCTATTAGGTATTGTAAAAAGTAATTAAAGTATGTTACGTTAAGATCACGGCTCAAACTTCACAGAAAATCCATTCAATGCGAAATTCGGCCGAAAGAATAATTCCGTGTGAATTTGAATAAGTAATCTAAAATAAATTGAAACAAAACGAGAACCTAACATTTAAATCTGTTAGTTTTGCTCAACAGTTATTTAAAAATCCCCTAAGACATATTTATGATGTGTGTAAAAATATAAAAGAAACGAGCTTTCAATGCAGCACAATCTCATAGCTATTTTGAAGTCAAGTGGATAACGGTTTGTTAAATATGAGGGATGCTAACGTTGCCAACAGCAAGAAAGCAGGTGTAGTTAAAAGATGTGATTTAAATAGAAGCGAGAACCAAGCGACTATTCACCCGCCATGGGAATTTAATCCATAGTAGGAGAAGAAAATTCACCTTTGATAAACATTCAAGATAGCGCATATGCTGCATTAGCGACAAATTTGGCATTATCACTGTATATATCATAACGAGCATAACCCTGGGTCCCTGGTGAAATGACCCGCTCTCAATGCAGCAAAACACCGTAATTCATATTTACTTAGAGTATATCTATCGAAGGATACAATGCTCATATCAAAAACGGGTGTAGTTGAAAGAGATCATTTAAACACGAGCGAGAACTAAACCTGAAGAGTGATCTACGATACCACGCGGTGATATACGCTGATACGGCTGAACTACGTTACCGACAAATCTATATTTTTTACCTTTTTTATAGTTTAAAAGTAAAAAAGTTGTAGTTTTACGATTTTTCCCAAATTGAAACATCTCAAAGAATGTCCATGCCAAATTTCAAGTCTCTATCTTAAACGGTCGCTACAGGAAATTAAGATCATCAGTGAGTGAGTGAGTCAGTCAGTTACACATGGGGCTGTATATATTATAGACTCGCCTACGGCTCGATGGGGGCTCCGTCCCCATGCCCCCTTAAACGTTGCCCTAAATTTTTTGAATAATTAAAAGTCAAGTATGTAATAGGCTAGTTCCACGGAAAAGCTAGACATTAAAGACAGCAACAAAATGGTTTAATACACAAAATTCACAATCAATAGTAAAAAAAAACTTTGAAAATCTCCTATGAATCCGTTTTAATACCCCTTCGTAAAAATTGAAATTGTAATTTTGAAATTACACCCCTTTTAAGGGTGAAGGGGATGAGATGCTTCAAAATCTCAAAGGGCCGAGATTGTAGAGCATCTAAAAATAATATAATCTTGACAAAACATGTATCGGTATGACAGTACTTTTACCGTATCAAATAAAATCACAAAAAACTATAAATAAAAAAATGTATATAATTTTGTATTTTCGCATTTTTTTAACAACTACTATACTGAAATTGGCCAATGGCTGCACCTATAGTGAGACCTGGATATGGTCATAGTATAATTTAAATTTGTGGCTTCTATGTACCATAACAGTAAACGACAAATGTTGAAATAGAGCAATTGTTATGAAAGAATTTCGATATCGTGGAAGTACGCTTTTTTCAAGGGTGAAGGGGGTGATACTGCCAAATTGCAAAGGACCGAACTTGTAGAGCGTCTAAAATGGAACAAATTAATTGTGAAATATAAATCAACATGGCAGAAAATTTTTCAGTGTAAAGTAATTTACAAACACTTTACATGAAAAAAGTCAATCATTTCGTGTTTTTTTTTTCAATCGTTTTGGTCTTAACTTTGATTGAAATTGATCAATGGCTGCTAAAATAGTAAGATCTAGTTGGGTTTATAATATTTGTTAAGTTTGAGGCATCTGTGCACCATAATAGTAAATAAAAAATAATAAAATATCAAATTGTTTGTGGAAGAAAGTATAATGTTTGGAATTACGCCCCTTTTTAAGGGTGAAGGGGGTAAGATACGACAAAATGTCATAGAACCAAACTTGTAGAGTGTCTATAATAGAATATAGTAATAGCAAAACATATATCAATATAGCAGTATATTCACCAAGTTAAAGTGAATTACAAACACTTTACATGAACAAATGTTGAGAATTTTATGTTTTTTTTTATTTTTTGGACTAAAATTAGATTGAGATTGGCAAAAAGCTACTACTATAGCAAGAACCTGTTGAGGTCATAATATATATAGAAATTCATGCATACATATTACATAACAGTAAATAAAAATATCAAAATATCGCAATTTTTTAGAAAAATTTTTTGAAATTTTGAAAGTACGCCTCTTTTTAAGGGTGAAGAGGGTGAGATACGCCAAAATGTCAAAGAAACGAATTTGTAGACCTTCTAAAATAGAGTAAAACTATGGCAAAATATATAACAATATAACAATATATTTAGCAGGTTAAACTAAATTACAAACAATATACATGTAAAAATGTTAAGAATTTAATGTTTTTACAATTGTTTTAGACAGAACTTTGATTGGAATTCACCAATAGCTGCTACTATAGTAAGACCTAGTTGAGATCATAATATGTACTGAATTTCAGGCATCCATTTGCCTTAATAGTAAATAAAAAGTATTAAAATAGCGCAATTTTGTGAACAAATTTTGAAATTTTGGAAGTACGCCCCTTTTTAAGGGTGAAGGGGGTGAGATACAGTAAAGTGTCATAGGACCTAACTTGTAGAGCATTTAATTCCCAACTAACGATTTTCCCTCAGATTCACAGTAGGACCTCTCGTTCAAAAGTTACAGCGAAAATAGTAAAACCTTACATTTGCGTTTTACCGGTTTTCACCCTTCGTTATTTTTTTGGGGGGGTTGAAATGAAAAACTTTCGGATTTCATACTTTTCCCGGGGGTATCAGGTCCTAAGCCACAAGTATGCCAAAAATCACGTTTCCAGCTCACCCGGAAGTGGCTTAGAATTTTGATAGATGAGTGAGTCAGTCAGTGAGTTCCACATGGGGCTGTATATATTATTGACTCGCCTACGGCTCGATGGGGGCTCCGCCCCCATGCCCCCTTTATAGTTCTCTCTGATTAGTTAAAGTTTTAAACTTAATATCAAACACATAGCAAAGCTAAGCACTCGAAGATAGTCTAAGCAGCTAGAGATACGCCAATATGTTTCATGCTTGAATTTTTTGCTGGTGTCAAAATATGTCTCTTAAAAGACCCGCTTCTTACATGTTACCATCAGATTGGAAGTTAAAACTCAAGAAGAATCATCTATGGTGGGGGGTTTTAAAAATATTTTATAAAATCTCCTAATTCGTTCATAATTTATAAAGTCTCAAGGGTTACCAATCATAATTTAAATCGTTAAAATCGACCTTGAGAATTGGCTTCAGATTCGTCAAAATGTTAAGTCCAAAAATGTAGTTCATTTCAAGATACGTTTGATAAAAGACCAAGTTTATTCCCTATTACTAAAAGTTTTATTGTTCAATCTTAAATTAGAAAAACCGTCATATCATAATAAGGGGCAATTAATCCAAAGGTAAAATTGAAATTGACATTTTTAAAGTACTCCCCCTTTTTAAGTGCGAAGGGGGTGATAAGCTACAAAATCTTAAAGCTCCGGGCTTGTAGAGCATCTAAAAATAATATAACCCTGACAAAACATATATCATTTTATCAGTAAATTTACAGGGTCAAACAAAATCACAAAAAAACTATAAATAAAAAATGTTAATAATTTCGTATTTTCAAATTTTTTTACAATCTTAGACTGGAAGTGGCCAATAACTGCTTTTATAGTAAGACCTAGATATGGTCATAATGTATACTAAATTTGTGGCATGTATGTGCCATAATAGTAAATAAAAAATATTTAAATAGAGCAATTGTTGTGAAAGAATTTAGATATCGTGAAAGTACGCCTCTTGTTAAGGGTGAAGGGGGGATATACTCAAAAATCGCAAAGGACCAAACTTGTAGAGCGTCTGAAGTGGAATATAATACTGGCAAAACATACATAAATTTTTCTGTATATTTGGCAGAATACAGTAATTTACAAACACTTATAATGGAAAATGTTAATAATTACGTGATTTTTCATTTTTTTGGGAATTAACTATGATTTAAATTGACCAACTGCTGCTATCATAGTAAAAATAGTTGGGTCTATAATATGTACAAAGTTTCAGCCATATGTGTTTCATAATGGAAAATAAAATTTTTTAGATAAACACATTTTTATGAAAAAATGTAGAAATTGTGAAAGTACTTTTTTAGGGGGAAGGGGGTGAGGTACGCCAAAATATGGAATGACCAAACTTGTAGAGCGTCTATGATAGAATATATTAATGGCAAAACAATATATCAATATTTCAGTACATTTACCAGGTTAAAGTGAATAACAAACAATTTACATGAAAAACTGTTAAGAATTTTGTGTTTTTACAGCTCTTTTGGGATAAACCTCGACAGATATTGGCAAAAAGCTACTACTATAGAAAGAACCTGTTGAGTTCATAATAGAAATAGAAATTCATTCATATATGTTACATAATAGTAAATAAAAATAACAAAATAGCGCAAGTTTTGCCTAAAGATTTCTTAATTTTGAAAGTACGCCCCCTTTTAAGGGTGAAGGGTGTGAGATACGCCAAAATGTCTAAGTACCAAACTTGTAGAGCGTCTATAATAGTATATATTAATTGCAAATTATATATCGAAATAGCAATATATTTACCAGGTTGAAGTGAATTACTAACACATTATGTGAAAAAATGTTAACAACGTTGGGTATTTACAATTTTTTTTACACTAAACTTAAATTGAAATTGGCAAATAGCTATTAATATAGGACGAACCTGTTGAGGTCACAATATAAATAGAAATTCATGCATTTATGTTACATAATAGTAGATAAAAAATATCAAAATAGCGCAATTTTTTCGAAAAATTTTAGAAATATTGAAAGTACGCCCCTTTTTAAGGGTGAAGGGGGTGAGATACGCCAAAATGTCGCAGGACCAAACTTGTAGAGCATCTATAATAGTATATAGTAATGGCAAAATATATATCGAAATAGCAATATATTTGCCAAGTTAAAGTGAATTACTAACACATTACATGAAAAAATGTAAATAATTTTGTGATTTTACCACTTTTTTGGACTAATCTTCGATTGAAATAGGCAAATAGCTACTAATATAGAAAGAACCTGTTGAGGTCATAATATTAACAGAAATTAATGCATGTGTGTTACATAATAGCTAATAAAGATATTAAAATAGCGTAATTTTTCCTAAAAGTTTTAAAAATTTTCAAAGTAAGCCCCTTTTTAAGGGTGAAGGGGGTGAGATACGGCAAAATTTCATAGGACCAATCTTGTAGAGCGTCTAATTCCCAACCAACGATTTTCCTCAGATTCGAGGTAGGACCTCTCGTTCAAAAGTTATAGCGAAAATAGTAAAACCTCACATTTTCGGGTTATCGGTTTCCACACTTCGTTATTTTTTGGGGGGGTTGAAATGGAAAATTGTAGGGTTTCAGACTTTTCCCGGGGGTATCAGATGTTAAGCCACCCGCATGCCAAAAATCAAGTTTCCAGCTCACCCGGAAGTAGTCTAGAATTTGTATGGATGAGTCAGTCAGTGAGTCAGTTACACATGGGGCTGTATATATTATTGACTCGCCTACGGCTCGATGGGGGCTCCGCCCCCATGCCCCTTGATGGTATCCTTGAATTGGTTAAAATAAAAAATGTTTTAAATTAAATATAGCGTGTAAATAGAGAGGTAGTTTTATTGAAGCTCTTAAATTTATAATAGAGGTGATTGATTAGTTTTAATTGTCGTTTCCGATTATAGCGTAGGCCAACATCAGAGGAAACTGTAGATAATGAACACGAAGCGGCAACCCCTCAACAAAAGAAAACGTAAAGAGTATTGTCCACGGTTTCTAAGAGTAATCAAGCGGTTAACAAATTTTTATAACAATTGTAAAATTTTAAAAGTACGTTCATTTTTAAGGGTGAAGGGGGTGAGATACGGACAAATGTTACAGGACTAAAGCTGTAAGGCATCTTAATTAGAATACATTACTGGAAAAAACATATTTCGATATAGTAGTATATTTACCAGTCTAAACTGAATTACAAGCACTATATATGAGAAAATGTTGAGTTTCATGTTTTTACGATTTTTTAGGACTAAAATTAGATTGAAATTGGCCAATCGTTACTACTATAGTAAGATATGGATGAGGTCATATGTATTAAATTTCACGCATTGATGTGCCAAAATAGTAAATAAAATATATTAAAATAACTATTTTCTTCAAAGAATTGTTAAATTTCAAAATACGTTTCTTTTTAACTGTGAACGGGTTGAGATACGGACAAATGTCAAAGGACCAAACTTGTAGAGCATCTAAAATAGAATACAATACTCGAAAAACATTCATAGATATAGCGGTATATTTACCAGGTATTGTATTGACGCAGGTGCTTTGCACTGCAGAACATCTTTTATTTATTTTATTATTATTATTTTTAAGATGGTAGCTGGTTATGACAGCCATACGATGTATGTATATATATTTTCCAGGTTAAAGTAAATTACAAACAAACACTATACATGAAAAAATGATAAGGATTTCGTGTTTTACGATTTTTTGGACTAAACTTAGGTTGAAATTGGTTAATGAATGCAACTATAGGTAGACATATATTAGGGCATAATATGTACGAAATTTCATGCATCGATGTGCCATAATAGTAAATGAAAAATATTAAAATAGTGCAATTTTTTGTGAGTTTTGAAATTTTTTGAGTACGTCACTTTTTAAGGGTGAAGGGGATGAGATACAATAAAATATCAAAGGACCAAACTTGTAGAGCATCTACAATAGAATTCAATACTGGCAAAACATGTATCGATATAGCAGTATATTTACCAGGTAAAAGTAAATTACAAACACAATACATGAAAAAATGTTAAGGATTTCGTTTGTTTACGATTTTTTTTAACAAAAGTTAGGTTTAAATTGTTGAATGAATGCTACTGTAGTTAGATCTATATTAGGGAAAAATATGAACAAAACTTCACTCATCGATGTGCCATAATAGTAAAGGAAAAATATTAAAATAGTGCAATTTTTGTTGATGAATTTTGAAATTTTGGAAGTACGCCCCTTTTTAAGGGTGAAGGGGATGAGATACGGTAAAATGTCATAGGACCTAACTTGTAGGGCGTTTAATTCCAAACTAACGATTTTGTCTCAGATTCAAGATAGGACCACTCGTTCAAAAGTTACAGCGAAAATAGTAAAACCTTACATTTCCGGTTTACCGGTTTCCACCCTTCGTTATTTTTTTGGGGGGTTGAAATGAAAAATTGTCGGTTTTCATACTTTCCCCGGGGGTATCAGACCCTCAGCCACCCGCATGCCAAAAATCACGTTTCCAGCTCACCCCCAAGTGGTCTATAATTTGTATGGATGAGTGAGTGAGTTCCACATGGGGCTGTATATAATATAGACTCGCCTACGGCTCGATGGGGGCTCCGCCCCCATGCCCCCTTAAACGTTGCCCTAAATTTTTAGAATAATTAAAAGTCAAGTATGTAATAGGTTAGTTCCACGGAAGAGCTAGACATTAAAGACAGCAACAAAATGGTTTAATACACAAAATTCACAATCAATAGTAAAAAAAACGTTGAAAATCTCCTATGAATCCGTTTTAATACCCCTTCGTAAAAATTGAAATTGTAATTTTGAAATTACACCCCTTTTTAAGGGTGAAGGGGATGAGATGCTTCAAAATCTCAAAGGGCCGAGATTGTAGAGCATCTAAAATTAATATAATCTTGACAAAACATGTATCGGTATGACAGTACTTTTACCGTATCAAACAAAATCACAAAAAACTATAAATAAAAAAATGTATATAATTTCGTATTTTCGCATTTTTTTAACAACTACTATACTGAAATTGGCCAATGGCTGCACTTATAGTGAGACCTGGATATGGTCATAGTATAATTTAAATTTGTGGCTTCTATGTACCATAACAGTAAACGACAAATGTTGAAATAGAGCAATTGTTGTGAAAGAATTTCGATATCGTGGAAGTACGCTTTTTTCAAGGGTGAAGGGGGTGATACTGCCAAATTGCAAAGGAACGAACTTGTAGAGCGTCTAAAATGGAACAAATTAATTGTGAAATATAAATCAACATGGCAGTAAATTTTTCAGTGTAAAGTAATTTACAAACACTTTACATGAAATAATGTCAATCATTTCGTGTTTTTTCAATCGTTTTGGTCTTAACTTTGATTGAAATTGATCAATGGCTGCTAAAATGGTAAGATCTAGTTGGGTTTATAATATTTGTTAAGTTTGAGGCATCTGCACACCATAATAGTAAATAAAAAATAATAAAATAGCAAATTGTTTGTGGAAGAAAGTATAATGTTTGGAATTACGCCCCTTTTTAAGGGTGAAGGGGGTGAGATACGAAAAAATGTCATAGAACCAAACTTGTAGAGTGTCTATAATAGAATATAGTAATAGCAAAACATATATCAATATAGCAGTATATTCACCAAGTTAAAGTGAATTACAAACACTTTACATGAACAAATGTTGAGAATTTTATGTTTTTTTTAAATTTTTTGGACTAAAATTAAATTGAGATTGGCAAAAAGCTACTACTATAGCAAGAACCTGTTGAGGTCATAATATATATAGAAATTCATGCATACATATTACATAACAGTAAATAAAAATATCAAAATATCGCAATTTTTAAAAAAAATTTTTGAAATTTTGAAAGTACACCTCTTTTTAAGGGTGAAGAGGGTGAGATACGCCAAAATGTCAAAGAACCGAATTTGTAGACCGTCTAAAATAGAGTAAAACTATGGCAAAATATATAACAATATAACAATGTATTTAGCAGGTTAAACTAAATTACAAACAATATACATGGAAAAATGTTAAGAATTTAATGTTTTTACAATTGTTTTAGACAGAACTTTGATTGGAATTCACCAATAGCTGCTACTATAGTAAGACCTAGTTGAGATCATAATATGTACTGAATTTCAGGCATCCATTTGCCTTAATAGTAAATAAAAAGTATTACCGAAAGTAGTACCGAATTTAGTAAGTAACACCGAATTTGTAGACCGTCTAAAATAGAGTAAAACTATGGCAAAATATATAACAATATAACAATGTATTTAGCAGGTTAAACTAAATTACAAACAATATACATGGAAAAATGTTAAGAATTTAATGTTTTTACAATTGTTTTAGACAGAACTTTGATTGGAATTCACCAATAGCTGCTACTATAGTAAGACCTAGTTGAGATCATAATATGTACTGAATTTCAGGCATCCATTTGCCTTAATAGTAAATAAAAAGTATTAAAATAGCGCAATTTTGTGAACAAATTTTGAAATTTTGGAAGTACGCCCCTTTTTAAGGGTGAAGGGGGTGAGATACAGTAAAATGTCACAGGACCTAACTTGTAGAGTATTTAATTCCCAACTAACGATTTTCCTCAAATTTACAGTAGGACCTCTCGTTCAAAAGTTACAGCGAAAATAGTAAAACCTTACATTTGCGGGTTACCGGTTTCCACCCTTCGTTATTTTTTTGGGGGGGTTGAAATGAAAAACTTTTGGATTTCAGACTTTTCCCGGGGGTATCAGGTCCTAAGCCACAAGCATGCCAAAAATCACGTTTCCAGCTCACCCGGAAGTGGCTTAGAATTTTGATTGATGAGTGAGTCAGTCAGTGAGTTCCACATGGGGCTGTATATATTATAGACTTGCCTACGGCTCGATGGGGGCTCCGCCCCCATGCCCCCCTTATAGTTCTCTCACATTAATTCAAGTTTTAAACTTAATATCAAACACATAGCAAAGCTAAGCACGCTAAGATAGTCTAAGCAGCTAAAGATACGCCAATATGTTTATGCTTAATGTTTTGCTTGTGTCAAAGTATGTCTCTTAAAACACCCGCTTCTTACATATGAGCATCAGTTTGGAAGTAACAACTCAAAAGGAATCATCTGTGGTGGGGGGTTTTAAAAATATTTTATAAAATCTCCTAATTCGTTCACAACTTATAAAGTCTCACAGGTTACCAACCACAATTTAAATCGTTTGGATCAACCTTGAGAATTGGCTTCAGATTAGTCAAAATGTTAAGTCCAAAAATGTAGTTCATTTCAAGATACGTTTGATAAAACATCAAGTTTATTTCCTATTACTAAAAGTTTGATTGTTCAAACTTAAAGTAGAAAAAGCCGTCATATCATAATAAGATGGAATTAATCCGAAGGTAAAAATTGAAATTGAAATGTTTAAAGTACTCCCCCTTTTTAAGGGTGAAGGGTGTGAGAAGGTACAAAATCTCAAAGCTCCGGGCTTGTAGAACATCTAAAAATAAAATAATCCTGACAAAACATGTATCAGTTTGGCAGTACTTTTACCGGGTCAAACAAAATCATAAACAACTATAAATGAAAAAATGTTAATAATTTCGTACTTTTTTACAATCTTAGACTGAAATTGGCCAATGACTGCTTCTATAGTAAGACCGAGATTTGGTCATAATGTATACTAAATTTGTGGCATGTATGTGCTATAATAGTAAATGAAAAATATTGAAATAGAGCAATTGTTGTGAAAGAATTTCGATATTGTGAAAGTACGCCTCTTGTTAAGGGTGAAGGGGGGATATACTGAAAA
This sequence comes from Neoaliturus tenellus, assembly GCA_030545055.2. Taxonomy (NCBI): domain Eukaryota; kingdom Metazoa; phylum Arthropoda; class Insecta; order Hemiptera; family Cicadellidae; genus Neoaliturus; species Neoaliturus tenellus. Next base: position 36,048,680 of record CM061537.1, read on the forward strand.
ATTGCAAAGGAGCGAACTTGTAGAGCGTCTAAAGTAGAATATAGTACTGGCAAAACATGCATAATTTTTTCTGTATATTTGGCAGAATGCAGTAATTTACAAAAAACTTAAAATGAAAAAATGTTAATAATTACGTGATTTTTCATTTTTGTGGGACTTAACTATGATTTAAATTGACCAACTGCTGCTATCATAGTAAAACTAGTTGATCTATAATATGTACAAAGATTCAGGCATCTGTGTTTCATAATGGTGAATTAAAAATTTTGGATAATCACATTTTTATGAAAAAATTTTGAAATTGTGAAAGTACGCGCCTTTTTTAGGGGGAAGGGGGTGAGATACGCCAAAATATGGAATGACCAAAATTGTAGAACGTCTATGATAGAAAATGTTAATGGCTAAACATATATCAATATTTCAGTACATTCACCAGGTTAAAGTGAATTACAAACACTTTTATGAAAAACTGTTCAGAATATTGTGTTTTTACAACTTTTTTGGGATAATATTCGACTGACATTGGCAAAAAGCTACTACTGTAGAAAGAACCTGTTGAGTTCATTATAGAAATATAAATTCATGAATATATGTTACATAATAGTAAATTAAAATAACAAAATAGCGCAATTTTGCGTAAAGATTATTCTTAATTTTGAAAGTACGCCCCTTTTTAAGGGTGAAGGGGGTGAGATACGCCAAAATGTCGAAGGACCAAACTTGTAGAGCGTCTATAATAGTATATAGTAATGGCAAATTATATATCGAAAAAGCAATATATTTGCCAAGTTAAAATGAATTACTAACACATTACATGAAAAAATGTAAATAATTTTGTGATTTTACCACTTTTTTGGACTAATATTCTATTAAAATAGGCAAATAGCCACTAATATAGAAAGAACCTGTTGAGGTCATAATATAAACAGAAATTCATGCATGTGTGTTACATAATAGCAAATAAAAATATCAAAATAACGTAATTTTTCCGAAAAGTTTTAGAAATTTTGAAAGTAAGCCCCTTTTTAAGGGTGAAGAGGGTGAGATACGGCAAACTTTCACAGGACCAATCTTGTAGAGCGTCTAATTCCCAACTAACGATTTTCCTCAGATTTGAGGTAGGACCTCTCGGTCAAAAGTTACAGCGAAAATAGTAAAACCTTACATTTCGGGGTTACCGATTTCAACCCTTCATTATTTTTTGGGGGGGTTGAAATAAAAAATTGTCGGATTTAAGACTTTTCCCGGGGGTATCAGATCTTAAGCCACCCGCATGCCAAAAATCACGTTTCCAGCTGGCCCAGAAGTGGCTTAGAATTTGTATGGATGAGTGAGTCAGTCAGTTACACATGGGGCTGTATATATTATAGACTCGCCTACGGCTCGATGGGGGCTACGCCCCCATGCCCCCTATGATTGTCCCCCCGAAGTGTTAGTAGACGATAACGAATCGATGCCGAAAGGAAATCGCCGTTAGTATTTTAGAGGAAGTTAAAAAAAATACGTGGAAAAAACGAATAGTCAAGTAACAAATGTTGAAAGAGAGCAATTGTTGTGAAAGACTTTCAATATCGTGAAAGTACGCTCCTTTTCAAGGGTGAAGGGGGCGAGATACTGCCAAATCGCAAAGGACCGAGTTTGTAGATCGTCTAAAATAGAACAAATTATTGGCGAAATATAAATCAATATGGCAGTAAAATTTTCAGTATAAAGTAATTTACAAACACTTTACATGAAAAAATGTCAATAATTTCGTGTTTTTTCAATTGTTTTGGTTCCAAAATTTGATTGAAATTGATCAATGGCTTCTTAAATAGTAAGAACTAGTTGGGTCAATAATATTTACTAAGTTTGAGGCATCTGTGTGCCATAATAGTAAATAAAAAACATTAAAATAGCGAATTGTTTGTGGAAGAATGTATAAGTTTGAAATTACACCCTTTTTTAAGGGTGAAGGGGGCGAGATACTCCAAAGTGTCACAATACCAAACTTGTAGAGCGTCTATCGTAGAATATAGTAATGGCGAAAAATATATCAATATAGCAGTATATTTACCAAGTTTAAGTGAATTACGAACACTTTACATGAAAAAATGTTGAGAATTTTGTGTTTTTACACTTTATTTTTTGGGCTAAAATTAGATTGAAATTGGCAAAAAGCTTTTTTTTACAGATAGAACCTGTTGAGGTCATAATATAAATAGAAATTCATGCATACATATTACACAATTGTAAATAAAAATATAAAAATAGCACAATTTTTGGGAAAAATTTTAGAAATTCTGAAAGTACACTCCTTTTTAAGGGTGAAGGGGGTGAGATACGGCAAAATCGCATAGATCAAACTTGTAGAGCGTCTAAAATAAAATATAATACTGGCAACAAATATCAATTTTGCAGTACATTTGCCAGATTATATCAATTTACGAACAGTATAGGCCTACTTGACATTTTTTTAAGAATTTTGTGTTGTACGAATATTTAGGACAAAATTTATATTGAAATCGGACAATGAATACTACTATAGTTAAACCTATATTAGGGCATAACATGTGCAAAATTTCACTCATCAATGTGCCATAATAGTAAATGAAAAGTATTAAAATAGTGCAAATTTGTTTACGAGTTTTGAAATTTTGGAAAAACGCCGCTATATAAAGGTGAAGGGGATGAGATACGGTAAAGTGTCACAGGACCAAACTTGTAGAGCATCTAAAATAGAATACATTACTGGAAAAACAAAAATCAATATAGGAGTATATTTAACAGGTAAATGTAAATTAATTACAAACAGTATAAATGAAAAAATGTAAAGGATTTCGAGTTTTACGATTTTTGGACTAAACTTAAGTTGAAATTGGCTAATAAATGCTACTATAGTTAGACCTATATTAAGGCATAATATGTACAAAATTTCACGCATCGATGTGCCATATAATAGTAAATTAAAAATATTAAAATAGTGCAATATTTTGACGAGTTTTGAAATTTTGGAAATACGCCGCTTTTTAAGGGTGAAGGGGATGAAATACGGTAAAATGTCATAGGACCAATCTTGTAGAGCATCTAAAATAGAATACAATATTGCTAAAACATGTATCGATATAGCAGTATATTTACCAGGTAAAAGTAAATTACAAACACTATACATGAAAAAATGTTAAGGTTTTCGTTTGTTTACGATTTTTTTGGACCAAACTTAGGTTGAAATAGATCAATGAATGCTACTATAGTTAGACCTATATTAGTGCATAATATGTACAAAATTTCACTCATCGATGTGCCATAATATTAAACGAAAAATATTAAAATATTCCAATTTTTGTTGACGAATTTTGAAATTATGAAAGTACGCCCCTTTTTAAGGGCGAAGGGGATGAGATACGGTAAAATGTCATAGGACCTAACTTGTAGAGCGTTTGATTCCCAACTAACGATTTTCCCTCAGATTCGAGATAGGACCTCTCGTTAAAAAGTTACAGCGAAAATAGGAAAACCTTACAAATTCGGGTTACCAATTTCCACCCTTCGTTATTTTTTTGGGGGGGTTGAAATGAAAAATAGTCGGATTTCAGACTTTTCCCGGGGGTATCAGATCTTACACCACCCGCATGCCAAAAATCACGTTTCCAGCTCACCCGGAAGCTGTTTAGAATTTGTATAGATGAGTCAGTGAGTTACACATCGGGCTGTATATATTATAGACTCGCCTACGGCTCGATGGGGGCTCCGCCCCCATGCCCCCTATAATGGTTCCCCCGAAGTGTTAGTCGATAAAAAGAATCGATGCCGAAAGGAAATTGCCGTTAATAGTTTAGAGGAAGTTAAAAAATACGTGGAAATAACGAATAGTCAAGTAACAAATGTTGAAATAGAGCAATTGTGAAAGAATTTCAATATCGTGAAAGTACGCTCCTTTACAAGGGTGAAGGGGGTGAGATACTGCCAAATGGCAAAGGACCGAATTTGTAGAGCGTCTAAAATAGAACAAATTACTGGCGAAATATAAATCAATATGGCAGTAAATTTTTCAGTATAAAGTAATTTACAAACACTTTACATGAAAAAATGTCAATCATTTCGTGTTTTGGTTTTAAATTTGATTGAAATTGATCAATGGCTGCTAAAATAGTAAGAACTAGTTCGGCCAATAATATTTACTAAGTTTGAGGCATCTGTGCGCCATAATAGTAAATAAAAATATTAAAATCGGACAATGAATACTACTATAGTTAAACCTATATTAGGGCATAACGTGTGCAAAATTTCACTCATCAATGTGCCATAATAGTAAATGAAAAATATTAAAATAGTGCAAATTTGTTTGGGAGTTTTGAAATTTTGGAAATACGCCGCTTTTTAAAGGTGAAAGCGATGAGATACGGTAAAATGTCACAGGACCAAACTTGGAGAGCATCTAAAATAGAATACAATACTGGAAAAACATAAATCGATATAGGAGTATTTTTAACAGGTAAAAGTAAATTAATTACAAACTGTATAAATGAAATAATGTTAAGGATTTCGAGTTTTACGATTTTTGGACTAAACTTAGGTTGAAATTGGCTAATGAATGCTACCATAGTTAGACCTATATTAGGGCATAATATGTACAAAATTTTACGCATCGATGTGCCATATAATAGTAAATTAAAAATATTAAAATAATGCAATATTTTGACGAGTTTTGAAATTTTGGAAATACGCCACTTTTTAAGGGTGAAGGGGATGAAATACGGTAAAATGTCATAGGACCAATCTTGTAGAGCATCTAAAATAGAATACAATATTGCTAAAACATGTATCGATATAGCAGTATATTCACCAGGTAAAAGTAAATTACAAACACTATACATGAAAAAATGTTAAGCATTTCGTTTCTTTACGATTTTTTTGGACTAAACTTAGGTTGAAATTGACCAATGAATGCTACTATAGTTAGACCTATATTAGTGCATAAGATGTACAAAATTTCACTCATCGATGTGCCATAATACTAAACGAAAAATATTAAAATAGTCCAATTTTTGTTGACGAATTTTCAAATTTTGGAAGTACGCCCCTTTTTAAGGGTGAAGGGGATGAGATACGGTAAAATGTCATAGGACCTAACTTGTAGAGCGTTTAATTCGCAACTAACGATTTTTCCTCAGATTCGAGATAGGACCTTTCGTTCAAAAGTTACAGCGAAAATAGTAAAACCTTACATTTTCGGGTTACCGGTTTCCACCCTTCGTTATTTTTTTGTGGGGGTTGAAATAAAAAATTGTCGGATTTCAGACTTTTACCAGGGGAATCAGATCTTAAGCCACCCGCATGCCAAAAATCAAGTTTCCAGCTCACCCGGAAGTGGTATAGAATTTGTATAGATGAGTCAGTCAGTCAGTCAGTCAGTCAGTCAGTGAGTTCCACATGGGGCTGTATATATTATGAAAAATATTAAAATAGTGCAAATTTGTTTGCGAGTTTTGAAATTTTGGAAATACGCCGCTTTTTAAAGGTGAAAGCGATGAGATACGGTAAAATGTCACAGGACCAAACTTGGAGAGCATCTAAAATAGAATACAATACTGGAAAAAAATAAATCGATATAGGAGTATTTTTAACAGGTAAAAGTAAATTAATTACAAACTGTATAAATGAAATAATGTTAAGGATTTCGAGTTTTACGATTTTTGGACTAAACTTAGGTTGAAATTGGCTAATGAATGCTACCATAGTTAGGCCTATATTAGGGCATAATATGTACAAAATTTTACGCATCGATGTGCCATATAATAGTAAATTAAAAATATTAAAATAATGCAATATTTTGACGAGTTTTGAAATTTTGGAAATACGCCACTTTTTAAGGGTGAAGGGGATGAAATACGGTAAAATGTCATGGGACCAATCTTGTAGAGCATCTAAAATAGAATACAATATTGCTAAAACATGTATCGATATAGCAGTATATTCACCAGGTAAAAGTAAATTACAAACACTATACATGAAAAAATGTTAAGCATTTCGTTTGTTTACGATTTTTTTGGACTAAACTTAGGTTGAAATTGACCAATGAATGCTACTATAGTTAGACCTATATTAGTGCATAAGATGTACAAAATTTCACTCATCGATGTGCCATAATACTAAACGGAAAATATTAAAATAGTCCAATTTTTGTTGACGAATTTTCAAATTTTGGAAGTACGCCCCTTTTTAAGGGTGAAGGGGATGAGATACGGTAAAATGTCATAGGACCTAACTTGTAGAGCGTTTAATTCGCAACTAACGATTTTTCCTCAGATTCGAGATAGGACCTCTCGTTCAAAAGTTACAGCGAAAAATAGTAAAACCTTACATTTTCGGGTTACCGGTTTCCACCCTTCGTTATTTTTTGTGGGGGTTGAAATAAAAAATTGTCGGATTTCAGACTTTTACCAGGGGAATCAGATCTTAAGCCACCCGCATGCCAAAAATCAAGTTTCCAGCTCACCCGGAAGTGGTATAGAATTTGTATAGATGAGTCAGTCAGTCAGTCGTCAGTCAGTCAGTGAGTTCCACATGGGGCTGTATATATTATGAAAAATATTAAAATAGTGCAAATTTGTTTGCGAGTTTTGAAATTTTGGAAATACGCCGCTTTTTAAAGGTGAAAGCGATGAGATACGGTAAAATGTCACAGGACCAAACTTGGAGAGCATCTAAAATAGAATACAATACTGGAAAAAAATAAATCGATATAGGAGTATTTTTAACAGGTAAAAGTAAATTAATTACAAACTGTATAAATGAAATAATGTTAAGGATTTCGAGTTTTACGATTTTTGTACTAAACTTAGGTTGAAATTGGCTAATGAATGCTACCATAGTTAGGCCTATATTAGGGCATAATATGTACAAAATTTTACGCATCGATGTGCCATATAATAGTAAATTAAAAATATTAAAATAATGCAATATTTTGACGAGTTTTGAAATTTTGGAAATACGCCACTTTTTAAGGGTGAAGGGGATGAACTACGGTAAAATGTCATAGGACCAATCTTGTAGAGCATCTAAAATAGAATACAATATCGCTAAAACATGTATCGATATAGCAGTATATTCACCAGGTAAAAGTAAATTACAAACACTATACATGAAAAAATGTTAAGCATTTCGTTTGTTTACGATTTTTTTGGACTAAACTTAGGTTGAAATTGACCAATGAATGCTACTATAGTTAGACCTATATTAGTGCATAAGATGTACAAAATTTCACTCATCGATGTGCCATAATACTAAACGAAAAATATTAAAATAGTCCAATTTTTGTTGACGAATTTTCAAATTTTGGAAGTACGCCCCTTTTTAAGGGTGAAGGGGATGAGATACGGTAAAATGTCATAGGACCTAACTTGTAGAGCGTTTAATTCGCAACTAACGATTTTTCCTCAGATTCGAGATAGGACCTCTCGTTCAAAAGTTACAGCGAAAAATAGTAAAACCTTACATTTTCGGGTTACCGGTTTCCACCCTTCGTTATTTTTTTGTGGGGGTTGAAATAAAAAATTGTCGGATTTCAGACTTTTACCAGGGGAATCAGATCTTAAGCCACCCGCATGCCAAAAATCAAGTTTCCAGCTCACCCGGAAGTGGTATAGAATTTGTATAGATGAGTCAGTCAGTCAGTCAGTCAGTCAGTCAGTCAGTCAGTCAGTCAGTGAGTTCCACATGGGGCTGTATATATTATGAAAAATATTAAAATAGTGCAAATTTGTTTGCGAGTTTTGAAATTTTGGAAATACGCCGCTTTTTAAAGGTGAAAGCGATGAGATACGGTAAAATGTCACAGGACCAAACTTGGAGAGCATCTAAAATAGAATACAATACTGGAAAAAAATAAATCGATATAGGAGTATTTTTAACAGGTAAAAGTAAATTAATTACAAACTGTATAAATGAAATAATGTTAAGGATTTCGAGTTTTACGATTTTTGGACTAAACTTAGGTTGAAATTGGCTAATGAATGCTACCATAGTTAGGCCTATATTAGGGCATAATATGTACAAAATTTTACGCTACAAAATTTTACGCATCGATGTGCCATATAATAGTAAATTAAAAATATTAAAATAATGCAATATTTTGACGAGTTTTGAAATTTTGGAAATACGCCACTTTTTAAGGGTGAAGGGGATGAAATACGGTAAAATGTCATAGGACCAATCTTGTAGAGCATCTAAAATAGAATTCAATATTGCTAAAACATGTATCGATATAGCAGTATATTCACCAGGTAAAAGTAAATTACAAACACTATACATGAAAAAATGTTAAGCATTTCGTTTGTTTACGATTTTTTTGGACTAAACTTAGGTTGAAATTGACCAATGAATGCTACTATAGTTAGACCTATATTAGTGCATAAGATGTACAAAATTTCACTCATCGATGTGCCATAATACTAAACGAAAAATATTAAAATAGTCCAATTTTTGTTGACGAATTTTCAAATTTTGGAAGTACGCCCCTTTTTAAGGGTGAAGGGGATGAGATACGGTAAAATGTCATAGGACCTAACTTGTAGAGCGTTTAATTCGCAACTAACGATTTTTCCTCAGATTCGAGATAGGACCTCTCGTTCAAAAGTTACAGCGAAAAATAGTAAAACCTTACATTTTCGGGTTACCGGTTTCCACCCTTCGTTATTTTTTTGTGGGGGTTGAAATAAAAAATTGTCGGATTTCAGACTTTAACCAGGGGAATCAGATCTTAAGCCACCCGCATGCCAAAAATCAAGTTTCCAGCTCACCCGGAAGTGGTATAGAATTTGTATAGATGAGTCAGTCAGTCAGTCAGTCAGTCAGTCAGTGAGTTCCACATGGGGCTGTATATATTATGAAAAATATTAAAATAGTGCAAATTTGTTTGCGAGTTTTGAAATTTTGGAAATACGCCGCTTTTTAAAGGTGAAAGCGATGAGATACGGTAAAATGTCACAGGACCAAACTTGGAGAGCATCTAAAATAGAATACAATACTGGAAAAAATAAATCGATATAGGAGTATTTTTAACAGGTAAAAGTAAATTAATTACAAACTGTATAAATGAAATAATGTTAAGGATTTCGAGTTTTACGATTTTTGGACTAAACTTAGGTTGAAATTTTCTAATGAATGCTACCATAGTTAGGCCTATATTAGGGCATAATATGTACAAAATTTTACGCATCGATGTGCCATATAATAGTAAATAAAAAATATTAAAATAATGCAATATTTTGACGAGTTTTGAAATTTTGAAACACGCCACTTTTTAAGGGTGAAGGGGATGAAATACGGTAAAATGTCATAGGACCAATCTTGTAGAGCATCTAAAATAGAATACAATATTGCTAAAACATGTATCGATATAGCAGTATATTCACCAGGTAAAAGTAAATTACAAACACTATACATGAAAAAAAGTTAAGCATTTCGTTTGTTTACGATTTTTTTGGACTAAACTTAGGTTGAAATTGACCAATGAATGCTACTATAGTTAGACCTATATTAGTGCATAAAATGTACAAAATTTCACTCATCGATGTGCCATAATACTAAACGAAAAATATTAAAATAGTCCAATTTTTGTTGACGAATTTTCAAATTTTGTAAGTACGCCCCTTTTTAAGGGTGAAGGGGATGAGATACGGTAAAATGTCATAGGACCTAACTTGTAGAGCGTTTAATTCGCAACTAAAGATTTTTCCTCAGATTCGAGATAGGACCTCTCGTTCAAAAGTTACAGCGAAAATAGTAAAACCTTACATTTTCGGGTTACCGGTTTCCACCCTTCGTTATTTTTTTTTGTGGGGGTTGAAATAAAAAATTGTCGGATTTCAGACTTTTACCGGGGGAATCAGATCTTAAGCCACCCGCATGCCAAAAATCAAGTTTCCAGCTCACCCGGAAGTGGTATAGAATTTGTATAGATGAGTCAGTCAGTCAGTCAGTCAGTCAGTCAGTGAGTTCCACATGGGGCTGTATATATTATGAAAAATATTAAAATAGTGCAAATTTGTTTGCGAGTTTTGAAATTTTGGAAATATGCCGCTTTTTAAAGGTGAAAGCGATGAGATACGGTAAAATGTCACAGGACCAAACTTGGAGAGCATCTAAAATAGAATACAATACTGGAAAAAATAAATCGATATAGGAGTATTTTTAACAGGTAAAAGTAAATTAATTACAAACTGTATAAATGAAATAATGTTAAGGATTTCGAGTTTTACGATTTTTGGACTAAACTTAGGTTGAAATTTTCTAATGAATGCTACCATAGTTAGGCCTATATTAGGGCATAATATGTACAAAATTTTACGCATCGATGTGCCATATAATAGTAAATTAAAAATATTAAAATAATGCAATATTTTGACGAGTTTTGAAATTTTGAAAATACGCCACTTTTTAAGGGTGAAGGGGATGAAATACGGTAAAATGTCATAGGACCAATCTTGTAGAGCATCTAAAATAGAATACAATATTGCTAAAACATGTATCGATATAGCAGTATATTCACCAGGTAAAAGTAAATTACAAACACTATACATGAAAAAATGTTAAGCATTTCGTTTGTTTACGATTTTTTTGGACTAAACTTAGGTTGAAATTGACCAATGAATGCTACTATAGTTAGACCTATATTAGTGCATAAGATGTACAAAATTTCACTCATCGATGTGCCATAATACTAAACGAAAAATATTAAAATAGTCCAATTTTTGTTGACGAATTTTCAAATTTTGTAAGTACGCCCCTTTTTAAGGGTGAAGGGGATGAGATACGGTAAAATGTCATAGGACCTATCTTGTAGAGCGTTTAATTCGCAACTAACGATTTTTCCTCAGATTCGAGATAGGACCTCTCGTTCAAAAGTTACAGCGAAAATAGTAAAACCTTACATTTTCGGGTTACCGGTTTCCACCCTTCGTTATTTTTTTTGTAGGGGTTGAAATAAAAAATTGTCGGATTTCAGACTTTTACCGGGGGAATCAGATCTTAAGCCACCCGCATGCCAAAAATCAAGTTTCCAGCTCACCCGGAAGTGGTATAGAATTTGTATAGATGAGTCAGTCAGTCAGTCAGTCAGTCAGTCAGTGAGTTCCACATGGGGCTGTATATATTATGAAAAATATTAAAATAGTGCAAATTTGTTTGCGAGTTTTGAAATTTTGGAAATACGCCGCTTTTTAAAGGTGAAAGCGATGAGATACGGTAAAATGTCACAGGACCTAACTTGGAGAGCATCTAAAATAGAATACAATACTGGAAAAACATAAATCGATATAGGAGTATTTTTAACAGGTAAAAGTAAATTAATTACAAACTGTATAAATGAAATAATGTTAAGGATTTCGAGTTTTACGATTTTTGGACTAAACTTAGGTTGAAATTGGCTAATGAATGCTACCATAGTTAGACCTATATTAGGGCATAATATGTACAAAATTTTACGCATCGATGTGCCATATAATAGTAAATTAAAAATATTAAAATAATGCAATATTTTGACGAGTTTTGAAATTTTGGAAATACGCCACTTTTTAAGGGTGAAGGGGATGAAATACGGTAAAATGTCATAGGACCAATCTTGTAGAGCATCTAAAATAGAATACAATATTGCTAAAACATGTATCGATATAGCAGTATATTCACCAGGTAAAAGTAAATTACAAACACTATACATGAAAAAATGTTAAGCATTTCGTTTGTTTACGATTTTTTTGGACTAAACTTAGGTTGAAATTGACCAATGAATGCTACTATAGTTAGACCTATATTAGTGCATAAGATGTACAAAATTTCACTCATCGATGTGCCATAATACTAAACGAAAAATATTAAAATAGTCCAATTTTTGTTGACGAATTTTCAAATTTTGTAAGTACGCCCCTTTTTAAGGGTGAAGGGGATGAGATACGGTAAAATGTCATAGGACCTAACTTGTAGAGCGTTTAATTCGCAACTAACGATTTTTCCTCAGATTCGAGATAGGACCTCTCGTTCAAAAGTTACAGCGAAAATAGTAAAACCTTACATTTTCGGGTTACCGGTTTCCACCCTTCGTTATTTTTTTTTTGTAGGGGTTGAAATAAAAAATTGTCGGATTTCAGACTTTTACCGGGGGAATCAGATCTTAAGCCACCCGCATGCCAAAAATCAAGTTTCCAGCTCACCCGAAAGTGGTATAGAATTTGTATAGATGAGTCAGTCAGTCAGTCAGTCAGTCAGTCAGTGAGTTCCACATGGGGCTGTATATATTATGAAAAATATTAAAATAGTGCAAATTTGTTTGCGAGTTTTGAAATTTTGGAAATACGCCGCTTTTTAAAGGTGAAAGCGATGAGATACGGTAAAATGTCACAGGACCTAACTTGGAGAGCATCTAAAATAGAATACAATACTGGAAAAACATAAATCGATATAGGAGTATTTTTAACAGGTAAAAGTAAATTAATTACAAACTGTATAAATGAAATAATGTTAAGGATTTCGAGTTTTACGATTTTTGGACTAAACTTAGGTTGAAATTGGCTAATGAATGCTACCATAGTTAGACCTATATTAGGGATTAATATGTACAAAATTTTACGCATCGATGTGCCATATAATAGTAAATTAAAAATATTAAAATAATGCAATATTTTGACGAGTTTTGAAATTTTGGAAATACGCCACTTTTTAAGGGTGAAGGGGATGAAATACGGTAAAATGTCATAGGACCAATCTTGTAGAGCATCTAAAATAGAATACAATTTTGCTAAAACATGTATCGATATAGCAGTATATTCACCAGGTAAAAGTAAATTACAAACACTATACATGAAAAAATGTTAAGCATTTCGTTTGTTTACGATTTTTTTGGACTAAACTTAGGTTGAAATTGACCAATGAATGCTACTATAGTTAGACCTATATTAGTGCATAAGATGTACAAAATTTCACTCATCGATGTGCCATAATACTAAACGAAAAATATTAAAATAGTCCAATTTTTGTTGACGAATTTTCAAATTTTGTAAGTACGCCCCTTTTTAAGGGTGAAGGGGATAAGATACGGTAAAATGTCATAGGACCTAACTTGTAGAGCGTTTAATTCGCAACTAACGATTTTTCCTCAGATTCGAGATAGGACCTCTCGTTCAAAAGTTACAGCGAAAATAGTAAAACCTTACATTTTCGGGTTACCGGTTTCCACCCTTCGTTATTTTTTTTGTGGGGGTTGAAATAAAAAATTGTCGGATTTCAGACTTTTACCGGGGGAATCAGATCTTAAGCCACCCGCATGCCAAAAATCAAGTTTCCAGCTCACCCGAAAGTGGTATAGAATTTGTATAGATGAGTCAGTCAGTCAGTCAGTCAGTCAGTCAGTGAGTTCCACATGGGGCTGTATATATTATGAAAAATATTAAAATAGTGCAAATTTGTTTGCGAGTTTTGAAATTTTGGAAATACGCCGCTTTTTAAAGGTGAAAGCGATGAGATACGGTAAAATGTCACAGGACCTAACTTGGAGAGCATCTAAAATAGAATACAATACTGGAAAAACATAAATCGATATAGGAGTATTTTTAACAGGTAAAAGTAAATTAATTACAAACTGTATAAATGAAATAATGTTAAGGATTTCGAGTTTTACGATTTTTGGACTAAACTTAGGTTGAAATTGGCTAATGAATGCTACCACAGTTAGACCTATATTAGGGATTAATATGTACAAAATTTTACGCATCGATGTGCCATATAATAGTAAATTAAAAATATTAAAATAATGCAATATTTTGACGAGTTTTGAAATTTTGGAAATACGCCACTTTTTAAGGGTGAAGGGGATGAAATACGGTAAAATGTCATAGGACCAATCTTGTAGAGCATCTAAAATAGAATACAATTTTGCTAAAACATGTATCGATATAGCAGTATATTCACCAGGTAAAAGTAAATTACAAACACTATACATGAAAAAATGTTAAGCATTTCGTTTGTTTACGATTTTTTTGGACTAAACTTAGGTTGAAATTGACCAATGAATGCTACTATAGTTAGACCTATATTAGTGCATAAGATGTACAAAATTTCACTCATCGATGTGCCATAATACTAAACGAAAAATATTAAAATAGTCCAATTTTTGTTGACGAATTTTCAAATTTTGTAAGTACGCCCCTTTTTAAGGGTGAAGGGGATGAGATACGGTAAAATGTCATAGGACCTAACTTGTAGAGCGTTTAATTCGCAACTAACGATTTTTCCTCAGATTCGAGATAGGACCTCTCGTTCAAAAGTTACAGCGAAAATAGTAAAACCTTACATTTTCGGGTTACCGGTTTCCACCCTTCGTTATTTTTTTTGTGGGGGTTGAAATAAAAAATTGTCGGATTTCAGACTTTTACCGGGGGAATCAGATCTTAAGCCACCCGCATGCCAAAAATCAAGTTTCCAGCTCACCCGAAAGTGGTATAGAATTTGTATAGATGAGTCAGTCAGTCAGTCAGTCAGTCAGTCAGTGAGTTCCACATGGGGCTGTATATATTATGAAAAATATTAAAATAGTGCAAATTTGTTTGCGAGTTTTGAAATTTTGGAAATACGCCGCTTTTTAAAGGTGAAAGCGATGAGATACGGTAAAATGTCACAGGACCTAACTTGGAGAGCATCTAAAATAGAATACAATACTGGAAAAACATAAATCGATATAGGAGTATTTTTAACAGGTAAAAGTAAATTAATTACAAACTGTATAAATGAAATAATGTTAAGGATTTCGAGTTTTACGATTTTTGGACTAAACTTAGGTTGAAATTGGCTAATGAATGCTACCATAGTTAGACCTATATTAGGGATTAATATGTACAAAATTTTACGCATCGATGTGCCATATAATAGTAAATTAAAAATATTAAAATAATGCAATATTTTGACGAGTTTTGAAATTTTGGAAATACGCCACTTTTTAAGGGTGAAGGGGATGAAATACGGTAAAATGTCATAGGACCAATCTTGTAGAGCATCTAAAATAGAATACAATTTTGCTAAAACATGTATCGATATAGCAGTATATTCACCAGGTAAAAGTAAATTACAAACACTATACATGAAAAAATGTTAAGCATTTCGTTTGTTTACGATTTTTTTGGACTAAACTTAGGTTGAAATTGACCAATGAATGCTACTATAGTTAGACCTATATTAGTGCATAAGATGTACAAAATTTCACTCATCGATGTGCCATAATACTAAACGAAAAATATTAAAATAGTCCAATTTTTGTTGACGAATTTTCAAATTTTGTAAGTACGCCCCTTTTTAAGGGTGAAGGGGATGAGATACGGTAAAATGTCATAGGACCTAACTTGTAGAGCGTTTAATTCGCAACTAACGATTTTTCCTCAGATTCGAGATAGGACCTCTCGTTCAAAAGTTACAGCGAAAATAGTAAAACCTTACATTTTCGGGTTACCGGTTTCCACCCTTCGTTATTTTTTTTGTGGGGGTTGAAATAAAAAATTGTCGGATTTCAGACTTTTACCGGGGGAATCAGATCTTAAGCCACCCGCATGCCAAAAATCAAGTTTCCAGCTCACCCGAAAGTGGTATAGAATTTGTATAGATGAGTCAGTCAGTCAGTCAGTCAGTCAGTCAGTGAGTTCCACATGGGGCTGTATATATTATGAAAAATATTAAAATAGTGCAAATTTGTTTGCGAGTTTTGAAATTTTGGAAATACGCCGCTTTTTAAAGGTGAAAGCGATGAGATACGGTAAAATGTCACAGGACCTAACTTGGAGAGCATCTAAAATAGAATACAATACTGGAAAAACATAAATCGATATAGGAGTATTTTTAACAGGTAAAAGTAAATTAATTACAAACTGTATAAATGAAATAATGTTAAGGATTTCGAGTTTTACGATTTTTGGACTAAACTTAGGTTGAAATTGGCTAATGAATGCTACCATAGTTAGACCTATATTAGGGATTAATATGTACAAAATTTTACGCATCGATGTGCCATATAATAGTAAATTAAAAATATTAAAATAATGCAATATTTTGACGAGTTTTGAAATTTTGGAAATACGCCACTTTTTAAGGGTGAAGGGGATGAAATACGGTAAAATGTCATAGGACCAATCTTGTAGAGCATCTAAAATAGAATACAATTTTGCTAAAACATGTATCGATATAGCAGTATATTCACCAGGTAAAAGTAAATTACAAACACTATACATGAAAAAATGTTAAGCATTTCGTTTGTTTACGATTTTTTTGGACTAAACTTAGGTTGAAATTGACCAATGAATGCTACTATAGTTAGACCTATATTAGTGCATAAGATGTACAAAATTTCACTCATCGATGTGCCATAATACTAAACGAAAAATATTAAAATAGTCCAATTTTTGTTGACGAATTTTCAAATTTTGTAAGTACGCCCCTTTTTAAGGGTGAAGGGGATGAGATACGGTAAAATGTCATAGGACCTAACTTGTAGAGCGTTTAATTCGCAACTAACGATTTTTCCTCAGATTCGAGATAGGACCTCTCGTTCAAAAGTTACAGCGAAAATAGTAAAACCTTACATTTTCGGGTTACCGGTTTCCACCCTTCGTTATTTTTTTGTGGGGGTTGAAATAAAAAATTGTCGGATTTCAGACTTTTACCGGGGGAATCAGATCTTAAGCCACCTGCATGCCAAAAATCAAGTTTCCAGCTCACCCGGAAGTGGTATAGAATTTGTATAGATGAGTCAGTCAGTCAGTCAGTCAGTCAGTCAGTGAGTTCCACATGGGGCTGTATATATTATAGACTCGCCTACGGCTCGATGGGGGCTACGCCCCCATGCCCCCTATGATTGTCCCCCCGAAGTGTTAGTAGACGATAACGAATCGATGCCGAAAGGAAATCGCCGTTAGTATTTTAGAGGAAGTTAAAAAAAATACGTGGAAACAACGAATAGTCAAGTAACAAATGTTGAAAGAGAGCAATTGTTGTGAAAGACTTTCAATATCGTGAAAGTACGCTCCTTTTCAAGGGTGAAGGGGGCGAGATACTGCCAAATCGCAAAGGACCGAGTTTGTAGATCGTCTAAAATAGAACAAATTATTGGCGAAATATAAATCAATATGGCAGTAAAATTTTCAGTATAAAGTAATTTACAAACACTTTACATGAAAAAATGTCAATAATTTCGTGTTTTTTCAATTGTTTTGGTTCCAAAATTTGATTGAAATTGATCAATGGCTTCTTAAATAGTAAGAACTAGTTGGGTCAATAATATTTACTAAGTTTGAGGCATCTGTGTGCCATAATAGTAAATAAAAAACATTAAAATAGCGAATTGTTTGTGGAAGAATGTATAAGTTTGAAATTACACCCTTTTTTAAGGGTGAAGGGGGCGAGATACTCCAAAGTGTCACAGTACCAAACTTGTAGAGCGTCTATCGTAGAATATAGTAATGGCGAAAAATATATCAATATAGCAGTATATTTACCAAGTTTAAGTGAATTACGAACACTTTACATGAAAAAATGTTGAGAATTTTGTGTTTTTACACTTTATTTTTTGGGCTAAAATTAGATTGAAATTGGCAAAAAGCTTTTTTTTACAGATAGAACCTGTTGAGGTCATAATATAAATAGAAATTCATGCATACATATTACACAATTGTAAATAAAAATATAAAAATAGCACAATTTTTGGGAAAAATTTTAGAAATTCTGAAAGTACACTCCTTTTTAAGGGTGAAGGGGGTGAGATACGGCAAAATCGCATAGATCAAACTTGTAGAGCGTCTAAAATAAAATATAATACTGGCAACAAATATCAATTTTGCAGTACATTTGCCAGATTATATCAATTTACGAACAGTATAGGCCTACTTGACATTTTTTTAAGAATTTTGTGTTGTACGAATATTTAGGACAAAATTTATATTGAAATCGGACAATGAATACTACTATAGTTAAACCTATATTAGGGCATAACATGTGCAAAATTTCACTCATCAATGTGCCATAATAGTAAATGAAAAGTATTAAAATAGTGCAAATTTGTTTACGAGTTTTGAAATTTTGGAAAAACGCCGCTATATAAAGGTGAAGGGGATGAGATACGGTAAAGTGTCACAGGACCAAACTTGTAGAGCATCTAAAATAGAATACATTACTGGAAAAACAAAAATCAATATAGGAGTATATTTAACAGGTAAATGTAAATTAATTACAAACAGTATAAATGAAAAAATGTAAAGGATTTCGAGTTTTACGATTTTTGGACTAAACTTAAGTTGAAATTGGCTAATAAATGCTACTATAGTTAGACCTATATTAAGGCATAATATGTACAAAATTTCACGCATCGATGTGCCATATAATAGTAAATTAAAAATATTAAAATAGTGCAATATTTTGACGAGTTTTGAAATTTTGGAAATACGCCGCTTTTTAAGGGTGAAGGGGATGAAATACGGTAAAATGTCATAGGACCAATCTTGTAGAGCATCTAAAATAGAATACAATATTGCTAAAACATGTATCGATATAGCAGTATATTTACCAGGTAAAAGTAAATTACAAACACTATACATGAAAAAATGTTAAGGTTTTCGTTTGTTTACGATTTTTTTGGACCAAACTTAGGTTGAAATAGATCAATGAATGCTACTATAGTTAGACCTATATTAGTGCATAATATGTACAAAATTTCACTCATCGATGTGCCATAATATTAAACGAAAAATATTAAAATATTCCAATTTTTGTTGACGAATTTTGAAATTATGAAAGTACGCCCCTTTTTAAGGGCGAAGGGGATGAGATACGGTAAAATGTCATAGGACCTAACTTGTAGAGCGTTTGATTCCCAACTAACGATTTTCCCTCAGATTCGAGATAGGACCTCTCGTTAAAAAGTTACAGCGAAAATAGGAAAACCTTACAAATTCGGGTTACCAATTTCCACCCTTCGTTATTTTTTTGGGGGGGTTGAAATGAAAAATAGTCGGATTTCAGACTTTTCCCGGGGGTATCAGATCTTACACCACCCGCATGCCAAAAATCACGTTTCCAGCTCACCCGGAAGCTGTTTAGAATTTGTATAGATGAGTCAGTGAGTTACACATCGGGCTGTATATATTATAGACTCGCCTACGGCTCGATGGGGGCTCCGCCCCCATGCCCCCCTAGGGGTGTCCCTAAATTCGTAAATTAATAAAAAGTCAAGTATGAAATTGTTTAGTTCCACGGAAGAACTGACAGCCAAGACAGTAACAAAACCGTTTAATACACACAATTCACAATCGATAGTTAAAAAAGCTTTGAAAATCTCCTAAGAATCGGTTTTAATAACTCTTCGTAGTTAAAATTTGTTAAAATATTTTGAGTGAGATATAATAATTATTTATTCTGGGTGTTATGCTGAATGGAGGGTCCACTCCCTAATTTGTTGCCCCAATTCCGTAATTTCTGTAAAACGTAGTGAACGGGCTTGTTGAGGGTTATTAACTCCAATGTGTTCGCTGAATTAGTTTGTAAATAAAAAAGTCGAGTGTTAAACAGGTTAGCTTTACCAAAGAAGTGCACAAACAAGACAGTAACAAAAGGCTAATGCACACTTCACACAATCAATAATAATTAAAGCTTTTAAATTCGTCAAAAATTGTTGCAATAAATCAGTGAAAACAATAAAATAACATTAAAATGTAATAATATAAAATCTGATAAACGAGATAGAAATCACAAAAGACTCCAAAGTTTTAAAAAGATTCCCTAAAATCCGAGGAGGAACTTACTAAAAGTATGAAAATTAGTAACATCAGCCCCAACAATAGCTGAATTCATATTTTTAATTGTCTCCTAAAAGAAGGTAAGGTCCCCAATTTCAAGTTTTCGGTAACTATTCTGGTCCTGTAATAAATCTGTTTTGAGAGCTAATGTGTAGAGATACGGCAAAATGTTCTGAAAACTGTAAGCCATTAATAAAATATTTCAGTCATATTCAGCAACATTTTTCAAAAGGACCAATCGTTTTGTTAGTAGAGTGGAAAAACTGAAAACGCGATTGCACAAAAATTAGTCTGGAGATTTACGCAATTGGTGTGATGTACGACAAAAAGTCACAGGACCAAAATCGTAGTTCATCCAATTCAGTACCGTAGTAGTCTCAAATCTATGAAAGGCCTATCCGTTTAGCCGCTAGAGTTTAAATATACTAAAATTACGATTTCTCTAGTTGGCCAAAAGCCACTACTTATTTATCACAAAACTGGGAAAAAGTGAAAAATGTATTTTGAGAGTAAACGGAAAGAGATACGGCAAAGTATGTCACAATCAAAATTGTAGATATTAAAAAGACCTATAAAAGTTGTCATTTAAACATTTTTGTAGGACAAACCATTTAGTCGCTAGGGCCCTAAATCTAAATATAAATTTCACAAAAATCTGTTTGGAGGGTTAACGGTGCGATGTACGACAAAAAGTCAAAGGACCAAAATTGTAGATCATCCAATTCCCTATCGTTATATGCTCTCATATTTCAGATAAGACTAACCGTTAGGCTACTAGAGCTGAAATACTAAAATTACGATTTCTCTAGTGGACCAGAAGCGGTATTTTCCTACTACTTACGTTCAAAAAATCCGGAAAAAGTGAAAAATGAATTTTGTGAGTAAACGAGTAGAGATACGGCAAAATATACAAGGGAAGAAATTGTAGATATTAAAAAGATCTATCGAAATGAACCTTAAAAAATTTTTTACGACCATCGGTTTAGTCACTAGAGCCCGAAAACAAAAAACGGCATTTCATTAAAAACGCTCTGGAGGCTTAACGGTGCAAGATACGATAAAAAGTCAAAGGACCGAAATTGTAGAAAATTAAATTCCCTATCGTAGTATTGTTCTCAGATTTTAGATAGGACGAAGCGTTTGGCCACTAGAGCCAAAAAAGTAAAATTACAATTTCGGAAATTCGCCATTTTGAATTTTTTTTAGTAGGTTAAGATTTTACACTTAGCATTGACCATTCAGGCTAGACGTATGCCGAATTTCAAGTCTCTAGCTTAAATAGTTACGTCAGAAATTCGTATCCCATATAAGTGAGTGAGTGAGTCAGTCAGTTACACATGGGGCTGTATATATTATAGACTCGCCTACGGCTCGATGGGGGCTCCGCCCCCATGCCCCCTTAGGAGTTGCCCCCTAGTTTGAATAAATAAAAAGTCAACTTTGAAATAGTTTAGTTCCACATAAGACCTGAACAGCCAAGACAGTAACAAAACTATCTAATACTCTAAATTCACAATCAATAGCAAAAAAAAAAAGCTTTAATAATCTCCTATTAGTAGGTTTTAATATCCCTCCTTAGTAAATAGTTTAAAAAAATTGAGCTGTGAAATAAATATTATTTATGTAAATATTCTAGATGTTATACTTGATGGAGGGTCCAACCCAATAATTGGTGGTCCCCAATTCCGTAAATTACTGTCAAAACCTCATACAAAGAACAGGCTAGTTGAGGGCTCAACTCCAACGTCAGTAACAGAAGCCGCCAATACACACTACTCACAATAAATAATAATAAGCTTTGAAATTTGCCCTCGGCTCATGGTTTAATCCCACTCCCTAGTTCCCCTTAGTTGGTTAAAAATATAATGGAGTTGTGAAATATTAATGAATATGTAAATAGTCATGCTCAAAAGTTGTTGTGTACAAATTTGGAGATACGATTATGATTGCACATGATTGAGGTAATAGCTGTATTCTGAAAAGATAAAAGTGGAATAAAATTATAAGTTTATACAGAGGATCGTTGTATGTAATAGAAGAAAAAAGAGACAAAATCAAGATATTTGAAATTAAAAAAATATATGGTATAGGCTAAGATGCTTCAGTTCCGCCATGGGGTGGCCAAGAAACGCAGGAATCATATATGTACCATATAAAGAAACGATAACAATTATATCATTCAAAATCAGCAATTATTAATTTAACAATTTTAAATGTTATATATATCAGTTCAGAAAATTAATAAAAATAGAGCCCTAGTAGTATGTAATAGATCACAGGGTATTAGGTACTATAATCATGAAGTCTTAAAGTCTTTATATAGTATTAAAATGAAGAAAGTTGCAATTTAAGAACCATAAATCGGCGTACATTATGCATTTTCAACCAATGGTAGTAAAAAAAAACAATATTGAAATAATAGCCAAAAAAGGATTATTGGTTAAATTAAAATATACTGAAAGAGTTACGATAATTGATAAGCATAGAATAGTTTTCAATTACAACAATAATAGGGTTAATCGAGACTTTAGGTGAGAGCACTGCATTGAGGAAGTTTGACGGACAAAGTGGCAGCGAGAAAAATTACAATTGAGTTTAATTCAATTGGTTATTATAATATTTCTCTGCATGATGGGTCATCAGATATGTAGATGGTCTTAAAAAAAACGTAGGAAGTAGGTAAACGTTAGCAAAGGTAAGAATGGAAATTTCAATGGTTCTATAACTTAATATGTTCAATCGTTTCCTAAACTAAAATCTAAGCCTGATTGGACAGCAGCAAATAGGTAAAAGACTGGATGTCAAACGTGTTGGGACACGTTCAACTCTTCAAAGTAAAACTGCACCAGAACTATCAACTGAAGCGCTATATTCAATCATATAGAGGGACAGCATACAAATAGTAGAAAATTAAGTTATAATTACTGTATTAGGTAATTTTTTGAGCGAAAACCTACAAGAAAATTTCCAGCATGAGAAAACTAAAGTCTAGAAAATGTAATAAGACCTAAAATATTTTTAGCAATTAATATAGAAATCAAAGCGGACTTCACCTGAATGTAAAGATACGCTTTCGATTAAGAAACCTTCATTTTCAACAATAACACAGCAATCGAAGGGAAAACCATACGCAAACAAATATGCGCTCAATTAAAAGTTTTATTATCGGGAAGAGGTGTAGTTAAAAGACATCATTTAAATACAAGCGAGAACTAAGCGACTATAATAGCGCTCCAAGCGACATCTTCCTAACCAACGCCTCCTAACCAACACCTCGCCTTTATAGAATTTTTTTATGATTTGAAAGTTAAAAATTTGTAGGTTTTGGACATTTTAATACTGTATAAATCTAAGCGAGTATTACCCTGGTGAAATAACCGGCTCTCAATGCATCGAAACACCGTCGTCTACACAAAACGTTTATGTGACGGACGTTTAACAACTACGGACGTTTGAATCAAACACGGGTGTAGTTGAAAGAAATCATTTAAACACGAGCGAACACTAAACCTGCAAAGTGATCTACGTTACCCAAACGGTGATATACGCTCACACGGCTGAACTACGTTACCGACATATCTATATTTTTTACCTTTTTTATAGTTTAAAAGTAAAAAAATTGTAGTTTTATGATTTTCCCTAAATTGAAACATCTCAAAGAATGTCCATGCCAAATTTCAAGTCTCTATCTTAAACGGTCGCTTCAGGAATTTAAGATCATCAGTGAGTCAGTCAGTCAGTCAGTTACACATGCGGCTGTATATATTATAGATTTGGTCCTTAATAACCTGGATATGCAGTTATTCCTTTCAACAATAACTAGTTGTTACTGAACAATTGGAGGAGCTGTAAACAAAAGATATATACATTACAATTATCAAGATTATATTGAATATTTGATTATATAGGCCTATTACAAAATAAACAAAAGCTCATAAATTATAATATTTTATACATACCATAGCCACAAGAACTTACAATCTATACTCCAAACTATGATATACAAACACTATATTATTTTTATAAATATGGTAATTAATATACATGTGGTATATAGAACATATGTTACAATAAAATGAAAAGGATAGAAAATGAAGGTGAAGTGTTATTAGTTCACTTTTATAACTTAGTACTTTCAAACTAGTCTTGATGCGATGATGTACAAAAATGTTTTATTGGTTAGGAAAAATTTCCTGGTGTAATAAATAGTTGCAAGAATCTTATCCCTAACATCATAAATATTTCTTTTTGTTTTTACATTACATTTTCTATAAAGTTGGTTGAACTCCCAAGGTTTCGTGAGTGGCTGAAAATATGCCTAAATATTTTAATCTTTATTTTATAATTTTTATAAAACTAACAACACTTCACCTGAGAAATCTTGATAAACGTGAGAGACTTTTTATTTCCTAAGAAATAATAAATAATTTTTCTGTTAATTTCTATGTTAATAATTGTATAAAACATTCCAAAACGGTTTTTTTATTCTAGAGTAAATCCTATAACTCTTGACCTCGGGCTATAATTTACTGAAACTTGGTTGTTTGCATCTCTCAAGCTTAAACACATTTGATTGTATCTCACGAATTTTGAATACCTGAGGGAAGACCCATATTCAATTATTCATTCAACGAAAAATCCATTTATACAAGTTTACATCCAATAATTGTCGTTATTATTTAACAACAATGCAAAATAAATGTAAATGACAGAAGTTTTGGCTTATAACTCTCAACTATTTATTTAAATATTTCTTATTCCTTTAGATTAAGCAATGAAAAACATACAAGAATACAATAAATAAAAAGCAGAAAATGCATTAATGCATAATCTACAATAACATTTGTCATTGGGCTATTAATCAATGATGCTTTCTAACAACTGGTCGATGTTAGATAGTAACAAGACTGGGGTTTGGACCGTTCCCCGTCAAAACGTTAAAAAAGTAAAATGGTGTCGATAGACACAAAACAAAACAAAATAACAATAATATCAATCAACAAAAAATGTATCTTTGAATTTAGCAAAATACAATGGCAATTAATTAGAAGAAACAATTATTATTTTTTTTATTAAAATAAAAAACATCTGTGTTTGTGCTATAAGTATTAGCCTTTGAATTTGAAATTCCTGAGCTGCCCTGGCAAGAATTAGGAGATTTTTTTAAATAAAAACAATCAGTATTTGGTGCTAGTAAGTAGTGTGGTTTGGTCACACCTAGACCGGAAGTAGCAGCTGCCCGGGAGCAGTTGCCCGGGCAGCTGGCGCCAGCTGCCATGCCATATAGCTTCCGGTGGGGGTTAGAGGGTATATATGAGATGTTGTAGTTATATGTTATGCCATATAGGTTGGGGTGGAGATGGCGATAGTGTTGGCGTTAGAGTGAAGTGAATTTGCGCATAAAGTGGGGTTGAACTAAAAGTGCGCATAAATTAAAAGTTAGTTTAAAATTGAAATTCGTCGGTGTTAACAAAACTCTAACAGTTGAACAAAAATTAAGAGTTAGTTGAAAATTGAAATTCAAACTTATAACTGGGATGTGGAAAATATGTCAAGGTCATCCAGAGTAAGTTTTTAAAAATTCTATCCAACTATCATGGGAGAGGTGTTTATCGTTTGAAAGTTGGCGATCGAATGAGAAGCGCCGCCTAGGGAGAGGGCTTATAAAATGGCAACCTTCCCCCACCACCCTTTCCCCCACTCCTTTAGACCAATAACCGGTCGCCGACTCTATGTGTTGAAACTGAACTAGACATGGCGGCCGCCATGGATAATTCTAACCTCAAATCTTAGCTGAGCTGTAGAGAATAGAGGAGTATAAAGTAGGAATTGTGGTGAGAGCATTTATATAAGGAATAGTGGGGGTAAAATAAAAAAACTTGTTGAACACAGTCGATAGGTGTAACAAGTTCAAAATTGTTGAAGTGTAACATATAACGCAAGATGTCATGAATAATACTATCATCAACATTAACCCGCGAAGTCGTCGAAAAGTATAATGGGTTAAAACTGTACCGCTTTCTTACTTTACTTAAATTAGTTTTAGACTTTGAAACTGAAAGTTTAGAATTATTTTGTAATATGTGTTGTGTTCGCAACAGTTTTAATTTTAAACTCTGCGCAACCATTACAGGAGGTGTGTTATATGTTGAAGTTAAAAGAAGACTGAGAAATAAAATATGTTATAAAGAGATAAATGAAACAGAATGTCATGTACTAACAAAATAGAGTTATAGGTTAGAATTAACTAAACAATATGTAGTAATGAAACACTATGTGGTAAGGTTAGAAGTAAATGAACGTAAATAATGTAGTAGCTATAACGATGCAATCAACATGACAGCCAGTAAGTTAATGGTCGCGGCGCAAATGAGCAGTCTAGTTTTATAGCCCAGCAGCGGCCCACTTCCCCGGGCAGATGCCCGAGCCAACTACCTGGTTTTTATAGCTTTAGCAATTACTCCGGGCAGCTGCCGCTGATGACCGACTTTCACCTGAGTAGTAAGAGTAGTAGGGGGTTTTGGGGCAATGACCGGAAAGGTCAATGACCCCCCCCCCTCCCCCCCACCCCCCCCCTCCCCCACTCCTTCCCCCACTCTTCTGGGTCAATGGCCGGTCACCAACCTTCCCTACTCCTTCTAGGCCAACGACCGGTCACCACCGGTTGCTGACTCTATGTGGTGAAACCAGACTAAACATGGCAGCTGCCATGGATAATTCTAACCTCAAACCTGCTGCGCATGCAACGAGTTCTCCGGATCGGAATCAGTCTATGCTATGCGCATGCGCCTAGTCCTGTATTACTCACTTTAGCGCTACTGCACATGGATAATTCTAACCTCAAACCTTGGTTTTGTGTTGTTGCGCATGCGCCGCTCCCCACTCCTTTGCCTTCCTTTTACACTGCTGCGAACTGGACTGGATTGAACACTGTACTGGAGTGAAACAACTTCCCCCACTACTCGAGAATCCGAGGAGCAATACGAGCCTGATCTTAGCGTCAGTCGTCAACAAACTTTCATAGCGAAAGGTTGTTGGCGACTCAGCAAGAGGTTTCAAATATATAGTAGGCCTATATATATTTGAACTTCTTCTACTATGTTGCGTTTTTTAATGCAATGTGGTATGTGTGTGTTTAGTTTTAAGTTGTATTTAATTTAAGAAATAATTTGCGCATTGCGATGTTAGTTATAAGTTGGGTTTAGCATTAAGGTGTATTAATTTTAAGAGGTGTTTAGCATTAAGGTGTATTAATTTTAAAAATAATGATGGTATTTGGTTGTGTTGAATTATTTGATTTTTTAATAATGATGTGTTGTTAGTTTTAAGTGTTGGTACTACTAATTAATGTTGTTTTGCCTTACAGCTAGATGTTAGGGGGTAGATTAATTGTAAATTCAGAAGTTCAATTGAACTTCACTTAGAAAGGGTGGGACATCCGCAAATTGCGGACTAGGTTTTTGCATTTTGTTTAGGAATATGATTGGGTGGGATTAGTTGGGTGGGTGTTAGAGTTGCGTTTCTGCATTAACTGTTCCAGTTTCCCTTGGAATTCACGGTTACAGTAGACCCGGACCGGACCGTTACGGTAGACCCGGACGGTCCAAACAAAATTGCGTCGATGTCCCTTGCAGAACGTAACTAGTGGGTTGGGAGTGGGAACTGTTAGGCAAACAGGGTGGTGGGAACAGTATTACTGTTCCCATCACCTTGGATCATTATAAATCTTGAATGACCTTGACCCACTTTCGGAAGGGTCAATGACCCCCCCCCCCCCGAAAAAATGGAGCCCCCCCCGAAAAAATGGAGCCCCCCCCCCCGAAAAAATGGAGCCCCCCCCTCTTTTCCCCCACTCCTACCCCCACTCCTTCCCCCACTACTCCAGGTGAATGACCGGTCATGACCTGAAAAATTAAAATGGCTATAACTTGATAACGGATTGACGGATTTGGACAAGCGATACATCATTGAAAAGGTCTATGTAAGACAAACATTTTAGTAAAAGAAGAATGTGGTTATCTTATTTTAGTCAAAAGTTATGCGAATTATTCAAAATAAATACCTAAAACTAAAATAAGTAAAACTTTAAAAGAAGAATTAAAAAGATTGAACTTTCTTAAATTTGGTTTACTACTAGAAGCTATGTTTATAAATGTACAAGAAGAATTATCACCAAGAGGATTCATAACAAAAAACCGAACCATTATGGAAAGTTCAAACATTGATTCAATAGTAGAAAACTGTATAGAAGAAATATTAACAAAAATTCAGGAACACGAAGGAAGAGGATCCGGATGGAGTCTTACAAGTATTGAAGTATTAGATATAAGAGTTCATAAACATGGATATGGACTAATGGGATCTAGTTACATTCCTTTACCAAAAATAATTGAAAATACAAAATCTTGTGTTAATGTTAAAAATGAGGACAATGAATGTTTTCGTTATGCAATGACAGCTAAATTTGTACCACATCATGCGAATAGACCTGACCAAGAATATGAAAATCAAAGATTTAGATACAATTTTCAAGGAATCACTTATCCTGTATCACTGAAAGATATATCAAAATTTGAGAAGAAAAATCCCGGTACGTCTATCAATGTTTTTGCATTAGATAGTTCAAACAAAGTGTATCCTTTACGTATTGTGAAAGAAGAGCTACCAGATCATACGGATTTACTACTACTTACGCGAGGAGATGTGTCTCACTATGTGTACATAAAGAAATTCGACTCTCTTGTTAACAAGCAGTTTTCTAAAGCTCGACACAGAAAGATAATTTGCAAGAGATGTTTTAATTTTCAACGAGAAGGAAGACAAGGAAGAGAATGGTTACAAGAGCACAAAAGACTATGTAACAATAATTATGAAGCAAAGATTAATTTACCTTCGGAAAACAGAGCATTTGTTACATTTCAAAAGGTTCATCATCAATACCGTATCCCTATAGTTGTATATGCGGACTTTGAATCAACACTAATTCCTATAGAAGATGAAAATTGTGAAGCTAGAAAAAGTGTCAAATATCAAATGCACAAACCAAATAGTTTTTGTTTAATGGTTAAATCAACATTATCAGAAGAACATTTAAACCAATATGGATTAACTTCAGAACCTTTAGTATATCGTGGTGAAAATGTGGAAACAATATTTCTTGACCATTTATATTTAATAGCTGAAAATGTACAAAGATTATATACGAATATCGTACCAATGAAACCGATGGAGGAAGAAGAGGAAATTCAACATGAAAATGCAACTCACTGTTTCTTATGTAAAAATGAATTTACCATTGACAATTATAAAGTTAAAGATCATGACCACCTTACAGGTTATTACAGGGGTGCTGCTTGTAATAAATGCAATTTGAGCTATCGTTTACCACTATTTATTCCTGTGGTTCTGCATAACCTCAGTGGGTATGATGCTCATTTTATAATACCTGAATTAGGAAGAGACAATGGTTCAATAGATGTGTTGGCTGAAACTTCAGAAAAATTTATAAGTTTCTCTAAAACAGTTGGAAATGTCAAATTAAGATTCTTAGACTCCTACCGATTTATGCCATCGAGTTTGTCTAAACTTTCTGAAAATTTAAGGAAGAAAGATTTTATTGAAACAAAGAAGATTGTAAGTAACGACAAACTGGATCTTGTACTTCGGAAAGGTGTTTTCCCATATTATGATTATATAGACAGTTTAGAAAAATTTAATGAAACATCACTTCCGCCAAAAGAAGAATTCAAAAGTAAACTATACAACATGGACATATCTCAAGAGGATTATGATCATGCATGTAAAGTATGGAATGAATTAGGATTTACAACATTGGGAGAATATTCAGATTTTTATGTTAAATTAGATGTAACTTTATTATGTGATATAATGGAAGAATTTAGAAATACATGTTTTGCAGCATATGGATTGGACCCTCTTCATTCGTACACTTCACCTGGATTAGCATGGCAAGCTATGTTAAAAGAAACAAATTGTAAAATTCAACTTCTTACTGATATAGATATGGTTATGATGTTAGAGTCAGGAGTTCGAGGGGGATTGACGCAAAGTGTTACACGACACTTCAAGGCGAACAACAAGTATCTGCCCGATTATGATGCATCAAAACCAACAACATTCCTGGGTTATTTCGATGCAAATAACTTATACGGATGGGCAATGTCGAATCCCCTTCCATATGATAATTTCAAATGGATAGACCCAGAATCAATTGGAAACATAATGGATATACCGAAGTATGGTGAAACTGGTTACATTTTTGACGTCGATTTTGAATATCCTGAACATCTTCACGATCATCATTATGATTTACCACTTCTTCCAAAGACTGAAATTTCCCCTACTGGAAGATGGCCAAAATTATTGATGACTTTAACCAACAAGTCTCGGTATGTCGGACAATACTGGATGATACAACAGGCTTTAGACTTAGGATTGAGAATTACAAAAATTAATCGAGTACTACAATTTTCTCAATCTTGTTGGTTAAAACCGTACATCGACAACAACACAAGAAGAAGAGCTGCTGCTACATCAAGTTTTCAAAAAGATTTTTTTAAACTAATGAACAACGCAATATTTGGCAAGACTTTGGAAAACAAAAGGAAACATAAGGATATCAAATTGGTAACTGATCCAGTAAAATTACAGAAATTAGTGCAACAACCAAACTTTGGTTCATCTGTAATTATTAATGAAAATCTAGTCGTTATTTCCATGAACAAGAAGTCAGTTGAAATGGATCGTCCTTTGTATCTTGGAATGTCAATCTTGGATATTTCAAAAACACATATGTACGAGTTTGATTATAAGAAGATGGTTAACTATTATGGAAGAGAGAACATTGGTATTGCATGTATGGATACGGATGCACTAATTTACTGGATTAAAACAAATGACATGTATGAAGATCTACGCACCTTTATATATAAAGATGATTTCGACTTTTCCGATTATCCTAAGGATCATCCAAATTACGACTATGACAGAAACAAGAAAGTATTAGGAAAATTTAAAGATGAAACAAATGGTGTGCCGATGATGGAAATTGTAGCATTAATGTCCAAACTGTATTCGTTTCAACTGTACATAAACGAGAAGAACGAACATCAAGTCACGAAGAAGGCCAAAGGAATAAAAACTTCTTTTCTGAAGAAGAACGTACAGTTTGAACATTATAAAAGATGTTTGTTTGAAAATGTTGAAACAACTGCAACGTTCAACACTATTAGAAGTTATAATCATCAACTTTTTAGTGTCAAACAAACAAAGTGGGCATTAAGCTACAAAGATGACAAGCGCCATATTTTAGAAGATAAAATTAATACTTTACCATTCGGCCACTACTCCCTGAACCCTATCGACCAGTAAACCTATTCTTCGTCCTCTCCTTCTTCCTTTTTTCCTTTCCGTAAAGAAGAGGGGACATGGCAAGCCCAATGCCATGTTCCCTCTTTTTTACACTAATATGAAATGGCCTTGACCTATATTCAAACTATATAAATGAGATTAAACTATTCTATGCATCAGTATTTTTACAAGCGGTGTACAAGCAACATCTGAAGATGGAAAGTGTGAAGGACAAGATTGTAAATGAACTACATAAACCAGCAAGAAGAAGATTTCCAAGAAGAAGTACAATCATTAAAGGAATGAATGATCTTTATCAAGCTGATCTCATTGAAATGATACCGCACAGTAAATTAAACAAAGGATTTAAATATATTTTAACAATTATAGACTGTTTTACTAAAATAGCTGACACTTTACCATTGAAGGATAAGACTGGTAAAAGTGTTACAAAAGCTATGGAAACCACAATACAAAGAAATAAATTTAAAATTAAACATCTACAGACCGATGATGGAAAAGAATATTTTAATGAAGACTTTAGAGCTTTGATGAAGAAATATCAAATAAATCATTATTCTACAAATTCTGAAGTTAAAGCTTCAATAATTGAAAGATTCAATAGAACATTGAAAGGTGCGATGTATAAACAATTTTCAAAACGAGGATCATACGTGTGGTATGACATATTACCACAACTTATAAAACAGTATAACAACAAATATCATCGTACCATTGGAATAAAACCTATCCAGGTAAACAGTGCTAATGCCAAAATTGTATTACAACGCATTAAAAATAATACAACACCGAAATTGGAAAAATTGCAACTAAAGAAGTTCAAGGTCAACGATAAAGTTCGTATAAGCAAAAACAAAGGTGTATTTAGTAAAAGATATCTACCAAATTGGACTAATGAAGTATTTACAATTTATAAAGTGCAACCAACTATACCTGAAACCTATTTATTAAAGGATAACAAGGGTGAATTACTTCAAGGTGGATCTACGGACATGAATTGTTGAAATCAACAGTTGGTGATGTATATCTTGTCGAGAAGATTTTACAAAGGAAAAAGGATATGGTTAAAGTCCGGTGGTTAGGGTTTGATAAAAGTGAAGACTCTTGGATTCCTTCAAAAGACTTAGTATAGTTGTTTAATAGCTCATTGTGTGTTTAACCTTTATACAAGATGGAGATTGTACAACAAAAAGACCGATTTAATATCAATAACATTGATGAATTGACAGTTGACAATGATTAGTTAAATCATGGAAAACATGGTGAATTACTACCAAATACGATAAGATGTCTAATAACTGGTCCTTCAAATTGTGGAAAAACTAATGTTGTTTTTAACCTTAACTAATCCTAAAGGATTGCGTTTTAATAATATATACATTTTTTCAAAATCATTGCAACAACCAAAATATCAATTATTGGATAAAGTACTTGCAAGTGTACCTGAAGTGAATTTTTACAAGTTTAATGCCAGTGAAACAATTATGCAACCAAATGAAGCAAAACCATTTTCTATTTTTATATTTGACGATGTTTCTTGTGAAAATCATGACACAATAAGGAATTATTTTGCTATGGGAAGACATCATAATATTGATAGCATTTACATTGGTCAAACATACAGTAAAATTCCAAAACAACTTATAAGAGGCAATGCAAATATGTTGATCATCTTCAAGCAAGATGAAACAAATTTAAAGCATATATATAATGATCATGTAAATGCGGATATGTCATTTGAAAAATTTAAAGAGATGTGTGGCAAAGCATGGAATGAGAAATATAGCTTTCTCGTTATTATGAAGGAAGAAAATATTAAAAATGGTAGATATCGTATAGGGTTGGATAAATTTGTATTTATGCGTTGAACTACCGATGCTACATCTAGTTACACGTTGAACTTCACAGTGTAAACATGGTGAATCAAGAAAAACTATTGAAAGAAATAAAATCACTCAGTGATTCTATTAGGATGAAGAATCGTGCATTGACGATGGGTTTAAGTGAAAGAGAAGAATTTCTAGAGACTACATTTAAACCTATTACGGAACCTTTAAAACAGATATCAGAAACTATTGGTAAACCTCGTTATGAAGGAGATGTTTTACTACCAGTTTCTAAACAAAAAGTACAAGCATTAAAAAAAGAAGAAGAAGATGATTCATATACAAGTGCTAGTGAGCAAGAAGAAACAAAAGAAGAAGAACCAATTGTTGAAAAGGAAGAAGAACAGCCAATACCTGAAGCTGAACAATCTATTCCAAATTTAACTCAATTGAGTAGCGATATATTACAACATGGACCTCTTGGAAGAAAATATATAATGAAAATGCTACATGACATGAAATCAAACCCAAATGTGAGTAGATCACATGTATACGGAGCAAGAATTGATGGGAATGAATTGAAGATCGGCGATTCAAAGCTTGAAATAACACAAGACGATTACATCATTATTGGTAAGCATAGATATAAAGGAACAAGAGGATTATATGAATTAATTTTTAAAAACATACCACTAAGATATTCATCCAAAGATTTAAGTGTTTTTAAGGAGATTCTACAAAATACTAACGCTCATAAAAGAAACTACTCAAAGGATGCAATGATTAATCGTTCACGTGCAACAAAATATAACATCGTTATAAAAAAGTTGTTTCCTCCACGAAAATTGCCAACATTACGTACTGCACCAGTGGTGAGACAACCACTGAAAAGAAAATCTTTATCACTTATGGATTTATCACTTCTTGAACAACATGGTAAAAAGAGTAAAGGAGATACTTCAACATCTGGTAAAGGATTGATGAAAAATCTATACAATACGAATGTGATTTACTACAACGATATCAATAAATTGGTTGATAGAATGAGACTATTGCATGAAGCCATGGAAGCTGGTCATACAGGTTTAAATAATGAATGGGTAGCTCTAATTGACGAACTCAGGAATCGCGGCATAATTGTATAATTTCCCGCGGATATATAAGAGTTGCAGGCATATAATGTGTCAGTTCTAACATGAGCGTCGACAAGTTCGGACGCTACTCCGCATTAGGAGTGCAAGTTGGAGAAGACAGAAAAAGAAGCGGATTACCGCAAACACCTGAAGGTGACTATAACATAAGTAATAAACGTTTAAAATTAGTTAAAGACCCAGAAGAAGATACTGATGGAGCAAATTTAAAGACAGTAAAAGAAGCTACTTCAACATCATTGAAATTACATAAGAATACTTATGATGTTAAATCACATAGATTAATTAATGTTGGTAAACCAACTGAAGGTTCTGATGCAATTACTAAAGAGTACTTATCATCTGAACTTTCAAATACTTTAAAATTGCAATGGGGTAACAACTTAAAAGATGGACAAACATATGATGCTGGAAATTATAGAATAACCAACGTGGGAAATCCCAAAAATGATAAAGATTCAGTTAATAAAGAATATTTACATTCTATAATACCGGAAAAAACTAAACATGGATATTATTTTTGTAAATTTATTATAAATGACATTGGATACCCAAAGGAAGACGGTGATGCTAAAAACCTAAAATACATCAAGGACAACTGTATTTTACAAGATGTTAATGAAATCGATTGTCATGGTAAAACATTGACAAATGTAAAGTTTGGTTCTCAACCAAAAGATGCTGTTACTATGGAACAATTATCTAAAGAATTAAAAAAGGAAACATCCAATTTTGTAAAACATGAAGATGCCGTGTTAAAGCGGGGAGATAAATTTATACATGGAAATGAAAATTTTAATTTAATGCAAGGAAATAATGATGAATGGGATGCAGGACATAAAACAATAACAAATGGAAGATTTGGTATAAAAGATTCAGATGTACCTCTAATGGTACAAACATTAATTGCGAGTGGTGGTGCATTAGGTACATACAATGGTCGTAATAGAAGAATAAAAGATATTTATCCTGGTTACGAAGAAAATGATTGTGTTACAATGAAACAAACAATAACTTGGGATAAACACTTTGGAACCCAATATGATGCAAAGATGAAGAAAATAATTAATATTTTACCAGGTGAAGATTCAAATGATGCTGCTACTATTGGACAAGTCATAAAAACATCAAAAAGTGATTCAACAGCTTACACATGTAATGATAAACGTATTATGCAATTACATGATCCTCAACATCCAAAAGATGCTGTAAATTTAGATTGTTTAATAAGAATAGTGGGCAATTTACTTATTGATACCCATAATCATATAGCTAGTACAACGAGTCATGTGATAATTCAACCCGATGAACGGGAAGCTTGGATTAAAAATAGAATTATAAATCAGTATATCATTAATTTGAATAACTAAGTGTTTAAATATATAAAATTATACATAACTTATTCATTTATGTAAAGTATCTTGTGGAGTAAACACGCCAGTTTATATAAGACTACATAATGAAGGCTGTATCACTCAGTCATCATCAAGACAGCAACAAGAGAGGACGTGGTATAACGTCAGCTGCGTTATCCCTGCTTAAACGGATACCTGTTGGTGCTATTGTAAATCGAGCGATAGACGCTCTACCATACGAATTACATATTCCTGGAGGTTATCAATACTGTGGACCTGGAACTAAGTTGGCAAAACGTTTAGCAAGAGGAGATCCTGGAATTAATAAATTAGATCAAGCTTGCAAAGAACACGATATAGCATATTCAAAGTATAAAGATTCAACAAATAGATCAATAGCAGATAAAATTCTAGCGGAAAAAGCTTGGCAAAGAGTAAAATCAAGTGACGCAAGTATTGCAGAAAAAGCATCGGCTTGGGCAGTAACTACAGCCATGAAGACAAAAGCAAAGTTAGGTGGTGGAAGACGTCGCAGAGGAAGACCTGCAAAGAGAGGCGCTCCCAAAAGAGGTGGAAACATTAAAAAAGGACGTCGTAGAACTCATAAGGCAAGTGTAAAGAAGACTTCTGTTTGGCAAATGGTAAAAAACGGAGCAGGTTTATACCTAAGACCATACCGTGTGTACTAAATAAGAAGAATCAATTGATAATTCCAAATAAAGCCTTAACAAATCATCAGTTAAATGATTATGTAAAATGTTTGAAAATACCATTCTTTCGAGGAGTTTTTATGAAAGATGCATTACCAACTAAAATATGGAAAAATGAAACTGGAATAGTAAATTTGGATTCCACCTATGGTCCAGGCACTCATTGGGTATGCTATAAAAAGCTCGGACAAACCGTTTACTACTTTGACAGTTTTGGCAATCTACCACCGCCAAAAGAACTTCAACATTATTTTCGAAACTCCAAAAACATTTTTTACAATTACAAAAGAGAACAACCTAACAATACTGAAATATGTGGACATTTATGTTTGGAGTTTCTAGCGAAAAGTGTCAGTCAGCTTTAAGATGTCGTCGTATACAGTGTCATTGAGTGGAAATTCATCCACATTGAAAAGTACGCTGTTCCCAGCATTGCGTCTATCCAAGGAACGATTATGGGAAGCGGCATTACTTGATTTGACTACCTACAACTCAATTCCCAATGTTACGGAAGGGAAGAACAATTTACTACATTATTATGAAACTAAGGATGCTGCAGGAAAATACTCAGAATTGAAAATAATTACATTTCCTACTGGAGCTTATGAAATCGATGATATAAACCAATTATTACAGAAACAACTCGGAGAAGACAATATCACCGTTAAAGGAAACAATAATACTTTAAAAGCAGAAATAACTTCGAAATATTATATTGATGTCAGCTTGGAACAGTCGATTGGCAGTTTACTTGGATTTACAGATACAAAAAAGAAAATCTTAACTCCTGGAACTACTCATTCAGGTGATTCAACTGTAACAATATTGAAAGTAAATAGTATCGATGTCATGTGCAACATTATACACGGATCGTATAGAGATGGAGTTAATCAACATATTTTACATACATTTTATCCAACAGTGGCTCCCGGTTTTAAAATTGTTGAGAAGCCACAAAACTTGATATACCTACCGTTAAACACCAGTTTCATTTCAGACATCGTACTGAACATATTGGATCAAGACGGTCATAGTGTTGACTTTAGAGGAGAAACAATTACTATACGGATACACATCAGAGCAGCAACATAAAAGTCAACATGGGATTATCATTTAAACCGCAACGGAAGAGTCGGGAGCTCAGTAGCTCCTCGACATTGGAAGAGTTAACATCGGAAAACATTCGTTTTCTACAGAAGATT
This sequence comes from Neoaliturus tenellus, assembly GCA_030545055.2. Taxonomy (NCBI): domain Eukaryota; kingdom Metazoa; phylum Arthropoda; class Insecta; order Hemiptera; family Cicadellidae; genus Neoaliturus; species Neoaliturus tenellus. The sequence goes on from CM061537.1 coordinate 36,086,114, forward strand.
GGATTGAAACTTAACAGCGATGGATATCCTGGATATATCTCAAGGACCAACGTTCGACGAAACACTATGGGAGAAGGAATATCACACGCACAACCCTTACACTTCATCAAAATTAAACAATAACGATGAAATAAGGATCCCCATTCAACAACAAGATATTTACACTTTACCGTGTGAAAGTTACTTGTACATCGAAGGACGGGTATTAAAATTGGATGGAAAAACTGCTTCAACAGTTCCTTTTATAAATAACCCGATGGCATATCTTTTTGATGAAATAAGATATGAAATATCAGGGGTGACGGTTGATTCAACAAAAAAGGTTGGTTTAACAACGACATTGAAAGGATTAACATCATTAACACCACATGAGAAGAATTCAATAGTCACCGCCGGATGGGTTGCCCCCGATAAAGACACTATAACACCAGCTTCCAACGGTCACTTTGATTTTCATGTACCTTTACGATTGCTTTTGGGATTCGCTGAAGATTACAAACGGGTAATAATAAATGTCAAACAAGAATTAGTATTACTCAGATCTTCAACTAATAAGGACTTGATATTTGCAGACCCTGCAACTACGGAAGATAAACTGGAATGGCAACTACAGTTGGATAAAGTTGTTTGGAGAGTACCTCATGTAAGATTGGCTGATGAACATAGAATCCTATTATTGAGAAAGTTGAAATCTGACCGTGATATTGTGATGCCATTCCGAAGTTGGGAATTTCATGAATACCCTACACTACCTCAGACAGAACGACAAACATGGACCGTCAAGACATCAACTTACTTGGAACGAGCAAGGTACATAATACTCGGTTTTCAAACTAAGCGAAAAGATGTTATCACTGCAAATGCTGGTCAATTTGATCACTGTAAAATAAAGAATTGTAAAGTTTTCCTAAACTCTCAATTCTTTCCCTATGACAATTTGAATGTCATGTTCAGCAAAAAACGTTTTTCCATTTTATACGATATGTATGCAAGATTTCAATCGTCATATTATGGAAAAACTAATACACCACTATTATCACCTGACCAGTATTATTCCAAGGCTCCAATAATTGTAATCGATTGTTCAAAACAAAATGAATCGGTAAAATCATCAAGTGTGGATATAAAAATTGAAATGGAATTTGAAGAACCAGTAGCGGATGGAACTTCGGCATACTGTCTAATTCTACATGATAAAATAGTTACTTACACACCGCTGACCGGAATTGTGAAGAATGTACTTTAAGAAGAATTGTACAACGACTGCAAATTTTTGAGGTTAGAATTATCTGCTTTAATTTTTGAGGTTAGAATTTCATTTGTGAAAGACAAGTTGAAAACAAACAATTATGTAATTGTATAAATTTCAAGGATTTTACGAAAAATATAAAAGCAAGAAAATAATTAGTGGAAACTTCATTCTATCTTCAACCGTCGTATGGGAAACATCATTCGCAAGATGAATTCTACTAACGGAGAAGAAAATACACCTCTAATGGATGATAATAGTTCAGATATAGAAAAACAAGTTGAACGAGAAATGGACGAGTTCCTAAAGTTTAACAAACATAAGAAGAGAGAAGAAGAAGAAACTGAAAAAGAAGTAAAAAGGAAGAAGGTTGAAGTTAACATTACAACCAATATTTTAACAGAAGTATTTCTTCGGATTATCTACCCAATTTCTTCATGCATGACAAAAAGTATATCAGTTGGAATTTTAAAATCAATGGATTATTCACCAATTGTTATTTTAAATCATGGAAACAAAATGGTTACTTTCAGTGAAACTACTTGGGAATCTCTCATGAAACATTTACATCTTTTGGAGTGCTATTTAAGTAACAACACATTTGGAAGAAGAACAAGATTAAGTTTATTGGAATCAAATATTGAAGTTGATATAGTAAAACATCGTGGAGGACAAATTGTTCGCTTCAGAGATTTAACTACCCACAATGTTAAATTATATTTTACTAAAGAAGAATTTTACACTTTAAGTTGTACTACCGGTCCCGTCACCAGATATTTGAAACAACTAATATTTTCAAGTGCAATAATTAAAGACTATCTAATTGATACATTGGACAAACAACCTTTTGTTCCAATTTTATACGGTCCCGTGGATACTTCAATCTTTAATAGAATACCTCAAGAAGTTGAAATGTGGAGACAATTAAACAACTATCACACCAATTTTAATATCGATGAAGTGGCACAAGAAGTGAAAGAAGAAGAACAATCCTGTCTGTTATAAACGTCGGCTCATTCAATTTTTAAGTCAGTTGTTAATAAGACTTCATCATGAATAAACGGGTTTCGTTTTCTAATGCAGCACACATAATGGAAGTTAATAGAGGTATAATTGAATTTCAAGCTTTCCGAGGAAATGATGGTAATTTTATTATTAAAGAATTAGTAATCTTGGACATGAACACATCAGTAGTTTATCATTATTTGTTCAAACCTCCAGTACCATTTAATAGACTAACAACTAAAGCGAAAGTTACAAACAAATGGTTGAACAAACATTTTCACAACTTAAGATGGGATGAAGGTTTCATTAATTATAACATGATGCCGCACATTATGAATCATTATTGCAAAGAGTTTAAAATTATCTACACAAGAGGATTGGAAAAAGCAAATTGGATACAATCATTTACAAGCAACGAAGTGATTAATGCAATAATTGATAAAGCTTTCCAATGCTACTTCAACGAACTTTGTATTTCATCAAAAAGTTTTAAACATCGAAGGTCGCAGTGCGCTTTAAAGAATGCCTACCGCTTGAATAGTTTCTTTCAAAAAAGTGGTGGGGGTAGTGTCGATTATAAAAGTGAGAGCGCTACCATGACGCAGCATGAGTATTACTCGAACCTCCGAAGAGACAACATCTCCAACGGACATTCTTCTTTACAAGAAAATTAACAATAACATCAAGATGGCATCGCAGAACTTACTTCAAAATTTGGTCGATCAGTTCAACGCTCATTCTAAATCAACAATCTTACCGACGAAGAGATGTTCTGAACTAAAAGAAGAAAAACATTACATCATTCATACGATCAAGAAAATGGAAACTTCAGTAGGTGATGCTATTAATTGCACATTGAGCGAGGCACCGTATACAGTTGGTGACGAACCGAAGTTTCAAATCTTCCTACCTACACGTTTTGTACAACTTCTTCAAAATGAAGATCTTCGTGTAGTTCAACCCGGCGCACTCTATTTGGTTTCGCACGGACCAAGTGGAAATAACTCTACTGAACTTACAATTCATGTAACACCTACTATTGATTAGTTTGTACATAACATTGTAAATATTTGTTTGTAATTGTTTCTCAATAAATATGATATAAAACAAAAAATAAAAAGCAACATATTGTAATGTCTTTGTACATTACAATATGTTGCTTTTTTAAAAATTCCACGGAATGACCTTGACCCAATTTTGTGTGATGATAAAAGCAGAAATCTACTTGTGAAGTTCATCAGTCTACGACTACCTTTCGTACCGTACACATCTCGCTCATTCTATTGCTTAATATAAAAAACTAAATATGTCTCTCAAAGTCAAGTGTGCATCTTACGATACCAACACCATTACAACTTTTGAACAACTCGAAGATTTAACCAACGAAATGCGAGTTTTACTTACCGGTGGTTATCACTTAACTGTTGATGTTAGTGCTACTAATACAAGGATGTTCACTAAAACAAAATATTGCGATGATGAAATATTTATTTCTACACAACCTACAACTTCTTCATCGCCTACTGGTCAACATAACATCAAGTTCCAAAAATATTACCAATGTTGAATAACTTTTGACAAACAAAACTACAACTAAAGAATCACGTGTTGAATGTGAGTTAATAAAAAGGATGTGAAACTTGAATAAATAATCATTTGCTTCTCAGCTCTCACCACGACAAGACCTATTTAAGAAAATTTTGTACAGAATGGTGATTCAACTTGATGGAAAAATCTATGGAAAAGATTACAACACTGTTGAACAAATGACTAAAGATATAGATGTATTAGCTAAAGAAGGATACCAAGCTAAATTAATTTTGAAATTTCCTGAAGTACATCCGCTATCAATAGAAGAACTAGTTGCTATGGCTAAAGCTGAGAAAGATAAAAAGTCTGAAGAAAACAAAGAGAAACAAACTTCTTAAGTATCAACATTCCTTACATTAGTAAGGTATAATTTTTTAAAACTCCATTTGGATGACCTTGAAATTACCCCCACCACTTTTCACAGAACATAAAACTTGCTATTCAACACTATACACTCTTATTCTTTCACTGGACTCCGCAGCATCAACATGGAAGAGCAAAAATACAAGTACAAACCTCGTTACTGTTGTGAACAACAATGTACAGATTTAGGACCAATGATGGTGGATGGGTTAGCTTGTACTAAATGTGAATTCTTCGGATCTTGTTATTGCAAATGCAAAACAAAACAACTACCGCCACCGGAATTGCGAACTTTCAAATTTTACAAATCAAGATATTTTCATACATGTTGTCCTCAAAGATGTTTCAAATTTCACCCTCTAGATCTTGCTCATTGTCAACGCACCAAGTCTCATCAAGATGATTTTTGTACACATATGATAAAAAGATGTAAATACAGATCAGATTGGTATTCCGATCCTGTAGAACCATCAAATGTGTAATTTCAGTTTTACACTCTTTTTTAAAAATTCATTTGGATGACCTTGAGATTCCCCCCCCCCCCCACTAGTTCTAATTTTTATATAATATTAAATCATTCCACTTCCAACACTCTAATTAACAACATGGAAAACAAATTTATCAAGTTTGAACATATAATAACTGACAGGGAGGAGATGGAAGAATTGTTTCAAAACTTACTTTCTATCATTGACGAATATCCTATAAGATGGTTCAGAATTGTAGTTCAATATTTAAATCCTGGTGAATTGTTTTCTTCATCAAGTGAAGAAGGTGAAACAACTACTTCGGTTCAAATAATTGAATTAAAAGACGAAGAAGAATAACTAAACATTTTATTCAATCATAAGCTCAAGGTTCCCCATATAAAAGCCCCCTCCCTAGACAGCCCCCCTCCCTAGACGCCTGCTCAAGGTCACCATTATATAAGCCCCCTCCCTATGCGCCGATCCTCATTCCATCACCGACTCTCCAACAATGAACAACTCTCCATTGGCCCGAATGAATTCTAGTTTTGAAATAAACTCTAAAGAAGAGTTACAAGACATTTTTAATATTTTACAAGAACTTGTAGATAATTTTACAACGATCAAAATGAATTTGGAAATAACATACGATTGTCCTATTTGTGATAAGGTTGAAAGTTTAGACGAAAACAGTTTACTAAATCTAACTCCTGCACCATCTGACACTACTGATGGTAATAATGAAGAGCAACGTCTTTCCCCCACCACTTCTTTGTAATTCATCCTTCCCCCCACCACTTCTTTATTTAACTAACATTTCTCCCTTTTACTTCTCATTCCGTCTTCGACTTCTGAACTATCAACATCACTTGTTTTAAAATTTCAAACACTAACACAATCATGATGGATATGATGGATGAAGTTCCCTTCGTAACTAGAATGGAAGAGGATAAATTGAAATTAGAAATTAAACGATTGGAAATGGAACAGGAAAACCAACTCGAAATGTTACATTTGTTCAAGCTTTTCAAATACATCATCTGGGGACTCTGCATTTACCTTCTCATCGTCGTCGGTGTTTGCATTTACAACTCTGTAATTCATCACAAAAGTTCAACTTGTTTAAACTCTGCTGTTGCACATTAATTGTATGTTCACTAATAAAATTCAAAAGTTACTTCAACCTATCCTACTATCACCAACTAGTTCAACTTAGAACTATTTCTGGTGGTAGTTGAGTAGGCTTTTTTAAAACTTACTCTGGATGACCTTGACATACTTTCCAGATCCCATTTATAAATTTGAATTTCAGTTTTAAACTAACTTTTAATTTTGTTCAACTATTAAGAGTTTTGTTAACACCGTCAAATTTCAGTTTTCAACTAACTTTTAATTTATGTGCACTTTTAGTTCAACCCTAGTTACTTTATTCGCAAATTCAGTTCAACCGACCACCAACGCTATCGCCATCTCCACCCCAATATTTCAACATTTCTGCCCCCAACACTTGCCCGGACATCTGCCCATAGGGGCAGCTGCCCGGACATCTGTTCGGTTTTAAAAATATAAAAGAAAGGTAAAGGAGTGGGGGTGGCGCATGCTCACCAATGCAAAACTAAGGTTTGAGGTTAGAATTATCCATGGCGGCCGCCATGTCTAGTTCAGTTTCAACACATAGAGTCGGCGACCGGTTATTGGTCTAAAGGAGTGGGGGAAAGGGTGGTGGGGGAAGGTTGCCATTTTATAAGCCCTCTCCCTAGGCGGCGCTTCTCATTCGATCGCCAACTTTCAAACGATAAACACCTCTCCCATGGCACGAATCAATTATCCCGCTATCACCAACTACTTCAACTTAAAACTATTTCTGGTGATAGTTGGATAGAATTTTTAAAAACTTACTCTGGATGACCTTGACATATTTTCCACATCCCAGTTATAAGTTTGAATTTCAATTTTCAACTAACTCTTAATTTTTGTTCAACTGTTAGAGTTTCGTTAACACCGACGAATTTCAATTTTAAACTAACTTTTAATTTATGCGCACTTTTAGTTCAACCCCACTTTATGCACAAATTCACTTCACCCTAACGCCAACACTATCGCCATCTCCACCCCAACCTATATGGCATAACATATAACTACAGCATCTCATATATACCCTCTAACCCCCACCGGAAGCTATATGGCATGGCAGCTGGCGCCAGCTGCCCGGGCAACTGCTCCCGGGCAGCTGCTACTTCCGGTCTAGGTGTGACCAAACCACACTACTCTAGTAGATGCATTGAGTAATTAAATTAAGTTAGTTCATTTGAAAAGCTTGCAGAGTACTGATATGAAGTGATAAGAAAAATGAAATCCATATTTGCTAGACATGGAATACCGTTCAAATTTCAATCAGATTAATCTCTGTATTTCAACTCAGAACTTTTCAGATCATTTGCTTTAGAGTGGGGACTCATGTAAGTCCTCACACTAAATCAAATGGTCTAGCAGAATCAACAGTGAAAACAGTCAAGAAACTCTTTATCAGAGGTATGGACAAAAATTAGGACTCTTGTCTAGCTTTACTCAATCATAGAATATCCTCACATATATCCTCCTAGAATATCCATATATCCTTGAATATCCTAGCGGGAATATTCAATCACCTAATATGATGTGCCGTAACTTATATTCCTTACCTCACTCAAAACTCACACAAATTTCCAAGACAGAGTATTGTAAAGGAAGTAAAACAAGAAAGTTAAAGAAACGACATGAAAACCCAAAAGGTTAAGAAAAAACATAAAACACGTGGCATTTTGACAAACTTGTAACTAAGTAAAATTACCAGCTGTTTAAATATTCTACAGTTCTCTTATAATTGTAATACGTTACAAGTGTTTTAAATTGCCACGTGCTCTATTTTTTCATGTTTTCATCTTTGGATGTTATTAAAAGTTTTGGGTTAAACGCATTGAAATAATTTTTAATATACTTTTAAGTAGCTTATTATTTCAAATTAAGCACTGAGGACAGGATATATCGACAACAAACTTGTAACATAGTTATTTGAATGACGTCACTTTCACGTGGTCTACTTAGATGCCATTGCACTGGCCTACGTGTGACATTTTTCCACTACTTGAATATGAATGAATAAATAAAAAAGTGTCTTTATTGCATGTTCATTACAGAGATTACAATATTTCTTATCAACTAACACATTAGCAATGGTCACAAGAGATCGTCTGCTGAGGTTGTCACTACTAGTACTGCAATATCTTTTTCATCTATTTCCACAACAGAAAACACACTTTTTATACAGAAAGAAGAATTATTATAAAAAGGAGAAAATCATAGTTAAACTATACAACCTATTTTATCAATTAAAACCTTGAACCTTAACTATTGTAAAAGCACATTTCATGTAGGCAAAGATATAAATTAACTAATTACTCTATTTTTTTATATTAAGGTTATGACAAAAATATATATGCATTTTACACATTTCAATAGAAAAAGTCAAAACCTATTAATAGAAAAAGCGGAATAAACTTATTTATTTTATTTACTTATTTCTTTTGAAAACCTAAAATGCCCTTTTACATTAGTGTTACTGATCAAAAATTAAATTCCTGAATAAGATCCCATCTTATTTTCCAAGTAGTTTTCATAAACCCCCCTACTGCTAACCAATTCTTCCCATTTAAAAATTCATAATATTCCCAATCATCTAATTTAAATTTCTCCAAGTACACATTTCTAATACTGTAGTTGCAAAGACAGGGCAAATCGCCACAAAGTGCTGAACTGATTCATATTCATTTAGACTACATAAACTGCAATTGTATTTTTTTCCTTCCATCCAGGGTTTAAAATTCAAATGAACAAGTTCAGCTCTAGCTTTAATTGCCCATGAGATTGTGGAGATATTGTAGTCATCAAGCCATCAAGTTTTTTAACAGGCTCCCAAGTGCAGTGCAGCAGCTTGAGGCGATGGCCTTCAAGAATAAGATGGCTGCCTATATCAAAGAACAGGCATACTACTCCATTCAGGAGTTTGAGGAGTATGACCTCAATAGATTATAGGGATCCCCAACTGAACTGAGCAAACCGGAAGTCCATGTTTTTCTTTTTTATATGTATATATATTTCTTAGTATAGTCTGTAAATATATGTTTTTTGTGAGTATGACTCTCAAGAATCTGACGCTGTCAATCCCACATCGTGGGTAAAAGACGAAGAAGGAGGTATGAGGTATGAGTCTCCGGCAAACGCACTCCTGTCGCCAAGGTCAAGGTCGAGAGTGAGATAGTGAGAGTGATAACGCGACGTTCGGGCCCTGCCGATCAGCTCCCCCCGCCATCTGACCTCCACTCCCATTGTGCTCAACAATTGCATTATTATTTGCTCAACATTGTTTATGTCTAATACTAACTCACTGCCGTGTTTTTGGCCACTACGTGAATAACCATTTGCATTACCACTTATTTTATTCAAGTGACTCGCATACTTTTAGCTAAGTAAACATGTTTGAGTACTGTTCGTCCCTAAAATATCAAATAAATTACTATAAAACACTTCAGTAATTTCAAATATGAAATATGTAAACGTTCCGGTGATGTTTATGTGTTATATTTATCACAAACATCAAGACAACGAAGCGGCGGTGATGTTTAAATCTGTCTTCTCGTGCCTCGGGATCATACATTCTTTGATCGCATGTTTCAAAACGTGAGTGCATAATTTAGCGGGACCAAGATATCTCTGATGGAGGCATTCTTCATCGCGAGCTGTTCATTTGTCCAGTTCTATAAAACCGATTTTAAAACGTTAGCTTTTCGGACTATATTATTGTTAAAGAATAAATGTTCTTTTTTTAAAAGATTATAGCCGGCCTCAACAGCAGCATTGAAAGGATTGTGTTTGATGTGTTTGCTTAATCTTAAAAAAGGTTAGCCTTTCTTAACATAAGCGAATTTTGTAGAACATAATTACCATAGATAGGCCCTAGAGCTCGCAAAGACACTACTCCCCACCTCTAAGGAGGATAGTAAGAAGTAATCCACCCGAGTCTTGAAGACTGCGGAGAAGATGACATGGTAAAGGGTAATCTACTTTAGTTGTTAGGCAATGGATGTTAGTTAAATCTAAACCTTTTCTAAATCTTATGAAACCAAAAAATACTAATAGATTTTTTATTATGTTACATTTTTATTAAAAGCTCTTTTTTACTTGAGTTATTTAAGTTATTTTTATTTAATTATAATGTTAATCTTATTTTTTTTACATTAGGACGAATAAAAATAAAATAATGTTTTATTAAATGCCCAAAGGCTGTGAGAGATTACTTACTTTCATAAAGGTTTTCTTGTGTGAAAACACTATAAGTGACATGTAAGCGTAAAATATGACAAAATAAATATCTAAATATATAAATATGATGAATAAAAATAAAATAATGTTTTTATTAAATGCCCAATAGCTGTATAGTAGAGTAAATCTAGCGAAAAAAGAGCCTTAACCTTAAACAAATTCCAACAAGCAATTTTTTTACTGTTTTTGAATGTTTGAAAGTTCTTTTTTAAGGAAAAAAAAGTTTACCAAAATTTGCCAACCGGAAGTTGGTTTTTTCAAGATGGCGACTTTTATTTTACTGAAATTTCTTTCTTCTTCCACAGATTGGTTTTTTCTTTGTAATTCGCCAACCAATGTACATTGAGCTTTCACTTTGGTGTCATTTTGTTCGGAACAAACTAAGGAACAGTTCTAAGTTATATTTTATTGAAAAGAAAGAAGTAGTGCCACTCAACATTTCTTAAAAACATAAAAAATGTCTTTCGTTTTCTTTTGGACACTCAACTGTTTTATATTTGAAATACTTAACCACAAAATATTGTTACAATTTATTATTAAAATGAAAGAGCATCCATTTACAAACATTTTGATTCATAAATAATAATTATATCATCTTTAGATACCGAGATATGACCATTTTAGTATATAATGTAAGTTTCCGTTTTTAAACCATTAATGCGTCATATGAGTACTTTAATAGAAGAGCAAAACAGCGAAAAAGCCTTAACCTAAAACTAATTCCAACAAGAGATTTTATACATAGTGTCTTGATGAAGGAAAAAAAGTTTATCAAAATCGGCCAACCAGAAGTTGGTTTTTCAAGATGGCCGCCATAAATCATTAAAATTATACAATATCTTACAAATCTTGATGTAGCTACTGAAAAAAGTTACATAGAACTTTAAATCTTGTGTCGTTTTATTCGTAATTAAACGATAAACAAATAAAGGCCATAATAATGAAAATATTGTTATAGCTTGGTTTTAGATAGAGCTAAAGTAGAAAAAATATTTTTCAAATCTGTAATTTCCTATTTGTCACACATTTTACTTTTATATAAGTATGTTTGCCATTTTTTATTACTGTTTTGGATCAAAAGTCTTTTCACGAGTAATTAGAGACCAAAATTATGTTTCTATAAATTTTATTTGTAAAGGAAATCGTATTATTTTTAATTATTAAATTATTTAAAACTACATTACACTTTGTTTTAATTAAAATCTGTAGTTGAAGTTAAGGTGTCAATTGGGTTAAGCCTGCATGATAGAGTGATAATAATTAACTCCAATTTATGCTCTGTGTACCTTGGAGAACACGAAAATAGCGATATGTCGAAAACATTAATGGAGGTAACTTTTCTTCAGAGAGGGAGCAAGAGTTAGAAATCAAAGCAAATATTTGTGACCGCTCAAGCTAAAATAATCATCGTCGACTAATACTCCTATAATGCCATTTTAAATTAGGAGGTTAACTATAAAATAATAATAAAAATAAATAAAAGACATAAAATATAAATTACAAAATTTTTTATATCAATTTTACAGTTATTTTGCTTTTACAAATCACATTATATTCATTGTGCATTCTTATATATTTAGTCCATGTATTTTAAACTTGGAATTGTTTGAGACAGTAAAATCATAAATCGTAGATAAATTATGATTTTTCTTTATATATTATTCATACTTCTCATTTTTTAAAGGAAGTATTTTAATTTCAGACTTAAAAATAGGAAATAAAAAATTCAGGGATTAATAATATAAAAATATCTTTAGTATATTACATTATTATAGAAAATTTCTTGCTCTAATCTCTCTGATTTATTACTATACTACAGTTTAGTACTTGAAAAGCCCGTATAGAGAAATATTGAAGCGTTAAAAATTATTATTAATAATGACTAAAGAGACATGAAAAAGTCATAATATTTGTACTATGATTCAACTTATTTTCATATCAGTTTCTACTCAGAGTGTACATTTCCAGCGAATCATAATGAGAATTTTAGTTTTTTTTACACGTTTAAAATACTAGCTTTATATTAAGTTATAATCAGATTTATGTTATATCATAAATATATCACTGGTTTTATGTCATTTTTCTTTTTTTCCGATAATTTTGATATGAAAAAGTATAAATTTCCATTCAAGTTAAAAAGTGAGTTCATCAGTTTTAGGTACTGTTTTAAAAATAATATTGACGTTTTTAGAATATTCTATAGTTTTTAAAATTTATTTTGTTTAACAGGGATGTTCGACTGTGTTCGTGGGTATGTGAATAACTAGAGACAATTGAGCTGATTGTGAGAAATTGTATATTAGTTTTAAAATATTCCAGGGAATTTGTATGATTTTTTACAGTTTTATTCTAAAATTCTTTAAAATATAAATATTTTATTGGCTCTTATTTTTGAGCAACACTTTTAATGTTAATATGTGTTTAATGTCATGATAATAACTCAAAAAATTTGGTTTCAAAAGTTGAAAGCTTACAAAAGTGAGAATATATTTGACTCGCTTAGTGCAACTTTCAGGGATCTTACATCGATTTACAGTTTATTTATATTTGTATTGTATTAGGCCTACTTTAGAGCTATAGTCAAATAAATTTAACATATTGTTGATATAAATTTTTAGTTTTTGTCAAATGTTAATTATGAAATAAATAGTAATTTTATGATGGACAGACGAATTCAAATTATATATATATATATATTTGTTTTTTTTATGTGATACAGTTGTTTTATGTGTTTCATTTTGATGTAATATTAGGTATTAAAAGTTCTACTTGTTTTACGATATAATTAGTGAGACAAATTTTTCTTACATTTAAACCGTTATTGAGGAGTAAAGTAATGAATTTATTTTTTACATCATATGAATTTCAAATCCAATAACTAAAAAAATAAATAAATAAAGGAGAAATCACAGAGAAGCTGTAACAAAATACCCATTACAAATTGTCATAATTGCGACAACCGTACCCACTTGTCACTCTAAAATATTTGAAAAACAATTTAAATAAGCAATGGGGAAAGTGTCATTTTGTTGGTTCAAGGCAACCCTATGAAGCTTGAACTTTGCAAAACTTTTTAAAAATTCCTACATAAGATATTACATGTCTTAGCTAGGGTATTTAATATTTTTGTATACTTAAATTGTGATTACGCAATTATACATAAATAAGTAAACACTCTTGTAAAGGGAAGTAATATTTAAAGTGTCTATAGATACTAAAAAGAGTATCCAATCAACTAAATAACACCAAGTATTAACAAATAACCATACTGTTCTACAACTTTTAATATTGAAATAATATTAATAACAAGAAACCAAAAATGTATGATAATTTTCTGTTCAAAAAATTACTTATTATATGTGGTTGATTACTTCTATATTTGGTGTATTTCAACACCAAGATAAATAATAAATTTGTTGTATTCAATATCACATCGCCATATGCACAACGTCATCTGCCTCTCTCTATTTATTATTTTTATATAAGACTTAGTTTTCTATACATTAAATTATCAATATACAGTATTTTTTCTGAAAAAAATTGAGGAAATTTTTCTCTAAAACTGTAATAGACCATATATAAATAAGTAAATTAAACCCTAATTTATTTATTCTTGTATTTCACATAATTAATTAAAATATGTTCCTCGTGTAAAAAAACGAAATTTACTTATAATTTATAATTTTGTATTATCCACTAGGATGCCATAGTTTAAAACGGTCAAATGACTTAATTATTATTAATATAATAACTCATAATAGTTATAATTAACATAATAAGGGCTTATATAATTTATAAGGTCAAATAAAAAATAACTAGGAAATTACTACATATATAAATTTTTTATAATTATTTAAAATTTATATAATTTTTCTGCTATATTGTAGTTAATTAATTTATAAGTTTTCCTAATGGAAAATTTTATTTTAAGCAATATTATAAGTCAATGATAACTATAGCTAGCGGTCACAGATATTTGCCCAGATTTCTATCTCGATGCCCAAAAACCAAAGTTTCAATTTTTGCCCCTCTCCTAAGAAACATTACCCTCACCAATGCTTGCAACATCTATTTTTGTGTTTTCTAAGGTACCCAGAACAACATTAAGAAGTTAATTATCATCACTCTCTAATGCATTCTTCACCCAATAGACACCTTAAATACAATTAAAGATTTTGTTAAAACAAAGTGTCATGTAACTTTAAATTTAAAATTTGATTTCCTTTACTACGAAAAATGATAGAAACATAATTTTGGTCTCCAATTACTCGTAAAAAGACGTTTTATCTAAAAAAGTAATAAAAAATGGAAATTACTTGTATAAGAGTAAAAATTATATAAAAAACTAGGAAACTTTCAAATTTTAAAAATATTTTTCAATTTTAGCACTATGTACATCCACGCTATCGCAATATTTTCATTATATTATGGTTTTTATTTGTTTATCGTTTAATTACGAATAAAACGAAACCAGATTTAAAGTTCTATGTAACTTGGTTCAGTAGCTATGTCAAAATTTGTGAGATATTGTATTATTTTAATGATTTATGGCGGCCATCTTGAAAAAACCAACTTCCGGTTGGCCGATTTTGGTAAACTTTTTTTTCCTTCATCAAGACACTAGGTACATTCAAAAAGCATCATAAAATCTCTTGTTGGAATTTGTTTAGGGTCAAACCTTATATTTACCCTACTAGTAAGAGATTACTTACTTTCATAAAGGTTTTCTTGAGTGAAAACACTACACGTAACATGTAATCGTAAAATATGACCGAATAAATAACTAAAAAAAGTCTTCGATGTTGGAAAAAAAATTCTAAACTTTGCCACAACGACGAAGGGGGGGAGCGGTAGTTAACATGGTAATTTTTACTTTAATATTCTGCATATTTTTATAAAAACATTTTTACAGCGTCATGTTTTAATATGATCATTATTCATTTCAAACTACAATCAACATTTCTCACACAATACAAAATTTGACATTATAAAGGGTGATTCACGACGATGTGCAGAAATTTCTGGAGCTGGTTCTAAAAATGAAAATAAACAAAAAAGGCCATATAAACATATGTTCTAAATCCTTCGTTTAGCCGCTAGCCGCCATTTTGTTTTTTACACGAAATAATTTTTATCTCCGTAATGAATTGATGGATTTACTTCATATTTGGCATGGACCTTTAGCACAATAATGGTAATTTCCAGAAAAATAATTATTATTTTCCGATGTCTATTTTCAAAATGGCGGTCATTTTGAAATTTTAAACTCAAATTTCTCAAAAACGGCACATTTTGTCAAAATTTTATTTTCGACAAAAAAGTTGACAAATTAAATTATCTAAACAATGATACCAAGTCTGTAAAGATCTGACTACAAATAACGGAGTTATGGAGATTTTTCTGCAAAAAACATGGATTTTGCATTATAATTAATACAAATTTAGGTTATTTTAATAGAAAAATCTCCATAACTCTGTTATTTGTTGTCAGATCTTTACAAACTTGGTATCATTGTTTAGATAATTTAATTTGTCAACTTTTGTGTCTGAAATAGCATTTTGACAAAACTTGCCGTTTTTGAGAAATTTTAGATTAAATTTTCAAAATTGCCACCATTTTAAAAATAGCCATAAGAAAATAATAATTATTTTTCTAGAAATTACCATTATTGTGATAAAGGTCCATGAAAAATATGAAGTAAATCCATCAATTCATTACGGAGATAAAAATTATTACGTATAAAAAACAAAATGGTGGCTAGCGGCTAAACGAAAGATTTTAGGACATATGTTTATATGACCTTTTTTGTTTATTTTCATGTGTAGAATCAGCTCCCGAAATTTCTGCACTTCGTCGTGAATCACCCTGTATATTAATTTCTCATTGCGTACTATTGAGAACTAAATTTGGAGCAAAAACATTTGGGGCCATAAATAACAGAAAAATAAAAATTTTATACAACTCAAACATTAAAAAAAAACTAAAGTAGCTTTTTAGCCTACCATTAAACAAAATGACACGAACAAAAAAATAACGACTGTTATCTTTCAAAGTGTTCAACCTTTTTATTTTAGTTTTATAGCAAGTTCTTCTGAATTCAATGCAGTTTGAGGTCTATCGCAATCACTCTAAGACTACTTCTATATTAAGCGGCAGAAGGAAGTCCTTCATAAAACTTTATTTGTTATATTATATCAAAGATAATTTTAATATCAATATCATATCAATATCCTACATTTTCATTCTAAAAAATTCTAATATATCTGAAGTTATTTAATTTTTACAGTTGTGATCACATATATGGGATATATCGCCACACAACAATACGATGTAATGCAAGGTTATTCAATGAACGATATGACCTTATAAAATTAGAAGCAGCACATTAGTACATTGATAAGGACGTAGCTGGTAAAAAAAAGACTTTTCATTACATTTTTTTAATAAAGCCTTTTTTAATATTTATTTTTATTTTTTATAAATACTGAATAAAGTGTTTACCAGGATAAATATTGACGTCATCGTCGCCATTTTGCGTGACCGAGGAGCGTTACACAAGTTGCGTGTCAGTATAATAAATACGAGGGTGTCTTTGGGCAACTCTCTCACGTCAACTGCCTATTGAATGCTTAACTTTGATACGATTATGTTTAACTCGTTAATTTGGAATACTCTTTTATGAGTCTAAAAAAGCTTTGTGGATTTTAAAAGGTCTTTAGAGGACTTTAGAACAAACTGCACTTATTGTAAGAGAAAATCTTGTGTAGGCCTATTTTCCATAAATGTCAAAAAAAGGTGCCATTAAGTTGGGTTAGTTGTGAAAAAAAAGGGTTGTTGATGAACATTGTCGAGAAATTTAAAAAAATTTAAAATTTCTGTTCCTGGAAGGTGAAGTGAGATATAATTGCTTAAATCGTTGAATTTTACTTCATGGTAACACCTTAAATGTTTTTTTTTTTTTTTTTTTTACTCTTGATACCCAACATCCTAATTAGATGGTAATATGAAATATTTCACTGTTTTTATGATTTAAAATTAAAATATAGGTTGAGCTCATAATCAAAAAGTACCAGGATTAAAACAATAGGTTGATGGTAAATAGTAATGCCAAAAATTCCACCGTTCCCCGTCAAATCTTTAAAATTCCACTGACGTAAAAAACACAAATGTTTAAAATAAAAGATTTAATACCCCCATCACAGCAGACCTGCGTACTCAGCGAATTTCCAATGGAATTTTGGTATATTTTCTATTTCCCCATAAAATCTATGGGGATGAGAGTATGTAGGTTTGCCGCCACATGGGTTTTGTTGGTAAATGTAAGTTAAACCCTACCTCGTGATAATACATACCAAATTTTATACGGCTATGGTGTTCTTTTTATTTTCCCCATAAACCCTATGGGGGGAGTACGTAGGTTTGCCGCCATATGGATTTCTAAGCAAATATAAGTTAAACGCTTCCTAATGAATGTACATAACAAATTTTATCAAGATATGTCAATAAATAAGCAAGATAGGAGGTTTAGTTGATTTCCCATAAGAATAACATGGAAAACATACTTTTTGGATTTTCGCCATAACCATATAAGCTAGGTAAAAAATTCAAAATACTAGATTGTTTGTTTTTTTAGGCTCTTTTAAATGGTTTAAGTTAAAATTGTTGAATTTTAGTTATAAAAGTAAATAAAAGTAAAAAAAAGCCAAAAAACCTATTTTTAACCCTTTTGAAACCCCGAAAAACCCCGTTGAAAATTATGATCTTAGTTCATAGTTGTATAGTTCATCATAGTTGTAGATCGTTCCCATGGTCCGATCATTCTGGTTCGCGAACTCAACCTAGTAGACGCTGGCTTACACCCCTGCACCAAATTTCATCAAAATCGGAGGTTCCGTTCAAAAGTTATCGTGTTCACGGACACACACACACACACACACACACACACACACATATATATATATCAATTTGAACGAACGGTGTTTTTGGCTTCTAGGTACCACAAAACGAAAAATTATTATGGTCCCGGGCTTAGGTTTTATCGTGACTACTACCGTAATAGCGTATATATTCCATATAGGGAAATTCGCTAATAAAATGTATGAGATAAGATTTTTAGAATCATTTATTGAAACAACCATGCTATACATGTCAACAGAAATATAAAGATGAAAGCCAATATCTATACTATACGTTATATCTCTGTCAAAATATCCAATGGAAAATAAATCATACGCGAGTCGATAGACACAATCTATTTACTTTGCTGACATGAAGATTGTCGGTGATTGGTTTTATGTGAATGTTAAACTGTGTTTCCCCCACGTAAATGTGGTTTTACTCTTAACAATATGCCTCTAACAGTAATATCTTGTACTTGAACTATGAGCTATAAAATTGTTTGGGAACGGTATGTTTCTTACAATTTTCACCATTATTTCTTTTTACTATTTTTATGTTTAAGCTTCTATACAAAGAATATCGGAAGCATAATTATTTCATCGAGGCATTAATGATTAACTAGATACGGTATTAAAAACATAGTTATCTGTTGTTTGAAATCCTATACGAACTAAATGTATTGATCATTACAGATTAAAGGTGTCTAATTTGGAAATAAATATAAAAAGTACTGTACGATTTTCTATCACAATTGTGTGTTGAATTTAATAAACTTAGGTTAGTTTTACTGTTTAGTTTACCATTGGATTAGATATTGATTAGGATGAGAAGTGATAGGCAATAAATTGTGCATTGTATTGCTGTAAGTTTAAATTGCGTTTATATTCAACACTTTGTGATGAAATGAGTATAAAAATAGCTCACACCTGTAACACCTATGGTCTTGGTTATATGTGCGTTCATATACCAAAGCTTTTTTATGGATTTTGTCTTTAGACATTTTAAAACACCACTCGTATTTTACTCATGTCTTATCTATCTAGTGTATAATTAAATATTGATTGAACGAAAATAAAACATGTAAAAACATATAAACAAAATTATTTTAATTTCTGATCATACGGTACTTTATTATTACTTTTTATAAGGAATACAATGCTACGATATTATTGGATTTTATAACAATTTCATCAACTAGTTTTGTTTTAAACAAATTATTGAACTTAAATTCAAGGGAAATAATGAAACAGAAGAGGGGATGCTGGGTGCTGAACAATGCCAGTGATTTTTTATTGTTGAATGAAAGAGATCTTTGAAGATGAAGTTTTGCTTTTATCTGTTCCGAGAGCAGTCTTTCATCTCCAGTGTTTAGATTCATTATTACTTAGATTATTAAATTTATAGAGTAATAAAGACTGAACTAATATGCTTATCTAAATATTACACAATACCTTTTTGTTTCTGTAAAGATTTTTAGTATGTTGAAGCTTTGTTAATTTTTTTCAACTATTATAGTTTAATTTTGAAGTTGATACGTTTTATAGCATGTGACTTTGTAATTATTTAACACTTCAATTATTGGTTTATAATCGGTGTATGTAACTTGTATAAATATTTATTGGTTCAGGAAATTTCTGGGGGATGTAGGAAAAAACAGAAATTCTGTTCTCAAACGGAAAACATAGAAAATATAAAGAAAAACGGAAGCAAAAGGAAACTTTGTAAGCTATTTACCATAATAAGTAAAGTAGTGTAATGGTTACAGGTGCTCGCATTTAAATTCGAAGGTTGCGGGTTCGAGACTAAGAAACTTTTTAAAAGTTCAATTCCGGACCCAGTTGACATTTCTCATTGGGCTGTTAATGATGATATCTAACAATTGGTTGATGTTAGATTGTAACAAGAATGTGGTTTGGACCATTCTTCGTTTAATCGTTAATAAATTCCACTGGCGTAGAAACACAAAAAAAAACACCAATTAAATGAAATTATACATGTTTGTATAAGTAATATTCCGGTATTCTACGTAATTTTAATTTATGTAATAGTGCTTAAAATTGGCAAGCATATGTTATTTTTTTAAGAATTTTGTTGGTCATCTATGTTAAAACAGTTCAGCTATTTACACGCCAACTTTATAGCTTGCTGTTCGTTCATACGGATGATAAGTGATGTTATACGAAAAGTTTAACAATCAAAACAAAAGTTTTTAATACCTAATTAGTCGGTACATATACACTAAAAATTATTTTTTTTATTAATTGAAAAAATATATCGTTACTGATACATATCATTCAACAATTACAAATTAAATGCAATAAAATTACAAATAGTAAGAAAGTATAATTTAATTTTTTTGTTAATGTCCTTTTAAAAGTTTACAATTCTGTTCAACAAATTATAGTTGAAACAGTTCCACTTCCCACAATCTTCAGTTATAAGAAACCTTTTTTAGAAACAATATTCAACTTTAAATGTTATCGTAAATAAATTGTTTGGTTCCCTAATTATGCATAGCACACCTAGTTGGGAAAATCATAAGAACCACCTAAAATAAAAATGGTAATTCAATTACCTCACTCTATTAATTAC
The DNA here is from genome assembly GCA_030545055.2 of Neoaliturus tenellus. Classification (NCBI taxonomy): domain Eukaryota; kingdom Metazoa; phylum Arthropoda; class Insecta; order Hemiptera; family Cicadellidae; genus Neoaliturus; species Neoaliturus tenellus. Next base: position 36,106,637 of record CM061537.1, read on the forward strand.
TTTATACATTTATCACGGTTGCCTTTTAATAAATTATAAATAAATAGTTTTACTTAAAAAATACTTTAAGAAAATTCGTTATATCTGTCATATTGGATAAATTCAGAACCGGGAGAGTTAGCTGGTTTTGTTAGAAATCTTTAGAGGCCTACACAAACACTCCTACACATTACATGGCCTTGTTTTTGACCGTTAAAATAAACTAAAACGCGATTTATAGTGTCGAAATCTTCTTGTTAAAGCTTGTTGCATGGAGAACTTGGTTCAATTTGTTTCCTCTTGGTATATCACTGCGTTATTTATACGGGGTGATTTCCGGGAACCGGACGAATTTGAAACAGTTGTTTGATCGTTACTGCACGAGTTAGTTGGATTTTGGTTATGTCATTGTCTTGCCTTTTAAAGTTGACAACTCCCAAGCAAAAGTATTTTTTATTTTTATTTCACAATAAATATCTTGTCTTACCCATATATAAATATAAATGTCTTGTCTTAAGCGTATGTCTTGCCTTTTTCGTAGAATAGTTTAGTAGTCAATATAGCATATTGCCTTTTCATACAACACTTTTGGTTTAAACATGAAAATTTATTATAAAAAATACACAGCAAAGCATATTTTTATGGAAAATTTAGATATCAGTTCAAATAACACTCTTCTAAGCCGGAAAACATTTTTAAGATGAGTTTTCACCATTTTTCACCATTTTCAAGCAACAGAAACAGTAATAAATAAGAAACCAAACTGTCGTGTGAGAATAGTAAACACAAGCTTAAGTTCGCGAGTTTGCGTGTAGATACGCCAGCTTCTGGTTGCAGGTTTCACTATGACAATCTTTGAATGCTTTCACTATTCACGCTTACAGTACAGTTAGGTTAATTCGTTATTTTTTCTGTTGGTTTGAAAGCCAGTAAACTCATTTCGACAGTGTTTATAGTCATTCCAAATGATCTTATAAATCTTAAATGTAGATATGCTTGATGTTATTTTTTTATAATAAATTTCCAATTTTTAACAAAAGTTTTACATGAAAAAGACGAAATGCTTTATTGACTATTTAGACCAAAATTGCAAGACATACTCAAGACACAGATACAACCCAAATCTAGGTATATTTTAACGGTTATATTTTAACGTCTTCCAGTTTCAAGCAAGAAAATATGAATGTCAGTTTTTTATCAAAATATTTTTATTTATTTATATTTTTTTACTTTTTCTTAACAAGTAGGTGAATAATGTTTTCCTCAAGGTTTAAAATGTTATAACCCATTAAATTGTCGAAACTTTATATTAGTTTTACCTGTGTAATTATTTAATTTATCTTATTAAAATAAGACTTTTTTAAAGATATTCTAAGACTACGGGATTATTACATATCGAACCACTGATTTAATCTTTAACTCTGTAGCTCTAACAACAGCCCTTTCTCTCAAGTCATACAACCATAAATGACTAATAGGTATTTATTGTGAAATAAAAATAAAAAATACTTTTGCTTGGGAGTTGTAAACTTTAAAGCTTAATGAAGGATCTTTTGCACATATCATATCCGAAAGAGTAGTACATCGATTTCTATTGTTGGTACAACGCTGTTGCTGTTGCAAATTTTGCTTTTGTTGTTGTTGTTGTTTTTGTTTTTGTTTTTGTTTTTGTTGTTGCACACAAAGCAAGAATCTCAATTTTTTTTAACGAATCTTAAATTGATTTAAACAAATAATAATAAAAAAACTAATTTATAAATAAATTTCTAATAAAATGTTATCTCACACTTAGTAACTATACGATTTTGTTGATTTTTATTCGTTTGTTGTTTCAGGAACTTTAATAATATTTTTCAATTATAATTATAAACTAATTAGATTTTTTGTTAAATTTTCCAAAAATATTTATATCTATGTTTATTTTTGTAACAAAATTAAAAACATGAAATTTAATTATGCTAAACGGTCCTATAAACTTTGATGTTTCTTAAACGTACTCAGCAATACAAAGATTTATTTAAAAGAAAAGGTGGTTTGTCGTAAGGTCAATAAATTACATTAGGGTCCCAAAAACCCAAGTTAATGTGGACTGAACGGTGTCCGGGTTCGTGAAATTTCCGGGTTATCGGCAAAGGAGTAAACATGAGTTAAGTACAAATAGTTTTAAGTTTTTCCTATAAAAAAAAACTTGATTATTACAAAATTTACATAATTTAAAAACCAAAAGTGTAAACCTCATCTGTTAAAACATACTTTAAGAAAACCCAAAACTGATTTATAGTTTTTGGATTTTAGTTATCAGATTTGTAATTGAACATAAAATAAAAATGTATAAGACAATTTAAAATTTTTATGTTTTTAAGTTTTTTAGTATTAATTTTTTCCATAAAAATATTGAGTTAATAATTCATTTTGCTTGTTTTAATTCCCATCCATTACTTTGATTTCTTTGTCGTGTTTGAGTTAATTAATAGTTGATATGGTAACCCTTTTTAAAAGTGTTAATTAATATGTGCTAAGTGTTCCACAAACAAATAAAACCGTTGTACAGAAAATAAATGTGAGACTCTTGAATATTTATAAGATACCAAGAATCAGGCCACGTTAGCATTAATAAAAAAGTGGAACTCAACATGCAGTTCCACTATTTCCATGAAATTAATTTCCTCAAGTTAATTTATTTTTTAAAAATAATTTTTGTTTGTTTATCAAAAAATTTGTTTGTAAGCAATTACTTGTAAGATGTAATTAATAAAGCAACTACTAATGATTACAGTAGTTTTCAATAATTTGGTTCATATAACTCTTTTATTAAGGGTTTATTTCAATAATGAATTTTAAATAATTGACAAAAAATACAGGGATATTTCTTATACACCAAAAAGTTTTTTTCCAAACTTTAGTAAAAGAAACAAAGTTAAAGTTAAAAAAAAATTGAACCACAAAAAACATAATTAAATAATCAAATTATTACAATTATATTTATAATAAAGACAGTAAATTTTAGATTTAGGAAATATTATTTCTTATTTTCTTTTTCTTTTTCTTTTTTTTTTTTTTTTTTTATTCTCATTGTCTTTTCTCTTTTTCTTTTACTATCTCTCGACATTTTTCTGGTGTTTAGTTCCACAATCATAAACAGACTCATTTGTCTTGATGGTGTATGAAAAAGTGTTGTAAAGTCATGAAGTAAAATTGAAGTATCTACAATTGTATGCTATACCTTTGACCGATGTTGTCTTCAAGAACTTATAATGTCAGCTGCACGTGAATGTAGCTACAACCAATTCGTCTAGAAAGGTCCGTAAAGACAGCCTCCACATGCAGACAGTAACTGGATCTACACACAACTAAATATAAAATACGAAACAACAAATGACATGTCTTGAAAAATCCAATCTCGTTACACTAAACAATTGTTTATTTTCTAGTTTAAACCCTTTCATTTATTAAAAACATTACGCCTGAAAGATTAGACACTTTTACAAACAAATGCAACAACTCTGACGATGTTTGCGTGACATGGGCAAGTCGGTTTTATCGCGTGATTCTGTTACAAAACACAACTCGTCTTTTAGCAGACTTGCATTACGTTTACTGCCCTTAACGAAGTTTTTTTTTTCAAATTATTTAAACATTTAAACAAATTGTTTACTTTTTTAAACACTCCTCGCCGTGCTTCAGTTGGTCTCATTGGAAAATTAACCTGTTCGCTTTCTTTTGAAGGCGCAAAATCACCTCGTATTGAGTTTTTCAGCTCCCCAAATTACGTGCCATCGCTGAGATGTGGATATAAGCAGCCAAAGTAAGCTGTAACAGGATCATTGGAATCGCCTACAATCGACAATCAACGAAGAATACAAATCAAATATCACCTTTGTGACAAATCTTAGATATGTGTTTAGAAATAATTGACTTGAATCAATAATTAAACCCAAAATTTTTCCGACATGAATCTATCTGATTCTCAGAAATGATTATGCAATAGTAAGTTCACGAAAATACTCCGATGAGTTGCATTGTTGCCAAATCTATCCTAAAACACATGTTTATATTGTATTAAACATAGTACACATAACCACATTATGACAACATTGCAGGGCGAGTAGCGGTTGGGTGAGGGGGAAACAGCTATTAAATCAGACTATTTTAGTTAACCTTACTCTAGATGTGTAGTCAAATGTGATGCTTAGCTTAAAATCAATGCAGTGAGGTTTTCACAATTTACACAAAGATTGTTGTCAATCAGCCATTGTGTTCTGAACAGTTTTACCATATTTTACTGAAGTCATAGGTCAAGAACGAAGAAGTGTCAATACAAGTTTATCTTTTATCCCGATTATTTTTAATAGTTTGCAGGCTATAATAGTTAAACAATATCAAAAATATGTTTGTATTCTCTAATTATTAATGATTATGGTCAAAAGATAGTTAGTCTTTCAAAAGGTCACTTTTAAACCCGTTTTCCATCTCGCTTAGTTGCGGGTCATGAGATAAGCTGTAATAAGCCCCGACGTTGCGTGCAAGACAACATCAAGCCGCTGAACTGAGTACATTAGGCTTGTCTGTTCATTACACTTAGTTTGCACTGTCTCGCTTAGCAGCTGTAGATAGCTCATTGAATTTTATATTGAAGTAAAATATCATCTAGTGGGTGAAAAAGATTTAGAGACTGATTTTCTAATATTACTTGTCTGATTATTTTGCTTCATATCTTAGTGACATGGGGTTTTTTGATAATGTAGGCTTAAACAATTAAATATAATACGTCTTTTGCCTTTCATCATAGTTTTTCAAATGCCATAGATTCCGGTTGAATACTCTTAGGAGGAGATTTATGTAAAGTAAAACAAATTCTTTTTCCTCATTACGGCAAATAAAAATGTCAATATTTACTGTTGGAAACATTTTTTCCATCTTGGCAAAAATTAATCGATTAAGTCTAAAATTCTATTTTAATATGACGTAAGTATAGAATCCATTAATGATCCGAGCTTGAGTATGCAGCCTAGATAAGTTAGAGTTTAAAAATAGGATTGCATATAGTTCTAAATACTGGTAGGTACTATGGTAATTCAAATAACAGTTAAGATTCTGGTATTAAATTTGAAACTTAGGGATTAAAAAGCAGTATTGTGAAATATTTAAAGTTTACTTAGTAAGGTTTACTACGTAAATAATATTTTTGTAATAAATATGATTTAAATAATTACCGTAGTTTATCTCTAATATTAAGCTATTATGAATTATTATGAGCCGTTATGGTTTCTTAAATAACATTCTTTAACATTTGATCGAGCAAGTTGTTATCTTTGAATACCCACCTCAAAAGTCGAGTGTACCATTCAGTGCCATGTAACGCCTAATCTGAAGGGATATTTGTTGAGCCAATGTTGGCAAGACTGGTAAACACTGCGTCTCAAAAGTCCAGTGTACTATTCAATCAAGGAGACTATAGGCCAGGGCAAGGAGAGCCGCATCCCATAAGAGCAATGGTGTCACTTTCTGCGACATCCATGGATGTCGCCTACCGGCAAGTGTTGCCAACAAAACAGCAAACAAAAATCGTTCTCGTTTGCGTTGGGAATTTTTTGTCTCAACAATTACTAAAATAAGGAATTTCAAAGCAAAATAGGGTAGAATTTATGGTTTTAGATTTACCTCGATTGATAATTTGTAATTTGGTCATTACCTAATGGTTTGTTATCAACTAATAATCCAAATTTAAAGTAGAGTAATATGGCGTCGTTACGATAAATATCGTACCCGTGGCAAGACTGCTTCATTCTCTTTCTTAATCAGCTGTGTAATGGTAAATATTATAACGTAACTTGACTTCCGTTTTAGTTTAGATGCTTCATATCCGGAACACAAAAAAAAAGCTATACGGCTGACCTTGGAAGAAGTTATGCTTCTTCCTTTACAGACCTTGCTATTCAATGCCATGTAACTCCTAATCTGAAGGAATATTTGTTGAGCCAATGTTGGCAAGACTGGTAAACACTGCGTCTCAAAAGTCCAGTGTACTATTCAATGCCATGTAACTCCTAATCTGAAGGAATATTTGTTGAGCCAATGTTGGCAAGACTGGTAAAGGCTGCGTGTCATGGTTTTCTCGCGTGTCTTTGTGACGAAACGCGGGTGCATCCTTCACCAGACTTACACTAGGTTTAATTCTTTACAGAACTTTTGTTTGATTAATGCTAATAGCAAAATGTCATGCATTCTTGTAACAAAATAATTTGTAGATACTTGAGTACAACCCGCCACATTTTTACAGATTGACTGGCCATTTTGTTTGTTTATTGATAACTCAATTTGGCTACTAATTGGGGTTTATAGTTTAGCTATAAGGTCATTCAGTAACACAAATAATAATGACATAATATTCCATAACACAGAATCCTATCATAAACAACAAAACTACTTAATTTTAAAATTTGTTACAGATAAAAATACCTAATATATTTCATCATAGTTATATATTTTTGAAACAAATAACATATGCAATATGCATAAAACTGTAGAAAAAATTCTTTAGAATTATTATGTGTTTATGAAATATCTACCACGCAAAAGAATTTTCATTGCGTTAATAAAAGAGAATTTCATTTTACTCGCATCCCACCTCAAGCATTTCTCATTTCATTTTCGCAATGACATCATAAAATTATATTTTAGCTCACGACAAAAAATAACACACAACTATAAACCCGCTAAATTGTCTAAGCAATGGCCAACAGACAAAATTTACCCCAATATTATGTGTGATGGCAATTTATGCGATCAAATGGATTGTGTTGTACAAGTTTATTGCGTGCTATCCGATATCATCGGTCATAATAAATAAATCAAAAGTCGGACACTAGTGTCAAACGAGAGGATAATAACAGATTGTGGCAGCGACACGCTTACTCTATGTTCACCTCCTAATATACTCCAACCATGGTGCTGAGATAATATCACGTAATTTAGTAATGTCGATTTCGGTTTCGACAATTTCATTGTTTGATTGGTGTAAATCTTTTGCCGTATCACCAAATTGTTGCAAATTGTTCAAATTGTCCAAATTGTTGCTTCTATAAGTAAATTAAATATCGAATATTTATCTTAATATAAATATAACTAATATTCAATTATTAATCAATGTGTAATAATTAAAGTTAAAAAACGCTTAGGTTTCTCGTGAGGTATGTTAACTCTGTTTTTTGAATATTTATATGCAGTTTATAATCTTAAAAAATATAACAACTAGAAAAAGAAATTTACTGTAGAATATAGCAAATTTGTTTTAGGTTAGCATGTATGTGATTCAACACGCAATGTATCTTGAACCAATGACAAGATCGATCTTCTATAAACTTTTGTGTTACAAACACTGTCATAAGCAAAGACAAGAATATGTTCGGTACTCATGCAGTAAAATTAATTTTTCTCTTTTGACCAATAATAAAATGTATAGTAAATTTATTACGTTTCATGCAAGGACTTAAAAACCATAATTTAATAACATGAATAACCATTCAAATGCTAGTCAATTTTGTATACAAAATTACTTACTAATTAGGAATTATTTAGTATGAAATGGCCATGCTTGTGAGAAATACAAATAAATCCATGAGTCCAACTACCAGACACTCCAGAAACTACAGTTTTTAGGAAATATATACAGTATTTATGCAAAATTGATACCAAATAGAAGAGCTAACTATTGGCACTGTGACCCAAGAAACCTGTGTATTTGGTTAGGTTTTCTATGGCCCTGTGGTTATGGTATCATAACCACAGTACCATAACCACCAGGTACTTGTTGTTTTGATTACCATGTGTGGACAAAACAAGAGACAGACAATTAAGATAAATGACAGTGAAGGTAAACGCTGTTGACGATTCCTTTCAAAATATTGTTGCACTATGTCTGTGTTGTTTCGTGTTTGTTTCTCTGTGTCCGTGTCTGTGTGTGTATAGTTGTGTGTTTATTGCTCCGTGTGTTTGTGTGTGTGTAGTCATACACTGTGCGTGACCAGCAGACGTTGGCGAGTTGCGTGTCGGTATAATACAATACGAGAGTGTCTTTAGGCGACTCACGTCAAAACTTATTGAGCCCAGCGATTCGAATTAAACTTTCAGCAGAATTTCGTTCTTTTGTTAATTAATTTCAGGTGTCATCTTCATTGTACGCTCTAATGTTTAAAACGGATATCTGTCTCAATTTGTTACTAGGTAGCTAAGTGAGATATGACATATTTAATCTCATAGAAAACAGTGTTTATTGGCTGCTTAAAACATTTATCTCTGCTGGTTTTCATGCTTCATTCAAATCATTTGTGAGCTCGTTCATAAAAGCCAGATGTCAGATAAAAATTTGTTATTTAAACATTATATATCATTATAGTTTCTGGATTGCTTTATTAATATATGCAAGTAATTTAAAATATTACCTTCGCAAATCCTTGTTTTTATCCTTTGAGATCGATTTCAAAATTATCATCAGTGAGGGACTTTAGATTGATAAACTTAACATTAGATCCATCCAGTTATGTTATGCTCTAAGTGTCAATATTTTATCAATCGACAAATATATAAGGATATAAATATAATCTTGGTCAAGGTAAAGTCCCTGGCTGGTGATGGGACCTTCGAGTTTCAAATCAGAGGATGAAAACAAGGATATCTAAAGTAAAATCACCAGTCACTCGCATACATTTAAAAAATTAAGAATGCCTTAATGTACCTATATTACCGCTATACGTCTGGCGTGGGATTTTTGTTTTTGACGAATTTAGCCTCTTACAAACTAAAGTAGACTACCAAAGTTTATGACAATTTTTTCATATTAAGGCTTGCAAAAGACTACAATTTCTTAACAAATTTATACATGCTTGTTATGTAAATCCTCCATAGAAGTATTTGTTGTTTATTCGTTTCCTTTCGTGTAAGTTCTTTCATTTCCTCTACTCTCGCATCCGTGTTAAATCTGATTTTCCTTGTGTTCTCATCTCTGGGAAAATTTGTTTCAAAAATACATAATTTATTAAGGTTAAAAATTGAATGATTAAACTCCGTTGTTAATTTGTAGTGACATTGTAGTGTACTTTATTACCTAGGAATTTCATTCAGATGGCTTGCCAGTTATCATTACCTTCTGGAACTATAAAGGAACCAACACACTCCTTTACCAAAATTTTAATTATACTTTTTACCTTTGCTACACTTAACCCTAGCACCCGTAGTATTCTTTATGGACAGTGTGGGCATTTGCCCAGTGCAAAATGGCTTATTTCTTTTTCAAGACGAGCTCGTTCGCTTTGCTCACTCAAGTGTATATTTGTCGGAACACACGTTTTCAAACACGTCGATTCTAAGTATTTAGTTAATAGTTGTTTTCATAATTATTACTAATGCTTTTGTTTTTAAATTAAAATTCAATGCCACAAATTGTTTTTTGTAGTTGTTTTATACTTTTGTAGTACCCCTAAGGAGTACCGCAGGTGTGGCAAGTGGTTGGGAGCGGTGTTGGTCGTGGGGTCTGGACGTTAAGCGTAAAACACAAGTCCGAATAAAAAGTAGCACTTATTTAATGATCACAGTTAAAAATTGACTCTAACAGACAGAAAAATCGACAACATAAATGACTGAAATCTTCCTCCTTAGCAGTCTTCTGAGACTGATGCCGCTCCGCTGGGGGGTATATCAATGTCTCCGGTATCTGGCTGCCCTCTGCTCTGTCAACAAAGATACGTGCCGTGGCGACTGTCGGCGGCGGTGGTGATAGCCTTTGGACGCAGCTCACATGACCTCCAGTACACTTATTCTAAATTACATAACAGTTCATATTTGGAAGAATAAAAATTTAAAATAATTGATTATAATTAATAAAATATTAAAAATATACAGGATCACAACACTTTTTTACATGACTTTTATTAATTGTAACATTTATAATCAGCAGTATGGAGTACGATTCAAACAATTATAGGCCTACATTAGTTTTACTTCACAGTAATGTCATTTAATAATTTAGTTACTGGTTGGCATGCAACACTGGAACACTTTGACGATGAAATCAACAGTTTTCATTATCTCTTTGTTTGATTTTTAACTCCATAAGACAAATGTTCAAATATATTGTAATTTAAATTAATGATTGTAAAGAAATCAGATTTTTCCTGGCATAGAAACCTGTATTAATTTATTTCCATACAGGAACAAAGTTATTTGCAAAGTTTTAAGAAAATTGTTTGAGCAGTTTTTGAGATTCACCTGCAAACATAATTACATAAATATTCATACATACAAACATACCATAGTCGTATTGAAGTATACGATAAAACCAACTAATCATTAAGCCCTCTAACGTGAGCAGGCACAGCTTCGTAGACCCACCACCAGGCAGCGCTAGCGTGTCCTGTGATATCACTGTAACTGGCTGGATTGTTTTCGTAGGCTTGCTTCCAACACGCAACGTGTATATTTACAGTGAATTTTTCTGTTTTATTAATTCATATTTTTGCATTTTCTTTTAATTCCTACAACCATACTTAGTGGCTTTTTATGTTAAATTTTATATTGAAAACCACTCTGTCTAAAACAATTTAATTTACAAATTTATTGTGTAATTGAGACAATTATAAGATAAGCTAGATTTTTCCAATTTTTTTATCTTGTTTAGTTATAACTTCAAAGACAAGTTTCCAATTAAATTGTTTCTGTTTTAAAAACAAAGCAATACACTTTGCAAATCATTATTTCTGTTTCAATGAACTACCGTTACAATAGGCTACATTTACTTTATAGGCCTAACTGAATCAATGTAACAATATAGTGTTATAAAATCCAAAGTCGAATCTTAACGTCGAATCTTTTTTAAACTCGTACAAGCAAAAGAACATTCCATCAATTCTCTTTTAACTGCATGTAAGTAAAATTACACTTTTGATGTTAACACTTTTAAATCTCTAATATTGTATAGCTTTACGTAGTATTACTGTATATCTTAGGGTTAACACTATATAGTGAATTATACACTATATTAGCAAATGTTATGTTTATTTTAATATCAAAATAAAGGTTGAAGTAAAACCTCAACAGAAAACATTTTCAAACGATGATTTAAGGTTACTGAGTTCATGTTAGCAGGGTTCCCCGTGATCAATACATCCACTTTGTCGCTGACAATTGATGCCTTTCTTTACGTCTGGTTGAAAATTTATTTGACCTGCTGGAGATACATTTAACATGTTGATGATTGAATTCCTGGGATCAAATAATGTGATTTCGTCTTTAACTAAATTGAAATGTTGAAAACAAATTTTAAATGGTTTTGTTACTGTATTATATGTTATTTCTTGTAATGATATTTCCCTTTATTTGGAGAATGTTTTGAAACAGTGTTATATTACATCAAATTGGATCATCAACCATCAACAAAAGTTTACTAAAACTGTTGTAGGAGAAGAGATTGTTTAAAGAGTATCTATATCATATAAACTCCAAAGCTCAACAAATTGACTAACATTATTGTAAACAAACTAATAGTTGACCATCTTTTCTCTTCATTACAGTTTCATCAGAAGCATAAAGCTAATAACATTCCTTAAAAAACTCTTTCAAAACCTCTTTAAAAATAGATTCATCTACGCGAATGTTTATGGACGGTTCTTAAATTTTTTAAGAACATAAATTATTTTGTATTTTAAATTTTGTTTCATAATTTTGAGAATAATTTTGTTTCGAATAAACAGTAGGAAAACAAGGGATAAAGTAGCTAGTAGCCACAGATTTAATATAAAATTCTTAAGTCTAAAGTTTACTATGAATTAAATTGTAAACTTCCTCTCTTAAAATTTGTTTAACACATATACACTTATAAAGCTACCGTATTCGTAAACATATTTTAGAATTGAATTATGGTGAATCCTGAGACAAAATTAACTCTAAATATGGCCTACTGTAGTTTGGCCAAAGTGAAATGATGTGAAACGACCACTGAAGGTGTATGTGTTATATAAAAAACATCATTCTTAAAATCACATCACTGCTCAACATAAATAATACAATTAGAATATTTTATCCTTTTAGCCTTTTAATTTCCTTTTACATCTTATCTATTTTTGTCTTATATCTTATTATCTTTTTTTATACATTTAAATTTTTGACTGATAAAAGGTAAAGGGAAAAAACTGTTCTAATTGCAAGTTTAGCTGATAGACGTGAATGATCTGGTTAACCTATCCATTATGCGTCTCGTTGTTTCATTTTGGATTGGTCCATCAACTAGTTATAAACGGTTAAGTACACAATATGGCAACGAGAACGAGCTATATGGGTTGTGTTTCATGATAGCTGGTTATATTGATTGGTTGTTGAGGGTTATAGCAGCCGTTGTGCGAGCCATTGTAGTTCACCACAGGAAGAGAATTAGTCACTAACACGAAATCTCTGTGTAAATGTTAACTGTTAGTCTATTTCAGGATTATCGCAAACTCTTTCGGAGGGTAAAAAGATAAAAACTCCATCTAGGATTAACCCTTGCATGATTTTCTTACACATTAAATAGTTTCTTGCTTTCTTAAAAAATGTAATGTTTATATGATTTTAGATTGAAAATTTTTCAATGCTATTTCAAATTACAAAACTTCTATTACTTGAGTAAAACAGACCCATTCCATTATTTATCAAATTGAATTTCTGCATCATACTCAACCAATATATAAGATTGTTTTGTATGAAAACCAACTAAACATCCAGTCGTTAAATCAAATAGATTTAAAAATTATGAGCCATTCTTTAACTTAATGGATGAAAATACCCAAAAGTGGACCCCCATTATGTTTTAGCGAATTTCCCATAGGGAATAAGCTATTACCGTAGGTCTCATGGTAAGACCTAAGCCCGGGACCATGTTACTTTTTCGTTTTTAGGTGCCCAGAGACCAAAAATAATAGTCATTAAAATTTTTATATATATATGTATATATATATGTATATATATATGTATATATATATATATGTATGTGTCCCTAGGCATGATAACTCTCGTAAAAACGGTCCGATCGACACCAAATTTGGTAGAGATGTGTAATCCTACGTTTATTCGGATGAGTTCGTAAACCAGACATATCGACCTACCGGAAGGGGTAGTTTTGGGGGGTTTTGTACCCCAAAAATGGGTTTTTTGCATTTTTCATATGTAAATTTTAAAAAATTTAAATTTTTATTTTGACCATTGGATTTAGCTCAAAAAAACACACAATTTAGTATTTTGAAGCTTTGCTCTATCTCCATTGGTTACCGAGATATTACAAAGTCTAAAGACAGTACATTGTCTTTTGGGGCTCCAATGTTAATCTTATGGAGAGTAAGGATGTGTTAATATTTCACTTATTAACCAATATTTTTGGATGAAACTTAGTATTTAGCTTCATTTGGTTGAGATTCATCCATTTATGGTAAAAAATCTTGGTTTTTGTACTTATCATGGCAGCAAACCTGCATACTCTTTTCCCATGTTAATCATATGGAGAATAGGCAAACTCTTTTATTTATGGGCAGATATTGATGAAACTTACTATATGGCTTTATAAGGTCGAAATAAATTTTTTCTATGCTAAAAACCTACTTTTAGTGTCCCCCATGGCAGCATACCTGCATACTCTTTCCCTATAGTTATCTTAAGGAGAATAGACATTTATTTCCCTATTTATGAGCACGTGATGAAATTTTGTTTACAAGTTTAGCTGGTCAAAATTAATATTACTAATTTGGAAATTCGCTGAGTACGCAGGTCTGCTGCGACGGGGGGTATTTGTATTACAACATATATAAATTATTTGATAAAATGTTTTTAAAATATGTACTATTTACTTTAACATGTTACGCACAGTTTATAATTGGTTTATTTATTACCAATAATTTAAAAATTAATGGCATAAAAAATATTTTGTAAAGCCTTACACTTTTGCGAATTTCAGAAAGGTTGCCTAGAGTGGACCCCTAGATCAAATAAGGAAAATTTTTATTTAATTAACTTGAAGGGGAATTAAACTAATAAACAATTATATCGGTTATTTATAAATATTTTTTAATTTAACAATAATAAATTTAACATATAAAAAGTGAAAAAGTCAAAAAGTTTAAAAGTAAGCCAAGTACAAAAGTCTACGGCATTGGGGTTGATGAAAAGAAATTTTTAACGGCAAAAATCGTGTACATCTCTAAAATAATTATAATTTAGAAAAATAAACTAAACCTGTTTTTACATAAAAAAACACACATGCATTATATTAAGAGTCCACTTTAGGGAACTGTTAATATGTCCACTTTGCGCACCTAGCTTCAGAATCTTTAATGCGTCATATTTAATTACAAAGAGATCCCATCGAAATAAATACAGTGTCAAATCATTCCCTCAACTATAAAATTTAAGAATATATTAGAGCTGAAAGGCTTACGTGTCAGTTTTCTTGTAAAACCTCATGAATCTGAGCAGGGACAAAAACTTTGATTTCCACCAAAACAAGTGATGCCAGAAAACAACTAGAGCAGGTGATGCCAGGGCTCCACTACTGTGTGATGGAACCTTGCACTAGTTTCATTTTTTAAGTTTTGTGCGGACCTGAAGATGATGGATTGATCCGTCGAAACGCGTAGTCTTCAAGATTACCACAGAATCACTCGGCAGACTGCAGGTATCTAACCTTTTATACTTGCACTAGTGTTTAATATGTTTTCCGCTAGGTTTCAGCACACAGTATACAGTATCTTCAGGTCCACATTTTGAGACGGGTCCACTTTTGGGCCCTTTCCTCTACTATTTGCCACTGACAATAACTGATACCACTGAGAGTAAATAAAAAACATGATTCATTAATAACGCTACTTTGCAGCCTGCTGCTGGGCTTTTTGTGCTTTTTCCGCCTCTTCATTGAGCCTTATGAACTCCTCCACGGTGTAGATCGTTTCTTGCTCGTAGTTGTAGGTGTGATCGAAGAACTGGTACGTCTCGTCGTACTCCTTGGGTATGGGGTAGAGCGGGTCGTCATGGGGTATGACGTCATGGCAACAATGGATTTTCCCGTTAGCGACTCCCCAGTCTATGAGGTCGTCCATGGCAGCCTTCATCTCCTTCGGTACCGGCTTTGCTGGAAGTGTAAAAAACACAATAGCTGTTTGTCAGGATAAAATATTCTGGAGCCAAGCGGAAAGGGAAAGAAGAATAAGACCAGTTGTAAGTGAGTAGTCGTACATTGTAAGGTATTTTGCCTTTTTTAGCGTATTTCCCTTAAGGGAATACGCTATTACGATGGTAGCCATGTTAAGACCTAAGACCGGGACCATGATGATTTCGTTTTGAGGTTCCTGGTAGACAAAAACACTATTCGTTAATTTTCATATAAATATGAATCTATATAGGTGTGTCCGTAGTACTGATAACTTTTAAAAGAATCCTTCGATTTTTGTGTAATTTGGTATGGACGTGTAAGACTAGGTTTATTTTCATTTCATGGGATTTCGGAGGGGTCAAAAATGTGTTTTTAGCACTTTTGTACCTCAATTGTCAAAATTCAACAATTTACCAAAACCATTTAAAAGAGCTTAAGAACTAACAATTTAGTAATTTGAATCCAAAACGTGGCTCAATAGATAATGGAGAAAATTTAAAAATTAGTTTCCTATGTTATTCTTATAGGAAATCAACAAAACCCTGTATCTCGCTTATTAATTGACATATTTTGGTGAAATTTGGTATGTTTATTTACTAACTAGGTAGACTTTAATTGATATTTGCTTACACCGCCCATATTGCGGTAAACCTACATTCTCACCCTTATGGGGATTATGGGGAATATTAAAAAGAGACAATACTGATAGAATTTGATATATAGCTAATCTAACTATTACATTTTCTAACAACTAATATTTACTAACACCATCCCATGGCAGCTAACCCCCATACTCATGCCGATAGTGTTTATGGGGAAAATACAAAATGTCTAATTCCTATGAATTTGATGAGTGCGCAGGTTAGCTGCGACGAGGATATTTTATATTATAACCGACTCTTTAAGTGGTATGTCAGTTTTCATAATAGTCACGTTTCGTAAAAGACTGTTAAACACGTTAAAGATGGGAATTTTTATGACCTACCAATATGTATTTATTTATTAGTAGGGTTGTTGATAACTTTGCTTTTCATTCTTTTAGGATAGTTCTGTGAGAGTTTATGTTAAGTCAAGGTGCAGGTTTTATTTTAAATGGTGGGTCATACATTATCAACGATCAAATCGTGATTTTTTCGTATGACATTTTAGACCAGGTGAACTCTTTTTTAAGGTTATTTTCCAGCATGATGAAGAACAGGTAAATTTTATTTCTTAATATTAACGAATTTAAAACTACATCCAACATTTAAAAAAAATATGTATAAAAATTTATTATTATAAGTTACACTTTATGCTTCTCTTTTTATGTGACGTTTTTGCGACGGATTTTTCAGGTCATTTCTCCACTAAAAATAATTTCTATTCTTTTTTGTAGCAGAACTCATTACCATTGTTCTAAGATAAGTTTTCTAAGGTTTATAGTTACTATATTAAACTATATGTACTCACCTATATAATTCCCTATGTACGCTATGTCTATGCAGTCGTTTTTCAAGTGTTTATATTTTTCTATTTGTGGTCTATCAGCGTCATATTTCCATCCCCGTCCTTCATAAACTTTTCCGTCAGGTGCGATCAGAAAGCTAAAATATAAATTCATTGGATGGATTCGTTTTGAATTTAAAATATGTTCTCTTAGCGAATCATGGTAAACCGCCATTAAAGAATTTTTGGTTGAACTGAGACAACAAAAAATTCAAACGACAGAAAGTTTAAGAAATACTTAGATTTGCTTTGTTTTCTAGTAAATTTAAAGAAAATTAACTAAATTTACTACTCATTAAATTAAGAGCGTGGCTTCTGTGAGTAAAATTCCACTTCATCCATTTCCAAACTGATTTAGTTTTTTTTATGAATATGAACCAAAATAATTTTAACATTGTGATTGTAAAAATCATAATACAGTAAGTGTATCAAATTATACTTGTAAAATAGGAAACCACAAAAATTATAACATTTTTGGAGCAAAGAATCGGGGCATCTAGGAGACTCAAAAATAATTCACTTTTTTCATAAGAAAATAGGTAGACATTAACCAAAGTATTTATTTTTTTTTTTAAGTAATTTTTGCATTAAAGAAATTTATGGATCTACGAAATACTCGTAGTTTTAACTACTGTAATACAAAAGAAAAAAAAAATAAATTTCACTTGAAGGGAAATTATATGGTTCAGGATTACATGTTAGAAATTAGTGACTTATTACTGCTGTATTGCAATATATGAAATATAAACATATCTAGTTTGTAAATACAAAGGTTAGCCTCTTATATCAAAGTAAATAACTGACATGTTGTATTTTATTGTACTTTATATTCAATTTTTCGTGGTCTTTATGTTACCACTCATAATTTTAGTCCACTTTAAACACAACAAGATAAAAAAGTCTTGTGTTAAAAATGAAATTTACCATAACAAATATGAATTGATTTTGATGGTTTGACTTGCGCCTTTATGTGCCTTATGGTGAATTTTATAGTGTGTTTAATTTATTAATCTCATTCTATAGGCCGAACATTATAGTTAGTTGTAAACAACTTTTATGTGTTACTAGTCATTTTGCTGTGTTTTGTTTCATTGAGTTTTAAATTCACTTTATGTATGATATTGTAGTTTGTAATCTATGTAATTCCGTTTTTTGTGTCCTTCATTTCGTGTAGTTTACAGTTTCACAACCCAACACCCACTCACTTCCACATGATGTCCCAGCTCTCCTTGTTCAGATGGTTCATCTGTAGCTCGTACACTAGCCGCTTGCATTCCGCATCGTTTTCGCACCGCCACGTGTCCGTGTACGTTTTCCGCACTGTTCCCACCGGTTTGGTCAACAGGCGGACTTCCTCGTCCGGCCGAACGTACGTCCTGCAGGAACATCAAAGGTATACAGGATGGCCCAGGACTTACTGGGAATACGGTCTGGCTGTTCCTCAGGGCCAGGGAAACTATTATACGCTATGGATTCATGCGATATTTAAATTTCAACATGAATTCGTTTAGTGATCACATTAAACGTATCTAGTTCTATTACATAATGTGTGGTTACCTGAATTTGTTACGAGTTGTTATCAAATGAAGTAGCAATTGAAACTGAACAAAATGGAAGCCCTCCATTTGTAAATATATCCATTAAAAATTATTTTCTCTAGTCTAAAATCCACGTAACAGAGTGTAAGTTTAAGAAAAAACTTCATGAACAAAAAGTTTTAATTTTAATAAATAGGGTTTGAAAGAATAATTTCGAAGAGTATCGCTTTTGGCATTTCACTACTTTTTAGGTTGTAATTATGAAATAGAGTTTTATTTTTTAATTTGGACAGCTACTTAAAGGCTATTAAGGTTAGTTTTACTAATATTTGGATATTTTAGTACAATTTGAACCAGGAATTTATATCGTCTACAAAGCTGCAATTTCAGTAGTAAATGAAGTTAATTCATCTTTAAGACCTAACATAAATTTAATTACAAACAAAGTTAAAATAAAATAAATTCTTTGAAAAATGATTTTTGTATCAAACATCGACTATCAATTATCGGAACCACTGTCATGGTACCATGTCATGGCTACCTGGAGGCCATCCACTCGTCCCGGGTGACCATGGGTAGGGGCCCCGGGGGCCGCGGCTGACGCTTCACAGGGTGCGTGTGCCACCTGGGCGCCCGGCCGTCCTTGAAGAACTCCCACGGCATTTCAGTCGCCTCTTGAAAATTAGAAAACTTAGAATGTAATGCTTTAACTTAGTATTGGTCAGTACTGATTTGTGACCAACATTTTGATTACGGAAAGAGTGAGAAACAGCTGATGGAAAATTTACCACTCAGAGGGCTAAATACCGAGCTTCTGTGACAACTGATATTCAGACTCAAACAAGTCTTCCGCTCTGACTGACTTACTAAGAGAATATGCACTTATGTTCCTCAGGTTGGGGTTCCCATGTCCGAGGTTGACATGAATCCCCCGCTGTCCAGAGCACGAACGGATCATGAACGAATCTTGAAAGTATCATGAACGGATGATGATCAGGTCATGAACGGATCATGATCGGATCACGAACGGATCATGATCGGATTAAGAACGGATCATGATCGGAACACGAACGGATCATTCATGAACGGATGATGATGGGATCATTCGTCATAATGGACAGCCGAAGGACTTACCACACGCTATGACAACTTCGTTTACTGTACTCGATATCCACTTAGCAACTGGTGTAAACCAGTTTGCAGTGGTCTTAAACAGAAACTTGATAATTTTTTTTTATATGGTGATTTAGTTGAACATATTTTTATGAATCATAAAATTATATACTGGTTATTTTTAGGTAGGACGTTGGGATATGATTACTTAGGCAAAAATAAATTTTATTGTTCTTGCAGACACACTAAGTTAGGTTTTAGATCCCCCTACTTATTTCTACATAGAGTGACTTGTGTTATGAAACATTATACATTAACACTGGGTTCTAAGTTCTTAATTTTTTACATACACTGATATATCACGTCTGTCAAAAAATAGTGGTCAGCCCAACAAGAATATTCCGAATGTAAGTATAAGTTATTATTTTACATCCTATTGAAATTATTGCCTAACTGAGATTAATGGTCCAAAGTTGACATAAAGTTAAATTAATTATTATTATTCATATATTTAACCTTTATATGTCTGATTTGTGGCGTGTATCTCAAAGGTGTAAGACCTTTAAAATATTATTGTATCTCAAAGATCAATTGAAGTCGTCAAAGTATTTCTTTAAGGGATGACCTCTAAGAAAGTCCTAAGAAAATTTATTGGCCTATATTCTATGATTAATTGTTTTGATTAATGTAATACACCTCAAATCCGCTCCCAAAAGATCAAATATGGCGTAAATCATTGCATTTTAAAACTTCCGTAGTCCATGATTTTACCTCAAATATTGATTGACAGCCACTTCCCGCTTGGACATCCTTTGAGGTCAGGTCAGTGATATTGATCTCTGTCGAGAAAGACCTTTAACTTTATATATACAGGGTATTCGAAAAAATTCAAGAATTCGGGAAGTTATTGCCCACATCAAAATAAAAGCAAAACCGTTCTTATAAACATATGTCCTAAAATAATTCGTTAAACCACTAGCCACCATTTTGTTTTTTACACTAGTTTTTATTTCCGAATATGAACTTAATACAATGATCCGTTACGGATATAAAAATTATTTGGATAACAAAAAATTCGGCTAGTGGCTTAGTGAAGCATTTTAGGACACATGTTTATGGAGCCTTTTTTACTTATTTTGATGCGGGCATAAACCTCCTGAATTCTCGATACGTTTTTTGGAACACACTGGATATTAACCTATATGTTCAATTTTAAAATTTACTTGTAACTCCTCCTGGTATCTGGCATGTTATTATGTGGAATTTGTTTTTCCGTTTGTTTTTTCTTCACATCTAAAATATCGACTTGAATACCAATTAAAGTTGACATAAACTGAGTCAAAACCAAAATAAAACTCTGGTAACTTTAATATTAAACAAGTTAAAGATATAAAGAGGGGGATTATCCAATCCAATTGATTTTACTTAAACAAGATACATACTTTATTTAAACTATTTCCGCATAAATTTCAGCTGTAAAATCAAAAGATGTAGTTATAAAAATATTTTAAATCTGAACAGAGCATTTTTCAAAATACAAATACACTACAGAGCATCTTGGGTCAAAATCCAGGATTAAGTGGTAGTTTTGATTCCACAGATTCTCTGAACAAATCAAAAGTTAACTTGAAACTTCTAGAATAATGTTTGGTTTCTCCTACAAAGACCACGATTCTCCTATTGCAACTTTATACTATTCTAAGTTCCAGCAAACACTGTTCAGTACTGCTGCAATTATATAACCATAATGTCAAATCCAATATAGTATAAATAAGTACTACGCATTCATAGAATTTTTAAATAGGAAAGTGGTAGATTTTTTAATGCTGTAGAATTTACGGGCATTTGGCATTGGAATAGTTTAATTTTCTTTTTGCCTTAAAAATGCGTTGAAAACAAATTAGAAAAATACTAATTTAAATACTTACACAAATGTTTTACTAAGCCGGATGAGTATAAGTCTCTTTAAACACACACACGCCCTTCTTCCATTCATGATAACAGACTAAACGTATTTATAAAAAGATATGTTTATCAATGACCTTTGATAATAGATTTCTCTCGTCTTCCATTACTCAACTGATTTTATTTTATTGATAGTTTTAATATAAGCCTCATGTAAGTGGCATTTGTCCGTAACTTTCATTCACATTAATTTATTTGAATTAAAATTTAAAAGTACTCAAAGTTGAAAACTTTTATTTTTTGAATGTTTTACTTTGAACTAAATCACGCCATAACTATTTTAAACAATGCTTAAAATTAAAAAAAAAAAAAAAAAAAAAAAAAAACATTCTAGTGTAACATTGTAAAAATTATGATACAAAATTGTATTTCATCATTTTACCATCCCATTTATTTCAAAAATAATTAAAAATGCAATTTATTTTAATTAATTTAAAAGTCGGATTAATTTTTTTTATTAGTTCCGCTTGGTAATTAATTAACTTTTAAGGAACGAGTAAGTAAACTAAATATCATTTCTATGTTTATTGTAATTTACTAATAATCAAGCTTTCCATAGGTAATTTAATAACACAAACGTAAAGCTTTCAATAAGTAAACATAATTACCACGGTTTTTTTATTTGTATCATATTTACAATTTTAATACCCATTTTAAGTTAAGATTTATTATTACCATAGTTCTGTACATGCTTAGTTTTATGTTTCTCCTTTGTAAAGGCTAAACAGTTCAACTGGATAAATAATTTAAACTACATTTTTGCCCTGTTTGATTATAATAACTGTAGTCTGCTACTCTGTCGCTAATCCACCTTCCCGAAATACATGTTGTGCAAGTCGTAATCGTATGTCTTGTTGTAGCAGCAATAAAGTTTCTTATTGACGATTCCCCAATCGGTCAGTCGTTTTATAGCCTGGATCATTGTTTTGGGTGGTTTGCTCTCTGGAAAAAACAATAATTATTGATAAACATTATGCAATTTCTAAACACATTACAATTATTTATAGAGTATTATACAAATGAAACATATTTGTTTTTACTTGGTCGAAATGGAGCGATGTATTTTGACTCGATGTTAAAAATGTTACTTTTAGTCCTAACTCAATTAAACCAGTCCAATTGAATATTGTGATTACTAAAAAATACACTTACTTACAACTACACAGATGTTTTTTTTATGCTCAACTCAATCCCAATGTTATTCTGATGGGAAATTTAAAAAATTCAACTACGGATAAAATTGTAAGTTTGATTTTAACAAATTTTGGCGGAAATAACTAAAGGCCAAGCTTATCTAACGAGACAAAAAAAAAAAACTTGAAAATCGGTTCAAAATTGTAAGAGAAGAGTTCTCTTTGCAAAAAAATAAATAAATAAATAACCTAGAGTAAGTATAAATTATTAGTATTTAAAACATATATTTGATCATTATTTAAAGTATGTCCTAGAGTTCTTCCTAGAGCAACAACTACAAATTTTTTTAAGTCTTGAAACTGGACACTGACCGCCATTTTGCATTAAGCTATTATATAGATTAAACTTATTATTGGCTTCTTCACTCATACATTTATATATATTTTTTTTTTTTTCAAATAAACCGGTTCTTTTTATTTTTGTAATAATCGGAATAAGCATTAAAATTCCTGAATAATACCAATAGATTGGTAATTAATGTCGTGTAGGCTATCTAAATCTGTATAATGACTCCGGTCTACATACATATAACTTAGACAATTACACTTTTGATGAGCTGTGATCTAGCTGCGAGCTAAATTCTCATCAATTTTAATATTGTTTATCCATAATCTATCATCATTTGGTACAACTGTCTTAGAATATTAAGTTAATTAGTCTACTAAAAAAGTTCTTAACTTAATTTTTATTTCAAAAGTTTTGGAAAATAATCATTTAAATAATTTGTTTTCTCTTTGTAACTGACTTCCTCTATAATAAAACATAAGATTTTAACCATAAAAACACATTTTCATAAGTAAAATTAATATAAAATATTAAAAAATCCAAAGAGGAGGAGTAAACCCCCTCAGTATTGTGGTTTTACACAAAACTATCAGCATCAAATCAACTCACTAGAGAAGTCACCGATGACAGCGATTTCCAGGGAAGCAGTCCAGAACGTGGTGTAGTCCTCAGGGATGTTGCACATGGTGTCCCAGCCCCTGCCCTCGAATATGACACCGTCAGTGCTGATCATGAAACTGGACAGACAGGAGATGGTCAGTGGAGGGATGAAAGATGAAAAGCTGGGCGCGTATTGCGCTTGGGTGGAGCATGCACTGAAACGCTATTGAAATATTCCTTTGATTGTTGTCAGGACATCTAGTAGATGAAAAATCTATCATGCCACCTTTCCAGCTTTTGGTCTTATGTCATGTTGTACTATATCATTTTAAAATCTTCTAATGTAAAGAAAACGTCTAAAACCAGATCTCAAAAGGCAAAATCTATCGTGATTTATTGTATTTAAAATTTTGTAAAATAATTGAAATTCAAAGTTTAACTGCCTGTTAATTCTATATCGAACATCCATTTACAGTCGGGTTTGCGGCATTGTTCTCTGTTCAGCAGGACTTTTAACTTACGTTAACGATTTTTCATTTTGTGGGATGTCTCGGTTAGAGCTGAAAGTCAAAATGTTGTACATTGTGGGACAGCAATCGGAGACGGCAAATGAAGAGCTACAAGAAAATCCTTACGTTGATTTAAAGGTATGGTTTAACTTTAAACACAAAAGAAAATTTTCGAAAGAGAACAATGCAGTAACCTGACCTCGAATGGACTTCCTATCTAGGAATGGCAGGTAAAGCTTTACATTAAAAGCAAACTACTAAAATTTCAAAAAGCAATTTTGAAAAATATTCGACCTTTTGAGAAAGGAATTGTTGAGGTTAGTTCTATATTCAGATATCTTTAAAATTATATAGCTCATTAATGACGTAGGCCAAAACATTCTCCTTTACAACTTTATCTAGGGGCATCCACCATGTTGAGCCCACTCCGGAGAGGTGCCAACATAGATTATTTCCAAATACTAGGAATCCCCAACGGTGATTTAAATTTGGATAGAGGTAAACGTTCAGTTCATGTTCAAAATCTTTAGTGACTGGACAACAACAATACCTTCATCTCAGGAGATCTGCGTATATATGTCATGCCCTTGTCATGTCCAATAGCATTTGAGGATTTTTGTTATACAGGTCTGAATTTACTCTTACAAACCAGATTATTTTTACGAGATTCCTCCCCTAAAATTTATCTTTATATTCAGATCGTTTTCGTAACCAAACCGTTAGAGATACAATCAAACTGTATCAATGTATATTAATTACATACAAAAATTTGGGTCTTTACCCCTCATGGCAAATAAGGCAATAATATAACCCTGATACTTCAATTGCAAACCATATCGATTCATATCCATCTGATAGCTTATTTTACTCATTGTAAGTAAATTCATCCAAATTTTATTTAGGTACAGCGTAAACTAACTAATCACGAACACCATAGGAGCAACACCACTCGTGACAGAGCAAGAATGACATGGCCATGAAATGGGCGTTGACCTTGCACTAGCTTTGTACACTGACATCAGAAAGCACGTTGTCACAAGAGACAACGAAGGTAAGATAACCAATATTTGCACCTAAACCTAACCTAACATGACTAACAATAACCAACGAGTGACTCTTTAAGGCGGCAACACACTACCTGACTTTATATCAGACCGTATATCGGGCCGAGTATCGAACCGAACATTGCACCGCACAGGGATTTAAATTTACTCAAACAAGACATCGGACCGAGCATCGTACCGGACAAATCCACCGAGTGAGATGAAGGGAGTTTAGGAAGAGAAGGATAGCGTGAGTGAGTGAGAGAGCAAGTGGATGCAGTGGAGGGGGGAGGGGTGTTTTATTGGTTTAAATATGTGCTTTCGGGGTGACGCTCGGGGCGGCGTACGGAGCAAAATTGAGCCTGACACACTACTCTACATCCGACCGTACACCGGGCTGATCTTTACTTTAATGTTTCGCCGGGAAACCGCCTCCAGAGCACTCGGTAGCTCGGTCCGGTGCTCGGTCCGGTGAAAAGTCCGGTAGTGTTTCGCCGCCTTTACCTGTGCCGGATGTCCGGTTCCCCCTCGTCGAAGTGCTTCTGCTGCAGCTTTTCCACCAGGCGCACGCAAGCGTCCTCTCCTTCGCATTGTTCCGTCTTGGTGTGGGTGAAGTGTAGGTGGTTCGCCATGGAGGCGGGCCGCCACCCCATGAAGTCTGGAGCGTGGTTGTTCAACCGCTCCGACTTCTTGGCGGCCTTGGCGAACCATAGATACCTGTTGTAAAATAACTGTTACTCTTGGATAACGGTGAAATTTGTAACTGTGACTGCTAAATATCAGTGACTTTTCCATTTAATCCTAAGGCTAATTCTAGACATTTAAATGCTTAAAACTGCAGTTTAATTACTTAAGTTTACTATAATTTTAGACATATATATTATGTTGTTTCGCTCCTGATTTGACTGTTTAGCTAAAAAATTAAGTCTCAGTTGAAAGCTTGAGAATTTAACATGCCTACCGAAACTTAGTATAGTTTTAACGCTGAACGCCATAGGTACATTCGATATAATTAATTTTAAAATAAAAATATTATGCTGCTATTTTTATTGAGTATTTAGAAAACACTTTATACTATGTGCAATAATCATTACCATTTCAATTCATATAACAAACTGTAAGCTTTTGTAGTATACTTTCGTTTACTTAGCCTAAAACAGTTGAACAATTTAAAATGTCATATCATAAAAACTACTACGCTATAAACAGTGAGCCCTAAACTAAACTTATTAGAATACCCCCTCACATCTACATATCCTGCTGAAGTATGTTGTCTTAAGATAAATTGTGTACCATTAAAGCTTAGAAGTCATAGATTCCTACATGTGTACTGACTATCACCGAAGGTTTGAATAATGTAACGAACTGAACTTCTTAGATGAATTCGTACTACTAGACACCTAATTTCAATAACTTCTACTAGTAACTTCGAACTATCAGTAAAAAATAACAGTTATGTGGTGTTGTACCACTCACTACCCTGTTGTAGAACCCTGGATGAACTTGTACTAATAACCAGACATCTAATGTCAACTTTAGGTGGTCAATCAGTTATAATAGTGATTTAGAACTATCAGTGAAAAATAACAGTTATGTGATGCTGTTCCGCTCACTAACCTGTTGTAGAACCCCGTCAGAGGTCCGTCCACCTTCCGCCTCCGGTACTTGTTGAGCGGGTGGTTGTGCCATACCGGAACGTCTTTTTCCTCGTGTCCAAAGTCCCACGGCATCGCTGGAGGGTGGTACCAGGTTAATCAAGTGTTTCAAATATCTTGTTATACACAGGGAACTTAGATAACTCCAAACACAAGGGACAATGGTATATTTTATAACTACATAAGATTTTGAATTGAAAAATGTGCTTCACTATGTTTTAATTGGGCTAGGGACTGAAAATAAAATTCAACGGATTAGTATATTTAAAATTTCATGGTTATTGATGTTTGAAACGCCTGCAATATACATAACGCCAAGGTTTTTTAATTAATTTACTAGTAAGAAAGCCTGTTTTTATTAAACTAAAAAATATCGGTGTCATTTAGTTTGATCATTCATATTAGTATGATCTTTGTTCTTTTCTCTGTTTACGCCAGTGACATTTTTTTAACGTTTTGAAGAAGAACGGTCGAAACCGCAGTCTTGTTACTATCTAACATCGACCAGTTGTTAGAAAGCATCATTAATTAATAGGCCAACGACAAATGGCAACTGCGTTCTTAATCGAATCTTAAAAAGGCTTCTATCTTTTCTATTCGGCAACCTTTGGATTTAAAGGCGAGCAATATAACCACTCAGCTACTCAGCCAGTACGGTAAATTCTAAAGGTAAACGCAAAATGCTATTAAATTAATGGAAAATTGGTTATATTTGTCCATTTTTAAGTTACGAAAACTCTTTCAAAGAGCGTTAAATTTGGCACAAGTCATTATCCCTATACTACCAATAAAACAATAGCGTTTAAGAATCAACTTAACCTTTGGACCAGTAGCCCATTGTTGCGCAGTCGGCAATGTTAACCATACGGCTTTTAATGCAAAACAAGGTATTTTATTTACCTCTTTAGGACCGATTTTCTTAAAACTTGGTAAGTGTTTAGTTGAATTTTGAATATTAGGCCCCTCATACCTCGAAATTTCGAAAATTTCACAAATATTACAAAGGAAAATCGATTTACTTTGCGACTTTACAGAGAGTAATATTAGTTAAATTTTCAAAATTTGGAGGTATGAGGAGCATAAAATATCATTCAACTAAACACTTACCAAGTTTAAAGAAAATCGGTTGAAAAATGGCGTCCGAAACTGAGGAATAAAATACCATGTTTTAGCATAAAAGCCGTATGGTTAACATTGCCGACTGCGCAACAATGGGCTACCGGCCCAAAGGTGAAGATGACTCTTTACGTGTACCCCAAGATTTGCTGAACGTTTCAAAAAGTCCCTGCTTAGATCAATAATAATCAGTAAATTATTGAGCAAATTTAAATTAAATTAATTTAATTTATTTTTGTAAATTATTAAATTATATTAAACTTAATTTTCTTTTTGCTTTGTTTATTCTATAAGTGTTTATCATCTCAGTATAGCCTAATTAACACAAGTTGGCCATACGATGAAAATCAGATTAACTTTGTGCTCTATTTACTGCATAATTACTGTAACAAATGACTTTTCAAACTATTTCGATCTCATAGTTAAGGGTACCAAGGATCTGGGTGTAAGTGTTTTAAATGTAAAACCTCGTAACTAGTTTACATTAACTGTTTATGTAATTAAATAGTTTTTTATTGTATAGTAAAATTTAAAATCTAAAACAACTGCCTATTTAATTATAACCAAATTATTTATATCATAGTATTACCTTGGACAGATTATCCAAAACAGCTAAAATCTTTTTATATTTTATCCGGTCTGTTCTACAAGTTGTAGGCTATAATATCAATCTACATTTGTTTGAAAGTATAGGATACACTAACTTTATCAAATCGTTAATGACACAAATTCACTGAAAAATTAATTTTTGTATTGTGTTGGCGAATTATTTGAATGTCTACATTTTTCTTGCTGATTTCTACGGGTCACGCATAACAAAATATATGGCCAGACAAACGTTGAGAAGAACGACAAACAATTTGAATATTGGCCTTGGATGATGGTAGCGATATTTGTCCATTAGTTTTGATAATAGAGATGAAGCGATTCTAGTGGAAGCTGAAAAAGTATTATCATTTCCTGTTATCGTATAGAAAAGTTAATGAATTTGTGAACAATCTTAGTAAAAATTAGTGCACTTTATTTGGAGTGTATTTTTTGCTCCTAACAAATATGAACATTCTTAAATGGATTGAATTATTGTTGTTGTTATTAATATTATTATTATTTAAGGAAACTTTTTTCCTATTTATATTTTATTTTGTTTATTTCTTTGTTATTATTTTATGTTATTTATATCTTATTACATTTGTTTTATCCTAGCCCCTAAACAGCGCAGTTAAATTAAGAATATATTTCTCACTCCGTGAATTAATTAGTTCAATCCTGAAACTCATGTTTGAGATATTTAATCGATGTACAGAAAATTATGTAGTCTATTGTATTCTGTTTTAAAACTATTATTTAAAATGGAATTCTAATTACTTCCTGATTTTTTAAAGATAGTTTTTTTTATATATATGTCTAGGTTTAATTTATGTAAGATTAATAAAAATCCGTTTTAAATTTTATTTTCGTCTATCTTATATTCATGTTTATCTTAACTTAGAATATTTCTCTAGTATAAGGTATAAAAAACTTTTAAAAAATAGATACCGATACTTTTGATTATATCTATTTTTACCATTTAAGATTTCATGATGACCGTGTTCTATTACTAATTACAAGCTTATGGCAAAGCTTTTGTAAATTATTTAAAGTACCATAAGTACACTTCTCACAAAGGCGTTAATTAAAAAATCCATACAGTAAAATATTCCTAACAGTCCTTCACTGACAGATGTATACAAAAGGAAAGAAATAGGGTTATAAAATACAATTCTTGTCAAATAAACTGAAAGTATTTTATACCTTGCAGTAAAAAAGAAATAAGGCTTTTACTCCACCAAGAGCTAGATGGTGTTGTGTCTTTAACCCTATCTTCCCTTTGCTCTGAATTCTTTTCAGTCCAATATAATAAAATCTTAAGTCGGTTACAAAAAAATTGGAAATAATAAATTAAGTATTTAATTTCTAATGTATTTAAAAAAAGTAAAATTTATTTAATAAATCTAGGATTAAATTAACATTATTAAAATAACTTGGCATTGTTATTAAAATGAATATTATTATTAATTGTAAATAAAAGTTATTTTAAATTTTAGGTATGAATGTATTAGATACATGGTGGCTTACGGGCATGGATGAATTTGAATTGCACGAGTTAGGGAGGTTTCAGTTGCATTGTTCCCATGATTACATTTCAAGGTCGGGAGAGGGAAACGATAACTGCTTTCTAAAGGTCTGCTTCATTACTATTTTTTGTGTTCCAGATATTAAGTGTGAAAACTAAAATGGAAGTCAAGTTACAAATTAGTCAAGTTAACAATTATTATTAATTGTAAATAAAAGTTATTTTAAATTTTAGGTATGAATGTATTAGATACATGGTGGCTTACGGGCATGGATGAATTTGAATTGCACGAGTTAGGGAGGTTTCAGTTGCATTGTTCCCATGATTACATTTCAAGGTCGGGAGAGGGAAACGATAACTGCTTTCTAAAGGTCTGCTTCATTATTATTTTTTGTGTTCCAGATATTAAGTGTGAAAACTAAAATGGAAGTCAAGTTACAAATTAGTCAAGTTAACAATTATTATTAATTGTAAATAAAAGTTATTTTAAATTTTAGGTATGAATGTATTAGATACATGGTGGCTTACGGGCATGGATGAATTTGAATTGCACGAGTTAGGGAGGTTTCAGTTGCATTGTTCCCATGATTACATTTCAAGGTCGGGAGAGGGAAACGATAACTGCTTTCTAAAGGTCTGCTTCATTATTATTTTTTGTGTTCCAGATATTAAGTGTGAAAACTAAAATGGAAGTCAAGTTACTTTATAATATTTACCTTTACAAAGCTGATTGAAAAAGCGAATGAAGTAGTGTTTCTACGGGTACAACATTTATATCGTAACGACACCATATCGCTTCAATTTACATCATAACCTAATAACATAATTATTACTTATAACCATTAGATAATTACAAAATTAAAAAATATCAATCAGGTATACTACCATAAATTCTACCCTAGTTTACTTTGAATTTCTTTATTTTAGTAATAGTTGAGACAAACAATCTCCAATGCAAACTGGAACAATTGTCTTACCTGCAACGTTGGCAACACTTGCAGGTAACAAAGAATAAAATGTTGATTTTTTAACACATTTTCAATCGTTGTTTCCTTGGTGGCAACTAACATGGCTGTACCTTAGCTCTTATGAAATGTAGTTCACCTGGGACACTACAGTCATCTTGATTACATCTTACAATTTGAGTCGAAATGAATCAATAATCAGTATAGCATCTTTTTTTCATACTACACATTGGTTAAAAACTGTAAATTTACTATTATCAGCAAAGGATATATTTATTTCAAATTGACTTAAAGGTCAGGCGAAGAGACAAACTTCCAAGCCGAAACACATTTTACTACCTGGCTGGGGAGCTGAGTGGTTATAGACCTCGCATTTGGATCCAAAGGTTGCCGTTTTGGAGAAAAGTTAGTAGCTTTTTAATTGTTCAATTCCAGACCCAGTTGCCATTTGTCATGGGGCTATTAATTAATGATGCTTTCTAACAACTGGTCGATGTTAGATAGTAACAAGATTGGGGTTTGGACCGTTCCGAGTCCAAACGTTAAAAAATGCCACTGGCTTAGAAACACCCAAAATAATAAATCAAATAATAATAATAATAAAATAATAAATTATGCTATTAATTTATTAGAATAACAAACCATTTTCCTCAATTTTAACCGTAGCCTACATCTTTTTAAATTTACTTTTTACAATAAAAGTTAACAAGTTTATCTACTAAAGCCCCACAAACAAAAGAAATGCAGGTTATGACGGCTAGAGGCTAAGATTACGCGAGAGATGTGATTTGGAGATAAGCTTATTCCATCGGCATTTCACCTTTATTTCCCGATTATTGGGGGATTTCAGAGATCGGAGTCAGGGTTGGAGGGGGGAGGGGGAGATGTTATATGAATAATACATTTCGAAGACGACGCTAAGTGAGGAGCTGTTTTATTCTTGCGGAAACTCTGCACCACTTTGAACTTTGGCTAGGACACGTGTGTGATGTTATTAATCACAAAATCTTATATGTAGATTACGTTACACATATATAAACTTATATATTGTGAAAAACACATAAAATGTTGCAATGATTTTCATAAAAATAACATACAGGGTTAGGCAAAAGTCTGGATACCCCCAGTTAACTTTTTAACGCGTTGCAGTAGGAAAACCAAACTCGGCACATGTTTACAAAATCAAAAACGGCACTTTTTCATCAACTACACAATTTTGCCCCTGCCCCCAAAATGGGGTATTTTGGGGGCAGCCCCAAATTTTCAAATGTAAACCCCTATCGAGTGACCCCTCATTTTAAACGGTTTATCAAGAGAAATTAAATGGCGCAAACCGGAGGTCGATATCTCACCCCTAACCAAAATGGCAGCCATTTCAAAATTTGACATGGGCAAGCAAGTATAAGTATGGACACCCCCAATTAATTTTTTAACACGTTGCAGTAGGAAAACCAAACTCGGCACATGTTTACAACATCAAAAACTGCACTTTTTCATCAACTACACAACTTTGCCCCTGCCCCCAAAATGGGGTATTTTGGGGGCAGCCCCAAATTTTCAAATGTAAACCCCTATTGAGTGACCCCTCATTTTAAACGGTTTATCAAGAGAAATTGAATGGCACAAACCGGATGTCGATATCTCATCTCTAACCAAAATGGCAGCCATTTTAAAATTCGAGAAAGGTAAATTGACTTTACATTAAATCAGAAAATAGCTTTTTTAGAATCGAGAATATCTGGAATTATTTTAGAATTGAACCTACTAGTTCATTTCTGCTATTAGGTTCAATTCTAAAATAATTCAAGAAATTATAAATTCCAAAAAGCTATTTTCCGATTTAATTTTAACAAATGTAAATTTACCCTTCTCGAATTTTAAAATGGCTGCCATTTTGGTTAGAGATGAGATATCGACATCCGATTTGTGCCATTCAATTTCTCTTGATAAACCGTTTAAAATGAGGGGTCACTCGATAGGGGTTTACATTTGAAAATTTGGGGCTGCCCCCAAAATACCCCATTTTGGGGGCAGGGGCAAAGTTGTGTAGTTGATGAAAAAGTGCAGTTTTTGATGTTGTAAACATGTGCCGAGTTTGGTTTTCCTACTGCAACGTGTTAAAAAATTAATTGGGGGTGTCCATACTTATACTTGCTTGCCCATGTCAAATTTTGAAATGGCTGCCATTTTGGTTAGGGGTGAGATATCGACCTCCGGTTTGCGCCATTTAATTTCTCTTGATAAACCGTTTAAAATGAGGGGTCACTCGATAGGGGTTTACATTTGAAAATTTGGGGCTGCCCCCAAAATACCCCATTTTGGGGGCAGGGGCAAAATTGTGTAGTTGATGAAAAAGTGCCGTTTTTGATTTTGTAAACATGTGCCGAGTTTGGTTTTCCTACTGCAACGCGTTAAAAAGTTAACTGGGGGTATCCAGACTTTTGCCTAACCCTGTATTTATTTTGTTAACAGTATTGGAAGACATTACATACATTAACTTAGCAGCAATATTGCAAATTTCAATTCCATTAATCTTCTAAACAGTTTTGTTGGTCTACATTAAAGACTTATTGTGTATGTTAGAATTTTTTTGTAACACGATTAATAGAATGAAAAAGTTTTCCTTTTTCCTTTAAGCCGTGAGGAAAAACACCCATATCACATGTTAAGACTTGCATATTAACTTATACACTCAACATTGTTTAAACCGTAATATATTCAATCAAATCTTGTTTTATGATTAATATTTATTATTACAATATTTATTATTAACATTTAAATGTAGACTACAATAATTGATCGATTACTTAACACTACATTAATATTAGGAAACGTTATTTATAAATTACAT
The DNA here is from genome assembly GCA_030545055.2 of Neoaliturus tenellus. Classification (NCBI taxonomy): domain Eukaryota; kingdom Metazoa; phylum Arthropoda; class Insecta; order Hemiptera; family Cicadellidae; genus Neoaliturus; species Neoaliturus tenellus. The sequence goes on from CM061537.1 coordinate 36,140,211, forward strand.
GACAACTAAGTCTTTTCGGATATAATTTATTAAATTAAACACACAATTTATTTTTCTAATAATTAATTACGTTTTTAATTATATTCATTTTACGTAGGTTTTGTTTGAATAGATAATATTGCCCGAATGAATATAACTAACTTGAAAATTTCTTAAATGTTTATTTTTTTTATTTGTCAATTTTTTTCCAAATCAATACAAGTATTTGTAAATGCATCAATAAAATACTTCGTAAAAAATAAATCATTCAAGATTTTATACGTTTTATATTCTCATAGATTGTTTAAATGTTTCCTAAAAATAATATGATAGTTAAATCAATTTCAGTGATATTAACAATTAACCTAAAACCCAATCAATTCTGTACATAAATAGAAACACCACTTTTATAAGCTCGGTGTTTCACTTAACAATATCTAGGTTATAAGATATTAAGGAAGTGGATTTTAATGTAGACAAAGCAAACCACTTTGCAAAGTAGTGTAAGTGAGATAGACAGAGAGGGCAACAGCGTCAGAGAGAGAGGGAAGATAATCAATATGGCCGACTTCCATCTCCTCTCTCATAGCCCGGCGTTTAAATTCCATTAAATCAAAATGAATGTTTTGTTTTATTGCTTACTAAAAGCTATAAACATTTTACCGCTCACTATTTTTATTTCAAGTCTTCAGCCATTAAAATGTATACGATATGTTATACAGGTGTGAATATTATTTTTTATAAAGTACGAGGTTAAAAATTTATTTAATTTTTACGAAATATAATTGTTAAACTAGGTTCATAGGATTGGTAAATTGAAATTGTAGCTTTAATGTAACGTCATTCAAAGGTAACAATAAACTATGTACACAGTTATTTCCTTATTTATTTTTATATTGTTTTAAGTATATTACTCAGGATCTAGTTCGTTTTTTTAATTTATTTTATTAATTCGACCGATGTCAAAATGTGTTTTTAATTAATCGAATATTTGACCTTTTTATAGAGATAATTTTAATTAATTTCTTTAATAACTTCACTTAAGTACGCTTAAAAAAATCAATATTTATTGCGCTATATTTTATTATTATCAATTGATTACTGGCTACCATTTTTGTTAAATAATTTCAATCCATTAAAAAAGTTTAACAGTAAAGTTTTTGAAACAAACAACTAAATCTTAGAGTGGAACTCTTTCCGAAATCGCAATATTAAATTATTTATAGTATTGACAAAAAGTTGTAGAAGACTATACATTCCTTAAATGTCTCAAACAAATTTAAATAAAACAAACTACCTAAACAACAACAGAAAACAACTAAATCGATGCTTTAAAATATTGGTTCTTTTATATCCATATAAAATATATAGACAGTTAAAGCAAATAGTCTGAGAACTGAAGTTTAAATCTTCTTAGTTAAGTCTGCAAGTTTCGAGAACGTTTGGCTCGCTAACCCAGTAACGCTAGAATCTTTCATTTTAAAATTCTTATTAATTGCCATGTTTAAGTGAATTTTACAAATTATAAATATAAATATGGTAAATAAAATGTATTTATTATATTTATGTTATTTTTGTCTTCATTCAGATTTATAAATTTAAATTTGAAAAGTTTCAAAATTATACAGGCTGTCCAGGAGAAAATGTTTCATAAATTCACTGGCTTATTGTCCAAATCAAAATAAGAAAAAAGTTGACAGATTAAATTAACTTACCAATAATACCAAGTATGTAAGGATCTGACAACAAATAACTGTGTTATTACGTTTATTTTATTAAAATAACCTTAATTTGTATGCATTATAGTGTAAAATCAATGTATTTATGTATAAAAAAAACTCATTAACTTCATTTTTTGGTAGTCAGATCATTTTAAATTTGGAGTTTTTTGTTGGATAATTTAATTGGTTATTTTTCTGTCTCTTGTAAAATGTTGATAAAATTTACCGGTTTTGAGATATTTCAGTTAAAAAATTTAAACGGCCGCCATTTTGAAAATACAAATTGAAAAAATTTTTATTTTCCTGAAAATATTTGAGTGATGAATTCTTTGGCCAAATATGAACTTAATACAATGATCCACCCCGGAATTACAAATTATTTAGTGTAAAAATGGCTTAACGAAGCATTTTAGGACATATGTTCACAAGAACTTTATTGCTTAGTAGTGTCTTTTGGTTACTCCTGGCTCAGGTCAAGGTCATTGGTTGGAAGTGGCAGGTGTGGGGTTGGAAGTGTGGGGTGGGGGTGACAGTGATGGATGGGTTTGGGAAGTGGGTCAAGGTCATCCGGAGGGGGTTTTAAAAAAGTGGGAGCCGCAGGGGCTCGGTGGGAATGGGGAGGGGTGGGGCGGCTTCGGGGTTGGAGGTTTTAGTTTATTTTTAAAATTAAATCAAAGTCGTGTTCTTGTGCAGAGAGGTGTTGGAGTGCCGTCCACTGGTGAGGGAGTGGTAGACGCCGAAGGTGGTGGCGAAGAGAAGGTAGACGCACAACATGCACAGTACGCATTTGAACAGTTGCAGCAGGCGAACCATCCCTTGTTGATTTTCCGTTTCCAATTGCAGCCTGTTGATCTCTAGTTTGAGTCTGTCCTCTTCCAATTGTGTTTTAAGTGAAAAATCATCCATCATGTTTGTGTGCTCGTTTTAATTTCTGTAGGTGAAACGGGAGCGGTGTTGACGGTCGGAAAGTTGGCGATGAAATGAGAAACGAAGATGAGGACAGGGCATATTTACTGGAAAGTGGTGGGGGGTTAAAAAAAAACAGTTGTGTGTCCGATCAAACGTCGTCGTCAGCTGTCGGTGTAGTTTTGGAGGATGCAGGAGTGAGTTTTAGCAAACTATCTTCATCTTCAGTCTCAACTCTATCGCATGTTGGACAACCGTAAGCAAGTTCCAAATTCATAGTGATGCAGTGGAATTTGTCTATAATATCTTCTAAAGTTTCCATTATATCTTTTAAATCATGTCTTGTTCTAATTACAAAAGTAGATTTCATTAGTGCTAGCGGATCGTTGTTCATCGTACGGGAGTCGGGAAACAAATGGCGAGCGTCAGTCAGCGGCTCGCTTATATGCGGGCAAGGGCGGTGGAGGGGGAAGTGGAGGGGTGGTGGCGTGGTGGGGGAAGTGGAGGGGTGGTGGCGTGGTGGGGGAAGGGTGATATACCCCCATGCGAATCGTTGGCCAGCGCATTTCGCAGCGAAACGCCGTTCGGGTAGGTAGTAGGAGGTGTACTAAGATAACCATTAGTTGTATTTTTAAGTTAGGAATACTAATAATGTTTGTAAATTAAATATTAAATTTATATTTAACCAGAGCTTGCATTTCTTGTTCCTCGTCGTTTAATTCAACAATTTTAACACCATTAGTTGTCTGTTCCTCTTCCTCTGCACTTTGCGACGATGAAGACATGGAGGTGGCAGAAGATGATGATGAGGATGAAAATATTTTGGTAGGATTGACGTATTGCACTGTGATGTTGATCCATCTTAAAGGATAGTTATCAATGAGTGTGAGTAAGTTTTGGAATAGTTCTTCCATCTCTTCTCTGTCGGTAATTAAATGTTGAAAGGAAATGAATTTATCATCCATGTTGTTCTCAGTGCGAGTAATGAAATAAGAATGAGAAGCGTATCGAATGATCCGTAGAATATATGTTGTAAAAAATAAGTGGTGGGGGTAATCTCAAGGTCAATCAAATGGAGTTTTAAAAAAGGGCTGCAGTCAGTGACTACAGCTATACATCTGAAGCTTCAACAGGATCAGTAGACCAATCTGATCTATACTTGCACGCACTTATGATGCATGTGCAAGTCGTCTTTATAATATGCATTGCACTCTCGACAATTGACAAGTTTTTCCGGATGAAATTTGATACACCTCTGGGGACAGCAAGTGTGGAAGTATCGTGATTTATAAATCTTGATGGTTCGCAATTCCGGTGGTGGTAGTTGTTTTGTCTTGCATTTGCAGTAACAGGATCCGAAGAATTCACACTTTGTACAAGCTAATCCGTCTACCATCCATCTTCCTAAATCGGTGCATTTTTGTTCACAACAGTAGCGCGGTGCGTCCTCGTTTTTCTTCTCTTCCATGTTGGCGCTTCTAAGTGTTGGCAAGAAATGAAGTTGTATAGTGTAGGATAGCGTGTTTTATAGACTAGGAAAAGTGGTGGGGGTAATCTCAAGGTCATCCAAATGGAGTTTTAAAAAAGATCATCTTACAAGTGTAAGATGTATTTATTTAAGATACTAAGTTTTCATTTTCTTTTTCTTTCTTTACATCTTGTTTGTATTTTTCTTTTTCTTCTTTAGCCATGGCGATGAGATCTTCAGTGGAGAGTGGATGTACTTCAGGAAATTTTAGAATTAATTTTGGTTGGAATCCCTCTTTAGTCAATACTTGAAGATCGGACGTCATTTGTTCTACACTTTGATAGTCTTTTCCGTAGATTTTTCCATTGAATTCAATCATCATTCTGTACAACATGGTATTAGTAGTTGTTTTCGCTGCGTCAGTTGGAGAGCAAATGATGATTCTGTTAGGTTACACGGTCCTTTTATAGATGCTACAGCGACCACTTGATATTATTTAAGATTAGTAATATTTCTGGAACTTAACATTACTTTGAGTAGATGGTGTTGTAGTTGAAGGTTGTGTGGAAACGAATACTTCTTCGTTGCAGAACTTCTGTTTAGGAAACATCCTCATGTTGTTATCGTAAACATCAATATTTAAACGATAACCACCGGCAAGTAACACTCGCAGTTCATTAATAAAATCGTCGAGTTCTTCAAAAGTTGTAATGGTGGTGGTATCATATGATGCACACTTAACCTTAAGAGACATGTTGTTATTCGTAATAACTGGAGAGCCAACAGAGATGTGTACAGCACGAAAGGTAGTCGTAGACTGATGAGATCCTCAAAAAAATTACGGCCTTTATATACCCTCGAAACTAGGTCAAGGTCATCCAAACGTGTTTTTAAAAAAAGCAACATATCGATAGTGCAGAAACACTATCGATATGTTGCCTTTTCTTATTATTTTTTTTTTTTCATTTTTATTTTTTATTTATTTAAAATCAGTTACACACATGTACAACAGTATATATAAACTACAGACTAGTTGCTAGTAGGCATAACATGAAGTGTAAGTTCAGTAGAGTTGGTTCCACTAGGACCGTGGGATGCCAAATAGAGTGCGCCGGGGTGAATCAGTCGTAAATCTTCATTCTGCAGCAGTTGAAATAAGCGTTTGGGAAGAAATACTTGAAATTTCGGTTCATCACCAGGTGTGTAGGGTGCTTCACTCAATGTGCAATTGATGGCGTCTCCAACTGATGTTTCCATCTTCTTAATAGTGTGAATAATGTAATGTTTTTCTTCTTTCAATTCTGAACATTTCTTAGTCGGTAGTATTGTAGATTTAGAATGTTTGTTGAATTGATCAACAAGCGACTGTAGAAAAGTTTGCGATGCCATTATTTTTTCTTACTATTGTTCGTCTTCTTCTTCTTGTGCTTGCGCGTCAGAGGTGTTGACTCCTCGGAGGTTAGAGTAATACTCATGCATTGTCATAGTGCCGCTCTCGCTTTTATACCCATCGCTTCCCCCACCACTTTGCTGGAGATAGACATTCAAACGATATGCGTTCTTTAAAGCACATTGAGACTGCCGATGTTTAAAGTTTTTAGATGCAATACAGATGTTAGCAAAGTAACAATAAAAATCTTTCTCCATTTGCACATTTATCACTTCATGGTTTGTATATGCTTGTATCCAATTTGCTTTTTCCAATCCTCTTGTAAAAATAGTTTTGAACTCTTTGCAGAAATGATTCATAATGTGTGGCATCATATTGTAGGTTATAAAACCTTCATCCCATGTTAGATTATGAAAATGTTTCATCAACCATTTGTTTGTTACTTTAGCTTTGGTTGTTAATCTGTTGAACGGCAAAGGAGGCATGAATAAAAAATGATAAACAACAGATGTTATCATATCTAGTACCACTAACTCTTTAATTATAAAATTTCCATCATTACCACGGAATGCCTGAAACTCTATGATACCTCGCTTTACTTCCATTATTTCCGTCTTCTTAGAGAATGAAACTCGTTTATCCATGATGACGTTCAGTAGACAACTGGTATGTCAATGCGGATTGACAGCCTTTTATACTCCAACATTCTTCTTCTTCTTACTTAAAATATTCTTTGTCTGTTTAATTTGTTGTTGATTGTTGATTGTTGAAACGTGATTCGTTTTCCTTGTTTTCTTGCTTTTTTTCTTCATCTAAATTAAAGTTGGTTTGATTGTGGTGTAACTGTCTCCACATCTCTACTTCATGCGGGATCCTATTGAAGATTGAAGTATCTACTGGACCGTATAGGATTGGAACATATGGTTGTCTATCCAATGCATCAGTTAAATAATCTTTGATAATTGTACTTGAGAATATTAGCTGTTTTAAATATCTTGTTATAGGACCAGTAGCACAAGTTAAAGCGTAAAACTCTTCTTTTGTCAAATGTATTTTTATATTATATTTAGTTAAATCTCTAAATCGAACTAGTTGTTGACCACGTTGTTTAACAATATCGATTTCAATATTTGATTCGAACAAACCTAGTTTTTTTTTTCTTCCAAACGTATTGTTACTCAAATAGCATTCCAAAAGATGTATATGTTTCATAAAAGATTCCCAAGAAGATTCAGTGAAGGTTACCATTTTAGATCCGTGATTCAAAATAACAGTTGGAGAGTAATCCAATGATTTCATTACTCCAGCAGACACAGTCTTTGTCATACAAGAAGAAATAGGATAAAATATTTTAAGAAATACCTCCATTAAGATGTTGGTAGAAATGTTATCTTCAATTTTCCTTTTCTTTGTTTCTTTTTCAACTTCCTCTTCGTCTGTCTTCTTATGTTTAAACTTGAGGAACTCTTCCATTTCCTGTTCAACTTGTCTTTCTATATCCAAACTATTGTCAGCCATAAGAGGTGTAGTTTCTTCATTAGCACTTGATGTAGCAGAACTCATCTTGCGGACGATGTTACCCATACGACAATCAAAGATGAAATGAATTTCCAGCTCTTCTTTCTCGCTTTTATACTCGCAGATGACCTAGATATTGTTGATCTTTTGTAAAAACCTTACAAATCGTGCAGATGTTGTATTAATCTTTTTTAAAGTACATTCTTCACAATTCCTGTCAGCGGTGTGTAAGTAACTATTTTGTCATGTAGAATTAAACAGTATGCTGAAGTTCCATCTGGTATTTTATCTTCAAATTCCATTTCAATTTTTATATCTACACTTGAAGATTTCACAGATTCATTTTGTTTTGAACAATCGATTACAACAATTGGAGCTTTTGAATAAAATTGTTCTGGTGATAGTAGTGGTGTATTTGTCTTACCATAATATGACGATTGAAATCTTGCATACATGTCATATAGAATGGAATAACGTTTCTTGTCAAATGAAACATTTAAACTGTCATATGGAAAGAACTGAGAGTTTAGAAAAACTTTGCAATTCTTTATCTTGCAATGGTCAAATTGACCAGCGTGCGCAGTTATAACATCTTTTCGTTTAGTCTGAAAACCGACTATTATGTACCTTGCTCGTTCTAAATAAGTAGAGGTTTTAACAGTCCATGTTTGTCTTTCTGTTTGAGGCAATATGGGGTATTCATGAAATTCCCAACTTCTAAATGGTATTACAATATCACGGTCAGATTTTAATTTTTTCAATAATAATACTCGATGTTCATCCGCCAATCTGACATGTGGTACTCTCCATACAACTTTATCCAATTGAAGTTGCCATTCCAAATCGGCATCTTTTGTTCCACTTGGCGCTTGTATTACATCCTTATTCGTTGAAGATCTGAGCAGTACCAGTTCTTGCTTTACATTTATTATTATTCTCTTGTAATCTTCTGCGAATCCCAAAAGCAATCGTAAAGGCACATTAAAATCAAAGTAACCTTTTGAATTAGGAGTAATAGTGTCTTTATCAGGAGTCACCCATCCAGCCGAGATTAAAGAATTCTTTTCATGGGGTGTTATTGAAGTCAATCCTTTCAAAGTTGTTGATATACCAACTTTTTTTGTTGAATCAACTGTTACTCCAGATATCTCATATCTAATTTCATCAAACAGATATGCCATAGGGTTATTTATAAAAGGAACAGTTGAACCAGATTTTCCATCCAATGTTGTTACTCTTCCTTCGATATATAAATAACTTTCACATGGTAATGTGTAGATATCTTGTTGTTGAATGGGAATCCTTATTTCATCATTATTATTTAATTTTGATGAAGTGTAAGGGTTGTGAGTGTGATATTCCTTCTCCCATAGGGTTTCGTCGAATGTCGGTCCTTGCGCTATATCCAGTATATCCATGGTTGGCAAGTTTTAGTCCGATCTTTTGTAGGAAGCGTATGTTGTCCGGTGTTAACTCGTCGAATGTTGAGGAGCTACTGAGCTCCCGACTCTTCCGTTGTGGTTTAAATGATAATCCCATGTTGACTTTATGTTGCTGCTCTGATATGTAACCGTATAGTTATTGTTTCTCCTCTAAAGTCAACACTAATGCCGTCTTGATCCAATATGTTCAGTACGATGTCTGAAATGAAACTGGTGTTTAACGGTAGGTATATCAGGTTTTGTGGCTTCTCAACTATTTTAAAACCAGGAGCTACTGTGGGGTAAAATGTATGTAATATGTGTTGATTTACTCCATCTCTATATGATCCGTGTATAATATTACACGTTACATCAATACTGTTCACCTTTAATATTGTTACTGTTGTATCGCCAGTATAATCATTTCCAGGAGCTAAAATTCCTTTCTTCTTTGAAAATCCGAGCAAATTGCCGATTGAGTGGTCTAAGCTAAAATCTATATAATACTTTGAAGTTATTTCTGCTTTTAATGTATTATTATTACCTTTTATAGAAATATTTTCTTCTCCAAGCTTTTTTTGTAATACTTGGTTTATATCGTCTATTTCATATGCTCCTGTAGATAATGGAATTATTTTCAATTGTGAATAATTTCCTTTTTCATCTTTACTCTCATAATAATGTAGTAAATTATTTTTTCCTTCTGTAACATTGGGAATTGAATTGTATGTAGTCAAATCCAATAATGCTGCTTCCCATAGTTTGTCCGTAGATAAACGTAACGCTGGGAAAAGTGTACTTTTCAATGTTGACGAATTTCCGCTCAGCGACACTGTATACGATGACATCTTAAAGCTGACTGACGCTCTTCGCTAGGAACTCTAAACATAAATGTCCGCATATTTCTGTATTGCTAGGTTGCTCTCTTTTGTAGTTGTAGAATATATTCTTGGAGTCCCGAAAATAATGTTGAAGTTCTTTTGGTGGCGGTAAATTTTCAAAACTATCAAAGTAGTAAACATTTTCTCCAAGTTTTTTATAACATACCCAATGAGTACCTGGTCCATAATTAGAGTCTAAGTTTACTATTCCAGTTTCATTTTTCCACACTCTATTTGGTAATGTATCTTTCATAAAAACTCCTCTGAAGAATGGTATTCTTAAACATTTCACATATTTTGACAGTTGATAGTTTGTTAATGCTTCATTTGGAATTATCAATTTATTCTTCTCATTTAATACACACGGTACGGTCTTAAGTAAAGACCCGATCCGTTTTTTACCATTGACCATATGGATGTTTTCTTGACTTTCCTTTTAGGGTTAGTGCGACGTCTTCTTTTGATGTTCCCGCCTCTTTTTGCAGCTTCTTTTTTACTAGGTTTTCTCCCGCGTCGTCTTCCACCACCAAACTTAGCTTTCGTCTTCATGGCTGTTGTCACTGCCCAAGCTGCTGCTTTTTCCGCAATACTGGCGTCACTTGATTTAACCCTTTGCCAAGCTTTTTCCGCTAGCGCTCTATCCGCTATTGATCTATTTGTTGAATCCGCAAACTTGGAATACGCTATATCGTGTTCTTTGCAAGCTTGATCTAATTTATTAATTCCAGGATCTCCTCTTGCTAAACGTTTTGCCAACTTAGTTCCGGGTCCACAATATTGATAGCCTCCGGGCAGATGAAATTCGTATGGTAAAGCGTCTATTGCTCGATTTAGAACAGCACCAACAGGAATCCGTCTTAGCAGGGATAACGCAGCTGATGTTATACCACGTCCTTTCTTGCCGCTGTCTTGACGACGACTGAGCGTTGCGGTCTTCATTATGTCGTCTTATATAACCAGCGTGTTTACTCCACGAGCTGCTTTACATAAATGAATAACACATGCACAATTTTTATATTTAAATACTTAATTATTCAAATTAATTATATACTGATTTATAATTCTATTTTTAATCCAAGCTTCTCGTTCATCGGGTTGAATCATCACATGACTCGTTGTACTAGCTATATGATTGTGGGTATCGATAAGTAAATTGCCCACTATTCTTATTAAACAGTCTAAAGTTACAGCATCTTTTGGATGTTGGGGATCGTGTAACTGCATAATACGTTTATCATTACACGTGTAAGCAGTCGAATCACTTTTCGACGTTGTTATGACTTGTCCAATAGTAGCAGCATCATTTAAATCTTCTCCTGGTAAAATATTAATTATTTTCTTCATCTTTGCATCATATTTGGTCCCAAAGTGTTTATCGCAAGTTATTGTTTGTCTCAATGTAACACAATCATCATCTTCATAACCAGGATAAATATCTTTTATTCTTCTATTACGACCATTGTATGTACCTAATGTACCACCACTCGCAATTAATGTTTGCACCATTAGAGGTACATCTGTATCTTTTATACCAAATCTTCCATTTGTTATTGTTTTATGTCCTGCATCCCATTCATCTTTATTTCCTTGCATTAAATCAAACTTTTCATTTCCATGTATAAATGTATCTCCTCGCTTTAGCACGGCATCTTCATGTTTTACAAAATTCGATGTTCCCCTTTTTAATTCTTTAGATAATTGTTCCATAGTAACAGCGTCTTTTGGTTGAGAAGCGAACTTTACATTTGACAACACTTTCCCATGACAATCGATTTCATCACCATCTTGTAAAATACAGTTGTCCTTGATGTATTTCAGGTTTACAGCATCCCCATCTTCCTTTGGGTATCCAATGTCATTTATTATAAATTTATAAAAAGAAAATCCGCGTTGAGTCTTTTCCGGTATTATAGAATGTAAATATTCTTTATTAACTGAATCTTTATCATTTTTTGGATTTGCCACGTTGGTTATTCTATGATTTCCAGCATCATATGTCTGTCCATCTTTTAAATTATTACCCCATTGTAATTTTAAAGTATTTGAAAGTTCAGATGATAAATACTCTTTAGTAATTGCATCAGAACTGTCAGTTGGTTTACCAACATTAATTATTCTATGTGATTTAACATCGTAAGTATTCTTGTCTAATTTCAATGATGTTGAAGTAGCCTCTTTTACTGTCTTTAAATTCGCTCCATCAGTATCTTCTTCTGGGTCTTTAACAAATTTTAAACGTTTGTTACTCATATCATAGTCACCTTCAGGTGTTTGTGGCAATCCACTTCTTTTTCTGTTTTCTCCTCCTTGTACTCCTAGCCCGGAGTACCGTCCGAACTTGTCGACGCTCATGATTGAACTGATCCACTGTATGCTCACAGCTCTCTTATATATCCATGATGATTTATACAACTATTCCACGATTTCGAAGTTCGTCAACTAAAGCCACCCATTCATTATTTAAACCTGTATGACCAACTTCCATGGCTTCATGTAATAGTCTCATTCTATCAACCAATTTGTTTATATCATTATAGTAAATCACATTTGTATTATATAGGTTTTTCATTAAACCTTTACCAGATGTCGAAGTTTCTCCTTTTTTCTTTTTACCATATTCATCAATAAGTGATAAGTCCATAAGTGATAATGACTTCCTCTTAAGCGGTTTCTTCACAGCTGGTGCAGTTCGTAATGTTGGTAGTTTTTTCAGGGGAAACAATCTTTTTATTACAACCGTATATTTAGTTGCACGTGTTCTATTTATCATTGAATCTTTGGAGTAATTCTTCTTATGAGCATTAGTATTTTGCAAAATTTCTTTAAAAGTATTTAAATCTTGAAGCGTATATCTTATAGGTATATTTTTGAAAATCAGTTCAAATAATCCTTTTGTTCCTTTATATTTATGCTCACCAATAACAATATCATCATCTTCAGTCAAATATACTTTTGAATCTCCTATTTTTAATTCATTTCCATCAATTCTCGCACCATATACATGTGACTTGTGTAATTTTGGGTTATCTTTTATTTCATGTAACATCTTCATGATATACTTTCTTCCAAGAGGTCCTTGTTGCAATATATCACTACTTAATTTTGTTAGATTTGGAATTGATTGTTCTGCTTCAGGTATATGTTGTTCTTGTTCTTCTTCTTTTTCAATATTTATTTCTGGTTCTTCTTGTCTTGTTTCTTCTTCTTTTTGAGAAACTTCACTATCACTTGTGTAAGAATCATCATCTTCTTCCTTTTTCAAACTTTTTACTTCAAATTAGAAACAGGTAGCAAAACATCTCCTTCATAATGAGGTTTACCAATAGTTTCTGTTATCTGTTTTAAAGGTTCTGTAATAGGCTTAAATGTAGTTTCCAGAAATTCTTCTCTTTCATTCAAACCCATTCTTAATGCTCGATTTTTAAGTCTAATCGAGTCACTCAGTGATTTTATTTCTTTTAATAGTATTTCTTGGTTCACCATGTTTACGCTGCGAAGACCAATCTATTACTAAACGTATCATCAATCGTTCAATGGATTAATACAAATTTATCCAACCCTATACGATATCTTCCATTTTTTATAGCTTCTTCTTTCATAATAACTAGAAATACTAGAAATCCATATTTTTCAGCCCATGCTTTGCCACACATTTCTTTAAATTTATCAAATGACATGTCTGCATTTACATGATCATTATATATGTGCTTTAAATTGTTTCATCCTGCTTGAAGATAATAAGTAGATTTGCATTATCTCTTATTAGTTGTTTTGGAATTTTACTGTAAGTTTGACCAATATAAATGCTATCAATATTGTAATGTCTCCCCATGGCAAAATAACTTCTAATGGTGTCATGATTTTCACAAGATACATCATCGAATATAAATATAGAAAATGGTTTAGCCTCGTTTGGCTCCATTATAGTTTCACTAGCATTAAACTTGTAGAAATTAACTTCAGCACACTTGCGAGTACCTTATCCAATAATGGTATTTGGGTTGTTGCAAAGATTTGGAAAAGATGTAAATGTTGTTGAAACGTAATCCCTTAGGATTTGTTATTAAGTTAAAAACCACATTCGTCTTTCCACAATTTGACGGTCCAGTTATTAAACATCTTATTGTGTTTGGCAGTAGTTCACCATGTTTTCCATGATTTAACTTGTCGTTGTCAACTGTTAATTCATCAATATTATTAATAAAAAATCGATCCTTTTGTTGCACAATCTCCATCTTGTGTAAAGGTTAAACACGTAATGACTTCACAAATTGCTACACCAAGTCTTTTGTAGGGATCCAAGAGTCTTCACTTTTATCAAATCCCACCAACGTACTTTAACCTTATCCTTTTTTCTTTGTAAAATCTTTTCAACAAGATATACATCGCCGACTGATGATTTTAACAACTCATGTCCGTAGAATCCACCTTCGAGTAATTCACCCTTGTTGTCCCTTTAAGATGTAAGTTTCAGGTATTGTTGGTTGCACTTTATAGATTGTAAATACTTCATTAGTCCAGTTTGGCAGATACCTTTTACTAAATACTCCTTTGTACTTACTTATACGAACTTTATCATCAACTTTAAATGTTTTAGGCTGCATTTTTCATGTTTAGGAGTGTATTATTCCTAATACGTTTAAATACCATCTTAGCATTACCGCTATTTACTTGGTTAGGCTTCATACCAATGGTTCGATGATACTTGTTGTTATATTCTTTTATAAGTTGCGGTAAGATATCATACCAAACATATGATCCTCGTTTGGAAAATGTTTTATACATTGCTCCTTTTAATGTTCTATTGAATCTTTCTATTATTGAAGCTTTAACTTCAGAATTTGTTGAATAATGATTTATTTTATACTTCTTCATTAAAGCTGCAAAGTCTTTGTTAAAATACTCTTTCCCATCATCAGTTTGTAGATGTTTGATGTTGAATTTATTTCTTTGTATAGCCGTTTCCATAGCTTTGTAACACTTTTACCAGTCTTGTCCCTTTAGCGGTAAGGCATCAGCCACTTTAGTAAAACAGTCTATAATCGCTAAAATGTATTTGAATCCTTTATTCAACTTACCATGTGGTATCATTTCAATGAGATCGGCTTGGAAAAGATCATTCATTCCTTTTATAACTGTACTTCTTCTAGGAAATTTTCTTCTTGCTGGCTTATGAAGTTCATTTACAATTTTATTTTTAAGTCTTCCATCTTCAGTTGTGTCTTCCACATCGCTTGTAAAGGTACTGATCTCTAGAATGGTTTATCCTCTTTTATATACGGTTAGGATATAGGTCAAGGCCATTTTATGTTGGTGTAAAAAAGAGGGAACATGACATTGGGCTTGTCATGTCCCTCTTCTTTACGAAAGGAAAAAGAAAGAAGTAAAGGACGAAGAAAAGGTTTACTGATCAATAGGGATTAGGGAATAGTGGCCGAATGGCAATGTGTTGATGTTATTTTCAAGAATGTGGCGTTTATCATCCTTATAACTTAATGCCCACTTTGTTTGCTTTACACTATACAGTATATGGTTGTAGCTTCTGATGGTGTTGAATGTTGCGGTTGTTTCCACATTTTGAAATAAACATCTTTTATAATGTTCAAACTGCACTTTTTTCTTTAGATATGAAGTCTTGATGCTTTGGCTTTCTTCACCACTTGATGTTCATCCTTTTCACTGATGTACAGTTGGAATGAGTACAGTTTGGACATTAAAGCGACAACTTCTTCCATTGGTACACCATTTGTTTCGTCTTTAAACTTGCCCAACACCTTTATATTTCTATCGTAGTCATAGTTGGGATGATCTTTAGGATAATCTGAAAAGTCAAAGTCAGTAGTATATACAAAAGTACGTAGATCTTCATACATGTCTTCTGTTCTTATCCAATAAATGAAAGCATCTGTATCCATATATGCTATCCCGATGTTTTCTCTTCCATAAAACTTCACCATCTTGTTGTAGTGAAAGTCATACATGTGGGTTTTAGAAATATCCAAAATAGACATTCCCACATATAGAGGACGATCCATTGTTATTGAGATTTTGTTCATGGTAACAGCTACAAGATTCTCGTTAATAATTACACTCGTTCCAAAGTTTGGTTTTTGTACTAACTTTTGCAACTTCTCCGGATCGCTTACTAATTTTACATCTTTATGTTTTCTTTTGTTTTCCAACGTTTTGCCAAATATTGAATTATTCATTAATTTGAAAAAGTCCTTTTGAAAAGCGGATGTTGCTGCAGTCCTTCTTCTTGTGTTGTTGTCGATGTATGGTTTTAACCAACAAGATTGATTAAATTGTATTGCTCTATTGATTCTTGTTATTTTCAATCCCAGTTCTATTGCTTGTTGTATTGTCCAATAATGAGCTACATATCTGGACTTGTTGGTTAACGTCATCATTAATTTGGGCCATCTACCAGTTGGTGATATTTCCGTCTTTGGCAATAGTGGTAAATCGTAGTGGTGATCATGCAGTTGTTCAGGATATTCGAAGTCGACGTCCAAAATGTATCCAGTATCGCCGTATTTGGGTATGTCCATTATATTGCCGATCGAATCTGGGTTCGCCCACTTGAAATTACCATATGGAAGGGGATTTGACATAGCCCATCCATATAGGTTATTTGCATCAAAATAACCTAAGAATGTTGTTGGTTGTGACGCATCGAAGTTTGGGAGATATTTGTTGTTAGCTTTTACATGTCTAGTTACACTTTGCGTCAATCCTCCACGAACGCCTGACTCTATTATCAAAACCATATCGATATCTGTAATAAGTTCAAGTCTACACTTTGTTTCTTTCAGCATAGCTTGCCATGCTAGTCCAGGTGATGTATAAGAATGAAGTGGATCCAATCCATATGCTTCAAAACAGGTATCTCTAAATTCTTCCATTATATCACAAAGTAAAGTCACATCTAATTTAACATAAAAGTCGGAATATTCTCCCAATGTTGTCATTCCTAGTTCGTTCCATACTTTACAAGCGTGTTGATAATCTTCTTCACAGATGTCCTCTTCATACAACTTACTCTTGAAGGCTTCTCTTGGTGGAAGTGATGTTTCTTCAAATTTTTCCAAACAATCGATGTAATCATAGGGAAAAACACCTTTGCGGAGAACCAAATCCAATTTATCTTTACTAACAATCTTCATTGTTTCTATTAAATTTTCTTTCTTTAAGTTTTCAGTGAGTTTACTTAAGCTAGATGGCATAAAACGGTAAGAGTCTAAAAAACGTAACTTAATATTTCCAACCGTTTTACTAAAACTAATAAACTTTTCACTAGTTTCCGCTATCACATCGATTTTTCCATCATCTCGTCCCAATTCCGGTATGATAAAATGTGCATCATAACCGCTAAGGTTATGCAAAACTACAGGTATAAAGTTGCGAATTTGATAGTTAATATTACATCTGTTACACGCGGCACCTCTATAATAA
Source organism: Neoaliturus tenellus (assembly GCA_030545055.2). Taxonomy (NCBI): domain Eukaryota; kingdom Metazoa; phylum Arthropoda; class Insecta; order Hemiptera; family Cicadellidae; genus Neoaliturus; species Neoaliturus tenellus. Next base: position 36,156,950 of record CM061537.1, read on the forward strand.
CCTGTCAGATGGTCATGATCACGTACCTTGTGGTTTTCCAAAGTATATTCATTTTTACATAAATAACAATGGGTTGAATTTTCATACTGAATCTCTTCTTCTTCATCCATCGGTATCATTGGTACAATATCACTATACATTTTTTGTACATTTTCTGCTATCAAATATAAGTGGTCAAGGAAAATTTTAGAAGCATTTTCACCGCGATATATAACAGGTTTTGATGTTAGATCATATTTATTTAAATGATCTTCTGACAGTGTAGATTTAATTAATAAACAAAAACTGTTTGGATCATGCATTTGATACTTAACACTTTTCTTGGCTTCATCATCATTATTTTCAATAGGAACAAGTGTAGATTCAAAATCCGCATATACAACAATGGGAATACGGTACTGATGAGATATCTTCTCAAATTTTAGCTCGGCCTTATCTGGTGATGGTAACATTATTTTGGCTTCATAGTTGTTGTTACACAATCGTTTATGCTCTTCTAACCACTGTCTTCCTAGTCTTCCTTCTCGTTGAAAATTGAAACATCTTTTGCAAATTACCTTCTTATTTCTATTTTTAGATAATTGATTACTAACAAGAGTTTCAAATTTTTTGATCCATACATAGTGGGAAACATCACCTCTTGTAAGTAATAATAAGTCCCTATGATCTGGTAGTTCATTCTTCACCACACGCAATGGGTACACTTTATTCGAACTGTCCAAACCGAAAACATTAACAGATGTTCCAGGGTTTTGTTTTTCGAACTTTGGGATGTCCTTTAAAGCCACTGGGTAAGTCAATCCTTTGAAATTATATCTATATCTGTAAGTTTCATATTCTTCACTGGGTCTTTCCGAATTTTGAGGAGGTATAAATTTTGTTGTCATTGCATATCTAAAACATTCCATATCTTGGTTCTTAACATTTATACACGATTTGGTGTCTGAAATTTTCTTTGGGAGCGGAATATAACTGCTACCCCTTAATCCGTAGCCGTGTTTATGAGTTCTAATATCCATACCCTCAATACTAACCAAACTCCAACCAGATCCTCTGCCTTCATGTTCTTGAATTTTAGTTAATATTTCTTCTAAACAATCTTCAACTATTGAATTAATATCTGAACTTGCCATGATGGTCTGGTTTTTTGTTATGAATCCTCTTGGTGACATTTCTCCTTCTACATTAGTAAACATAGCATGTAGTAATATGCTAAATTTAATGAAGTTCTGTCTTCTTAATTCTTCTGTGAGTGTTCTCCTTGCAATTGTACTCACTTCTTTAAAAAACTGCTCCAATTCCAATTTTTCATTTTGAATTTTGTGGTGCATTACTACTTTACCTTCTAAAGCATATACTTTTAAACTTGGTATTTCATTAGATGGTCCTGCTAATGGTTCTTCATGTTCTTCTTGTTGTTTTTCTTGTTGTTCTTCTTGCTGTTCTTCTTGCTGTTCTTCTTGCTGTTCTTCTTGTTGTTCTTCTCCATATAGTTTTAAATCTTCATATTCGGTTTCTGTTACATCTTCATTATTATTATGGAATAACTCTTTGTGTATTTCTAGTAGAATATTATCATGAAAAGTTTCTAAGCAAATTTCACATTGATACATCTTGTTGATGTTTACTCTTTGAAATTTAGCAGCGAAATGAAATGCTTCTCTACTGCTCCCTTTTTATAGCCTCCCAGTTGTAGTGGGGGGACGGTAAGATTTTTAGTGAGATGTTAAAAATAGTAGGTTAAGACTAAAGCTGAAAAGTAATGATTAAAGCCTATATTTTCTTCCAATTGCAAATACTCCACATATGCCTCCGCCCATAGCCATAACAGATCACTGTTACGCCAATATACACCAAAGGTGGGTCTATCATCAACTAAAATTGGAGATGCTATGTTTACTAATCTTTCATTTTCTATCCATGTCATAACTTCAATTACAAACCTTCCTATAATATCCATTGGAGAATTCGGATCCACAAATATTCTTGTTACAACATTTTCACTTAACAAAGGCTCTTCAATTTCTTCATTGTTTTCTTCATCGTTTTGTACATCGTTTTGTACATCGTTTTCTTCATTGATTTCTTCATCCACCTCTAATACTTCTTCAACTTTTGGGGGCTCGCCAAGTTCAAGGTCAAGGTCAAGACAATACACTTAAGACATTATACTTAAGACGATACACCTAAGACGTTGTGACGTTGGGGGGGGGGGGTTATGCATGAATGGATTGAGGTCAAGGTCACCAAAAAATAATAATGATCCAAGGTGATGGAGGCGGCTGTAACCGTCTCCACCACCCTGTGTTCCTCAAACACTCCCAATCCCAACCAAAAAAGTTACGTCTTGAGAGGGATCCCAATTTTTGGCCCGCACGCACATGGCGATCCAGTTTGGTAGTCTGTGATACGGGCGGCCAGCCTCGGGCCTGGGCACTGGACTTGACCATTCCAATTTTAAAATGGGGACTCTGGAACAGCTAATGCAAGACGCAACTCTAACCTCCCACCCTTAATCTAAACCCACCCAAACATATTTTTGCCTGACAAAAATTAAGAAACAAAAATCAAAAACAATAAAAATATGCGCTACCTACGGCACAACGCGCATGTCCCACCCATATTTAATGAAGTTCAATCGAACTTCTTAAATTTACATTTACATTTTAATTTAATCTACCCAACCTAACAGCTAGCTGTGGAATGTAAAAAATTATTAGTACACAGATAAACAAACACAGACATAGATACACACACACACACACACATACACACAAATACCATAAACCAATACTTAAGATTAAAAACACATTTCTTAAACATAAATAATACCATAAAACACCTTAATGCTAACATCGCAATGCGCAAGTTAAACCTTAAAAAACTAACACATCTTAAGACTGAAACCAAATAACACTTTGCATAAAATCATAGACACACACACACACACACACACACACACACACACACACACACACACACACACACACACACACACACACACACACACACACACACACACACACACAACAAATATTAAATAGTAATAGCCTAACAACAAGAGTAACTCAAATATATATCGGCCGCTTATACATTTGAGTTGCCCTCTGAGTCGGGTCGGAGCGTCGCGTCCGAAATTCCGAGCCCGACTGTGGCGGCAATAGTCGTCGGGGTAGTTCTCGGCTCCCAGAGTGGTGGGGGGGCCGGGAGGGGTTTCAGGGGCGCGGAACTTTCCAGAAATGTCAGTGGAAAATTCCAAACGGATGTGCTTTGTTACATGTGGGTCGCCTAAAACGCAGGTGGAGCCTTGTACCTCTCAATTTGCATTAGATAGCATCAAATTACATCCGCTGACAAGTACATCCGCAGCATAATTATCGTCGATTGTTATCCACCCTCTTCCGCCGCTTAATTATACTTCCAACAGAAATAGGCCGCCAAAACACGCAACTTGTTTTTAACATACAATAGACTATTGTTTGGAAATGCATTACTTATGCTCATAATCCTTGGCCTGGTCGGTACTTCTTACACGCTACACCCAAGACGTTGTGACGTCGGCGGGGGGGGGGGCTTCCGGTTTCCGGTCCGGTCGGGGGGGGGGGGGTCATGCATGAGTAACCATCCGCATGTATATAAACGACGGGAAGCTCGCGCGCCTCCCATATAGGGAGCTGACACCCCAACGGTAAACAACCAATCCGTGAGTTCATACCACATAGTACTTTAACACACTATTTATTTTAACATTTTTATTATTTTTACACTATTTCTTAACACTACATCAGTTATTTTATATATCTTAATTTTATTTTCGTGTCGAATTTCCAATTTTTTTTTTTTTTTTTTTTTTTTTTTTTTTTAATTAAAATATGCTAATTAACATCGTGTGCAGGAAACTCACACTGATTAATTGCAGGTTCCATTCTTACACACCTGTTTCCTCCTTAATATGCAAATTACTCTCTTACTTTAACAACACTTAAACTCTAACCGCTACTTCTCGGTCATATTAATATAATTAGTGCTACACTACGGGATTTACCTGTGCAATAGTGCACGCTATGTTTCCTGCACGTCTGCAGGTAATACACCTTACAATCATATACTTATTGCTACATTACACAAGACATTTCTTGCACACCTGCAGGTAATACACTTACTGACCGTCTACTATTATAATTATTGCTACAGTACAAGAGACATTTCTTGCACACCTGCAGCTTATACACTTTACAACCGTTTAATATTAAAATTATTGCTATACTACAATGGTTACCTGTTCAATCACAGTTGTGGTCCCCCCCACTTGATTATCCACAGAGCAATACTTACAATCCTACAACTGAATAATTAATTAACTTCCGCGATCACCAGTACTTTTTTAAACTATCCGTCTCTTCCTCTGACTCTTGTGACCGTAGCCGCAGCCGACTGACAAATAACCGAGCTCTCCCGAACCTCGCTCTTTTATGCGGTTTTCTCGGGGAGGGGGTTGGAGGGGCGTCGCACGTGACTCATCGATCGCATAAAAAGGGGGGTTGCTGCCGCGCGCGCGCCATTTCGGTGGCGGAATCGGTCGGGTGAGGAACTATCCGTAAGTCTCTGGCGCTTTTACAACTAACGCTTGTTACTCTAAAATGTGTTTGCACTTAATATGCTAATTAGTCTCTATATTTATGCACGGGACATTTCCTGCACACCTGCAGGTGATACACCTTACAACGGTCTACTATTATACTTGTTGCTACAATACAAGATTTACCTGTCCAATTGGCAATTGTGATCCCACTTAGTCGTGCACGGGATATTTCTTGCACATTAGCAGGTCATACACTTTACAACCGTCTAATTTTATAGTTATTGCTACAGTACAAGATTTACCTGTACAATTGACAATTGTATTCCTACTTATTCGTGCACGAAACATTACTTGCAATCCTGCACCTGAATAATTAATTAACTTCTGCGGCTACCGATACTTTTCTTCGCCTATGTTTCCCCCTGCTACAACCTTTCGCGGCGCCGCCCGACAAATAACTGAGCTCTCCGAAGTTCTGTTCTTTTATGTCATCCTCTCAGGGGGAGGGGTTGGGGAAGGGGGGGGGCACACAACCCCCATAAAACGGGCATCGGTACCGCGCGCGCGTCATTATAGTGGCGATAGGGCAACAGTAAACAACTATCCGCAAGTCTCTAACACCTAGTCTAACACTTTTTTACTTACGCTTTTTTACTCTAACATATGTTTGCACTTTTTATGCTAATTAGTCTCTATATATTCAGACACACTCGCGGGCGCCGGTCATATACTCGCCAATTGTCGGAGAGTACACATCTCCCCTTCGTATATTATCATGGCTTCGCACTCTTTACAACTAAAGCTTTTACGCACAAAACATATTTTACAGAAACAATATAACTCCAAAGTTTGTAAACCGCGTACTACATTGGCTAAGCTTAAGAAATACTACAGTTTTCACCCGTTGTACTTTGCGAAACCTAGCCTGTGCAACACTGCATACTGTACTGATACTGTTTTGCACGCTGTCTTAACTGACATGCTGCAGTATCAACATTTCAATCTTGTTACACCTATTGACGATGCTATCCAATTATTCTTATTCACTATATTACCGGGTTTATATGATCGTTCTTCCTTGGACACATGTCTCATTCTACTGTATCAACTCGCACTGTAAACACCTAGGAGCTCTCCTATCATGCAACTATTATTTTAATTTAATTTTAAAAATAAACTAAAACCTCCAACCCCGAAGCCGCCCCACCCCTCCCCATTCCCACCGAGCCCCTGCGGCTCCCACTTTTTTAAAACCCCCTCCGGATGACCTTGACCCACTTCCCAAACCCATCCATCACTGTCACCCCCACCCCACACTTCCAACCCCACACCTGCCACTTCCAACCAATGACCTTGACCTGAGCCAGGAGTAACCAAAAGACACTACTTTGCTTATTTTGATATGGACAAATACCTCCTTAAATCCTGAAACGATTTTTCTGAACACCATGTATAATTACAAAACAGATTGATGTTTTGTTTTACATTGAACTGCATAAAACTGTATTTATTAATTGCTAAATTAAACACGGATTCCAAAAAGTAAGTAAAAACTCTTTATTTCAAGTTTTAAATATCTATTCATATTATTTTCATTATGCTTGATGCCTAATTTATGCAATCAAATAGAAACGTGTTTAGCCTTATGGTGTCACATTTTATGGTTCATATTGGAATTTATAATAAATCTGTTCTGTATGAACTACGAACTGTGGTACTACGAGGCTTAACACATAAATGTATATATATTTTTTTTTTTAATACCATGTAAATATTACTTTATTTTAACTTCGTTTTCAACTTTACAACTTTTGTAGAAGCAGTAAACTTATATGATTTGCTGTAGAAAATTGTATCAGTCTTATAATAAGGAATGAACATAATCTGTAATCATCAAGGGGCTAAGATGATAGTTAATGCAATTGATCTTTCCTTATATTCTTTCTATTATTACCTAAATTAAATGGTAAACTGCAATTAATACGTATAGTAATGATTATTTAACTAAGCAAAAACACTGTAGTACACTGCACAAGGTCTAATTGTCGTTTTAATCCGCAGATACAAAAGATGTAAAAACTTATGTAAAATTTCTCAGAAATCACATATAAAAACTAAAATTATATTTTACATTAGTTCTACATTTTACAACGAATTTGAAGAGTTCGATTCCCACAAGTGTATAGTTTAATATTTAATATTTATAAATACGATAAATGTAAGTATTAACTTATATTAACAATGTATACTTGCACAACAGTCGATCTTGCCATAGTGGGAATTATTTAGTAAATAAATGAATCATCACTTTTCCTTTTACGAAAAAGTGTACTTTTTCTTAGCACTTTATAACAATGTTCGTTTTTGCTGTTTGGTACAGATTATTCCCTTTTAATTCTTATTAAAAATAAATTAAAAATTCTACACATCTTAATATTTTTTGACCTGAGTTTAAACTGTATTTTGTAGTGTGCCGTCGATAGTAAAATTAATATAATAAAAAATATGAAACATTGCATGGAAAATTCTGCGCACAATGAACAGTTCCTCGCTAATGTTTTAACAGGACACGACCGTGGTGTATCTTTGATATATGTTGGGCTCAGTGCGGTGTTTAGATAGAAATGTCAACCGAATAACACATGTAGGTGTAAAGGTGCTGGAATAATAAAATACCCGCTCACATTCTTCCTTGCCTTTACCGCTTCTAGAATCCACTCGTGCACGCTCGGTAGATTTATTTATCCTTATACATTTTATAAAGTATCACTTTGTTAGCAAAGTTATAGTAAAAACTATGTAATTGGAATTTGTGTTTGAAATGGAAAAATACAAGTTTTTATGATACTTATAATCTATATATATATAAGCGAAATCCCACTCACTGACTCATCACGAAATCTCAGGAACTACCGAACGGATTTACTTAAAACTTTGAACATAGCTTTGTCTTGCCTCTTAGGTGCTCACTAAGAAACAATTTTGCAAAATTCTTTCGGGGCTCCACCCCACACGTCTTCAAAGTTACCATGTTATTTTTATGGAAGCAACATTTTTGTATTGGAACATTGTTTACATTAAGGAATATTATTTTTGTGAACAGCTGTTCTAATTTAAATTATTGAGGGAAGATTGGTAAGAAAAAACTAGAGAATATTATAAAATTTCTTAGAATGAGCTCAGCGAACAAGCTAAACCTGACGGGGAGAGATTACTGACTGACTCATCACAAAATCTCAGGAACTACCAAATTATTTACTGGAAACTTTAAACGCAGGTTCGTTTTGCCTCTTAGGTGCTCACTAAAAAATCATTTTGCAAAACTCTTTCAGGGCTCCGCCCCACAGCCCTCCGAAATTTCAATGGCCAAATTTAAATACAAATTAAGATACCTGTGGGGTTGAAATTTTGAGAGATCTCTTTTTTCTTAGGTGCTCAATAAAAAAAAGTGCTTTGAACATCCCCTTTAGGGCTCAGCCCCACAGAAGCTCACAATTACTGTGTAGCCTTTATGTTGAAATTTGACATGGACCTCTTTGCTCAAACATACTCATTAAGAAACTGGTTTGCAAATATAGTTTTGAAGCTCCTCCCCACTGGATTTCAGAATTACTTAGGATCTCCAGGGTCGATATTTGACATGGGCGTTTCTCTTTGCTCATGGGTGCTCACTAAGAAACAGTTTTGTATCAAATATAGTTTTCGAAATTCTTTAGGGCTCCACCCCATAGGACTTCAAAATTACTTTTGGGCCTCCTGGGTTTTAAATTTGAATCGGACGTTCCTCTTAGCTCATAGTTACTTACTAAGAAACGGTTTTGCAAATATAACCTTAGAATTTAGTTTTAGAATTTCCTTAAGGCTCCGCCCCACAGGTCATGAAAATTACTATAGGGTCCATGGGGTTGAAATTAGCCATGACACTAAGAAATAATTTTGCAAATTTTCTTTAGGGTTCCACCCCATAAAACCTCAAAATTACTATAGATCCTAGGGGCTATAAATTTAACGTGGACGTTCCGTTTTGCTAACAGGTGCTCACTACGAAATGGTTTTGTAAATATAGTTTATGAAATTCTTTAGTGCTCCACCTCACATGACTCAAAATTAATCAAGGGCCAACAGGTTTGAAATTTGACATGGACGTTTCTCTTTGATCATGGGTGATCATTAAAAAACGATTTTGCAAGTTTCCTTTAGAGCTCCTCCCCACAAATTCTCAAAACCACCATAGATCCTAGGGTTTGAAATTTAATGTAAACATTTCGTTTCGTTAATGGGTGTTCACTGAGAAACAGTTTTGCAAATATAGTTTTTATATGTTCTTTAGGGCTCCGCCCAACATGACTTCAAAGTGACTGTAAGGCCTACAGGGTCGAAATTTGACATGGTCGATCCTATTTGCTTATATGTTCTCAGGGCCTTTTCTATTTAAGAAACCTTTTCTCTCTAAGAACAGGTTTTGCGAAATTCCTTCAGAGCTCCACTCACACTACTTCATTGTTTCAATGTCATTCTTAAGGAAGTACATTTCGTTACTCTTTAAAAGGATTTTATTACCTATCAAATAAATTTTAATCACGGGCGAAGCCGTGGCGGGCAACAGCTAGTATTTGTATAAAACAATCACTTATTATTATAGATAGAAATATTTAAAAAAAATTATGTAGTTTAACTTTGATAAATCTATAATAATATAAACTAAAGTATTTTTTAAAGATAAACAAACTGTGTGAGTATTTAATATATATTAAGTTTTCAAGTATTACTAATGAAGCACTTGTAAATTAACATTCATTTAAGTTAATTGTGAGGCGAAATTGATAATATCACGAAATCCTTAAAAGGAATTAGTTGTTACTTAGATTTATTACTTATATAATAAGTAGTGATAAGATAAGTAGTGATAAGTAGTGATATTAAGTACTAAGTAATGAAAAATTTTGTAATTTAAGACTCGAGTTTTTTTTGCAAATGTTTATTGTTTTGATTATTATTTCTAAGTAATAGTTTTAACTAAGTTTTTTTTACTCAGACACATTTTGTGTTTTAAATCCCCCTACTTTATGAATGAAATATTTCCTAAATTACTCCTTATAAATTTAAATATTTATGATACGGTACTAATGTACTGTATATATAAGTTGTCTTTGATTTACCATCCGTTAGTTTAAACCTCAAGGCGAAATTTCATAGTTAACAATCTTTGAAACTAGTGTTTATTATTATTATTTATTTATTTATTAACCAACGGTCAGGGCCATTTACATCAATGTGTACATTATAATAACAACATAACATGAATTATAAATAGAAATACAAAACTAAAGTGATATCCAAGATGCTCAACACTAAAAAAACACAGAATCAAGAGAATATTCGTGGAAGACATGCAAAAACATAAGTGAGTATAATATTCTACAGTTAAGCAATGCGAAAGAGCAATAATAAATATGAAAAATTCAATAAATTACGTGCAAGCTATTTACAATATTGTATGAACCAATAAATTAATTACATGCCAATCTAAGATAGAAACGTGCAAAGACATAAATAGTGAATTACTACAAGAAATACAATTGCAAAGATGTTTCACTAAATAATAGAAACAAATGAAAGGGCGAGCAATTTAACTACTAAACAACAAGAAAATATTACAAGCTAACAATAAACATTCCAACAGTTCAGAGACAAAATTTTTCTTCTGAAGGCATGCGGTGACGTACCAAGAAAATCAACCAGCGGGGAAACGGCATTACCAAATCTCAGCAAACGAGGGATGATACTGTGGTAGAGCTGTATGCAGTGTAGTGGAGTGGCTTTCCGAACAGTTCCTGGGATCTGGTATTTCTAGGAACACGAATGTCTATCATTCTCAACAGTTCAGCACAGTCTGTTGGGCCATTCAGGAGCTTGAAGAATTTTATTTAATTCAATGTTTTATTTAATTCAAGAAGCTAACAATATCAACAATACAGAACCACAGATTGTGAAGACCACCATCATTGTTACACTGGAGTGGGACGGAGAGAGAGATAATAATCAATATGACTGGCTTCACTCTGAGCTTTGTTGCTTCAAACTTTGTTTATGGTTGCTCAATTTTTTTATTTTACTGTAGGATTATCTTAAATAATTATTTACTTTTTTTATTGAGACACTGGTTAAATTAGGCTACTTAGGTCCGGTTTCTCCAAACACGTTAAACTTAAAATCAGTTTAATTCAATGTTAAACATATGGACAATTGTGGTTTAAACTTGAGTTTGGGTTTAAACTTGATTCGAGAAACCTCCCCTTAAGTAGTTTTTTGTTTAAAAAAATACTCTTATTCTGAATGATCTCTTTTCACCGTAAAACTCACTAAACAACCCTTAATAGTTATTTAATAAAAGTGAAATATTAATTTTTAAAATGACATTAATTATTAAATCATTAATTTAAGTTTAATGTTTGCTATCTATAAACCGATTAAGTTTATGTATACAAAATATTAATTTTGTCAGATGCTTTTAAAGGAGGAAGTGTATTTAACTTGTTATAAATAAATAAAAATATGTAAGGTTGTAATTTCTGGCCAGGTACACAAGATTTATCATGATATATTTCCTTCGGGAATGTAAAAAAAATCATCGTTTATTATACAATAAACGGTATCAGATAACTGACACATACTTTCTGCCAAGAATATGAAAGGAGTTAAAAGACTCAAAACATTCATGTCTTGATGGATCCAAAATTGAGTTTTTAACAAATTTTGCTCTATAACTTTTGAACACGCATTTTCCCGGAGACGCGGGTGCGGTGTCATTTTATTCAGCATTTTAATCTTAATACTTACTTACTTACTTACTGGAGTGGCCACTCGTACCCCAGTCGGTACTTGGCCTCATCAACACAGCCTCTCCAGTGGGTCCTGTCAGCAGCATCCTCCTCACTTATCCCCATCTTCCTCATGTCTCTTCGGACCTGGTCCCACCATCTTGTTTTGGGCCTTCCAGCTGGTCTTTTGCCTAAGGGATTATTTCTCAACACATTATTTGTTATTGAGTCGTTTCCAGTAGAAGTGTTTAGTCGGTTCTGCAACGCCCGAAGGAAGACCGCTCTGATTGGCTGAAATAAGTCACGTGACGTTACTGATTGGTTGAGAACTGAATAGACCACGCCCCCCTCTTCTCTGATTGGTCGAGAACTGGATAGACCACGCCCCCCTCTTCTCTGATTGGTTGAAATCAGATTTCAACTCCACCCCTATCCAAAATGGCATCCAAGATGGTGGTTGTTGTCGCCCGAAAGAAGAGTATGTGGACGAGTCCATTGTTAGGGGAGGCCCCCTGATTTTTTTATTCTGCTACCAACGGTTATACTATAAGAAAAAACCAGGCGATATACTATATAAATTGAATCAATGAATATAATATTAAATAAACATAATCAACGGTTTTATATCCATGGCTACACTATATTATCCATAACTATACTACATAAAATGTATCAATAACTATAATGTAACAGATTTAAATAGACATGATCAACCATTATATGAAATGTAGCCGTGACTATACTATACAAAATGAATCCATGATTATACTTATCAAAATTATCAATGACTATAATGTGACTATAGCGCACTCGGCTATGTTAATCAAATGGCTTTTGGGCAAAACATGGTATTTTATTCCCCAGTTTCGGACGCCATTTTTTTCGTTTTTACTCAATGGAAATAAAAAACAAGTTTTTTTTGGTACTTAAACCGATTTTTTCAGGATTTTAAAAAATATGCCAAAAACAATGATAAAAATGAAATGAATAAATCATATGACAAATGACAAAGCCTTTGCATTGCTCTTATGGGAAAAATAAAATCCAACATGGTGGCACTCTAAATCCTGCTTATTTTTTTTAGGTTATAGAAGTATTAAACTCAAATTTCAAAGGAGGAACCATAAGCCGAGCTAGTTTTCAACCAATGTGGTGAGAAGACATTTACACTATACAGACATTTACATTGTAGTTACGAAGAAAAGATATCTAAATAGCTGTATTTTGTATTTTTATGGTGAAATATAAAAAAAGTTGAAAATCAAGAAAAAAATACAGTATAAAGGAGACTTGTTGAAAGTTCCATCATTCAGACCTCGACCATTGTGGAGTAAAGATCATCTACCCTAAATGGAAGGTTACATTGTAGTAATCAAAAGAAAAATTTAAAGGCTGTAATTTGTATTATTGTGGTTAAAAAAAGAAAAAAGGTTATATTCCTAACCTAGTAGCGGGTTTCGATGCCAGTGATTTCCCCCCCTTAAATTCAGTGAATAATAACAGTAGTTCTATTAGTAACGTTGACAATCCACCAAATAATAGTCAATCTTGGCAAGTATGGACCAATAAGGGTCATAAGAATAGAGCTGGTAGGTCTAATAATAGTGGTAAACATAGGCCTAAGCCTATCATAGGGACTAAATCCACTACTGACTCTAAGGTTAAGGCCATCTGTAAGCTTAATTGGATTTTTGTATCCAGACTTAATAAAGAGTGCACAAAAGAAGATATTGTGGACTATCTTAAGGATATGGGCGTTGATGGTGAGTGTATCCCCATAACACCTAAGCATGACTCTTACTCTTCTTTCAGAATCGGAATTGAGCCTGATGTCACTTCAAATGTTTTAAAAGAAGACTTTTGGCCCTCTGGTACTCTTGTTAAAGAATATGTCTTCAAACCAAGGCCCAAATTAAACTCTGAATTTGTACCATCCCGTACTTTTTTAGGGAGCCACTCTCAACATCAACCGGCAAAGTAAGCTTAATCATGGGGGAAACTAATAATAGGCCTACTCCTAGAATTTCAAAGACTATGTCTGGCATTGGCCTTCTTGCTTTTTGTTTACTTTTTCTCAATGTACAGTGTCTCTCTAATACCAGAATTCTTGAACTTGATGTAGCTCTCAGTGCTAATGAATATAGAGTTCTGTGTTTATCTGAACATTGGCTTAATCATGACCAGATCAGTTTAGTTAACTTAAATGGTTATAGCCTAGTGACAGCCTTTTGCCGTACAGAGGTAAGACACGGTGGAGTTGCACTTTTTGTCTCCCCAAACCTTTTGGACTCTTTAAGTGTAATTGAGGTAAGTAATTACTGTAGTGAGTTGCATCATGAATATGTTTGTATACACCTGCATGCCTTAAGGATAATTTTGGTAGGGGTGTACCGGTCTCCTAATGGCGACCCTATCTTGTTTTTGGAGAGCTTGGAAAAGTTACTGCTTTTCTTGAGTGATAAAAGAAAAAAGAACAATTTGGTACTTGGTGGTGACATGAATATAAACATTTTGTTAAAGAATAGGTTATCTGAGGACTTTATAAATCTGCTAAAATCTCTTAATCTGTATTGTACTGTCATGCAACCCACCCGTGGAGACTCTTGTATTGATAACGTGGCAACTGATCTTCCTCATAATTATTTTGAATCTGAGGTTGTTCAGTATGCCATTGGTGACCATGATGGTATCAAGTTTAATATATATGTGCCTAACTCCAGTAAAAAGTCTAATAGTAGGTCTACACTAAATTTTTATAGACCTATAACCACATCTAAAACTTTGAACTTTATTGCTGCACTTGAAGCGATTGATTGGTTCCCTTTGCTGGCTGATGGGAGTGCTGATGAACGCTTCAAACAATTTCTTAATGTTTTTCTTATGTCATTTGAGGAGTGTTTTCCAAAAAAGCTGCTAGGCCGTCTCATTGCAGGCCAAACAAGTCATCTCCAAGCGGGGAGACCGATGCAGTTGCGACCTTACGAAAGTGGATGCTTCTTTCCTACGACTTTTACAGGCAATCCAAATCCCCCGAATCTAAAAAGCGATATTTAGAGTTAAGAAAGGAATATCAGCTTTGTTTGAAGGAGTCAAAACAGAAACAAAATGCAGAATTTATCGAGCGAGCTCAAAACCCTTGTGTTGCTGCATGGACCGTTATTCGTCGCGAAGGTGCCCCTGCTAAGTCAAGAACCTCCACCAATCTCTCAGCTGAGGTTCTTAATAATTTCTTTGTGCATTCAGTCCAGCAGACCCGGAACGCCATTGGTATTCCACCAACTTCTGCCATGGACCTGTTGCTGGGTCAGCCGGCTCCCTCGTGCACTTTTTCCATAAATCCAGTCCCTCAGGAAAAGGTTCTTTCTATTGTAAAAAGGCTTAAAAGTTCTAAATGTAGGGACATTTTTGATGTTTCAGTTGACCTGGTTAAGAATGTCATTGATTGTATTGTTTTACCACTTACTTGGTGTATAAATTCCTGTATACAGGAAGGAATTTTTCCTTCAGTCCTTAAGACTGCTAGGGTTGTCCCCATCCATAAGAAGGGGGATATCAATTTACCTGAGAATTTTAGACCAATCTCAATACTACCAGTTTTTTCCAAGATTTTTGAATGTGTAATAAAGGATCAACTTTTCCCTTACCTTGAAAACAATGGCTTGCTCGCTTCCGCCCAGTATGGTTTCAGGCCTGGGCGTTGCACTGTTGATGCAGTTGAGATACTTACGGGGCATGTGTATGATGCTTTTGAGGGACATGGCTTTGCTGGGGCCACACTCTGTGACCTCAGCAAGGCGTTCGACACAGTCGACCACAAAATTGTTGCATCAAAACTTAGTTTCTATGGGGTAAGAGATAAAAGTCTGGATTTGTTGGAATCGTATTTGGCCGGACGCGGGCAGCTAGTCAGTATAAATGGTCAGAATTCTGCTGTAAGACAATTGACTCATGGCGTCCCACAGGGGTCTGTTCTTGGACCCCTCTTGTTCAATGTAATGATAAATGACCTGCCCCACCATCTGGGGGATGGTGTGGTTTGCTATGCGGATGATACCACCCTCTTCGATGTGGGGAGTCAAATTGATGAACTTGGGGTAAAGTTGTCCCTGGCTCTGGATGATGCCTCTGCATGGTTCCGGACTAATAGCCTTTTCTTAAATGAAACTAAAACCCAGTCATTAGTTTTTAGTCTTAGACAGATTAATCAAGAAGTTAACAATGTAAAACTATTAGGAATTTTTCTAGATCCTAAGCTTGATTGGAATTGTCATATTAGTTTTGTTTGTAGCAAACTCTCACGTGTCATTTATCTGTTGAGGAGTTTAAGAGAACGTGTACCTAAGGATTGGCTCAGAACAGCCTACATGGCTTTTATTCAGAGTATTTTACTGTATGGTTTAAGGCTCTGGGGTGGGTCTCCAGGGGTCGAGAGAGTCCTGCTCCTTCAGAAGAAGGCAGTCCGCATCTTAGCTGGTGCTAACTATTTAGATCATTGTAGACCAATCTTTGTGTCAGAGTCAATCATGACAGTTGTCAACTTGTACATTTTTCAATCCCTTTTAAGAACCAAGAAGGAGCTGGGCACTCTCGAGCTCAGGGGTGACATCCACTCCCACAATACAAGAGGGAGAAATGATATTAACATGCCATTTGTAAGACTTAGTAAGGTTAAGCAGAGTAACAATGTTTTTCGTTTTCAACTTTTTAACCATCTTCCTTGTACAGTTCGGAACCTGTCAGACACAAAATTCAAAAAAGGGGTTGAAAAACTGCTATTGGCTAATCCTCTTTACAAGGTCCATGAGTTTTTTGTACTATCCAAGTCAAATGTAAGTACTTTTTTTATTTAGTTTTATCTGAGTGCTGTTTGATTTCTCTGCATGGAGTGTTGCAGGTTGCTAGATTTTAGAAACTATTCAACATGTTGATATTTTTTTTCTCTGCACGGTTGTTGCAGGTCTTAGGTTAAGTTTTTCTTTTATTGAATTCATGACGTTTTCCTTGTGCCTGTACATACATGCTTTCTGGAAATAAACATTCTCATTCTCATTCTCATTCTCATTTATACATCAAGTAAATATGAAGGTATAAAAGGAGGAGGCATCGGAGGCTAGCTCATTCAGTCTCCGACCATTGTGGTGTGAAGATCATCTATGTAATACATTGGCAAAAATTGTTGTAATTATAAGAAAACATAAAAAGCTGCAATTGTAATATTTTGGTTAAAATTAAAAAAGTTGAAAATCGAGAGAGCAAGAAGGTATAAAAGGAAGAGTGAATTGAGGCTCCATCATTCACTCTCCAACCATCGTGTTGAGAACACCATCTGCGATAAACGGGAGGTTACACTAAAGTAAATAATAAACATAAAAAGCTTTAATTTGTATTATTTCAGTTTACAGTAAAAAACTTAAAATAACGAGAACAAGGAAGATATAAAAGAAGAGTCGTCGGAGGATCCACCATTCAGTCCTTAACCATTGCGGTGTGAAGATCATCTACCCTATACAGAACTTTGATGCTGGTTTGAAATGGAGCGGAGAATTTGCGACAGATGTAAAAAGACCATTTCATCGAAAAATTTTTCACGCCATTTAAAAATATGTTCCAAAGAAAAACCAGACACCATTGAACCCCAGAGACCCTGCGAATTTTGTGGAAAATCGGTTACGCTATCACATATGAACCGGCATCTAAATTGCTGCGAAATGAAACGCAGAGGTGATTCCTCGCCACCCCCAAAGCGAAAATGTCTAGAAAATGTAGAAGTCTCTAATAACCCCTCAACGAGTACAGCTAGTTCCTCTCAGAATATCGTTAGATCAGAACTACTCTCCGTATCTTCTACCAAATCAAACCCTGAAAGTCCTAAGGATGAATTACAAATTACTGAGATAGAAACGGCCTTTATAAACATAATGAAAACTTACCTTATTGAAAACAATTCAGGTATAAAAGATCCATTGCGGTTTTTACAGTTGTCAGAAAGTCTGCTTAGTGGTAAAGTTACAGAAAACTTGAAGGATCACAACATTAAGATCAATGTATTTTTCTTAACTGAGTACAAAAAATCAAGTAACGACGGAGAAGTTGTACAAGAAATAAACTTCAAAACAGGAAACAAAATCATTTCACCAACCGACAATATCAAGGAACAGCTGGAAATTATAAAGTTGAAGATTCTTAAAGAGATGGAGGAGTTTCAAAGTAAAGGCTCTGGCTGGACCCTAAGTAGAATTAAAAACATTGAACTCCGAATCAATCGATATGTTCCCCTGCGAGGATCATCCTACATTGATTTACCGATACGTCTTAAACAGAAGAAAGCCGTTGTAAATATTCAAAACAACGATGATAAATGTTTTCTGTGGTCAGTTCTTGCAGCAGTTCATCCTGTACGGTGGGATAACAACCCTCAAAGAGTACAACATTACATGCAATACGAACACGAATTTGACAATGCTCTGAAAGGAATAGAATTTCCAATGGGTTTAAACTACATAAAATTGTTTGAAAAGCGATCTGGTGTATCTATCAATGTATACAGTTATGATGAAAAACACGTCGTGTACCCACTGTTGATAACCGATGAAGAAAAGGAGCAACATGTTGATTTACTCTACCTTCGAGATGAAAACAATTCTCATTATTGCCTAGTAACAGATCTTAGCAGGCTTGTGCGTTCACAGATAACAAAGCATGAAAGAAGAATATGGTTGTGCAAAAGATGCCTTTTACATTTTGGAACAGAAGATTTATTGAATTTCCATAAATCATATTGCAAGCAGCATAAATCTGTTAAGATTGTGATGCCACAAAAAGGTGAAACCATTAAGTTTAGGGATCATAATAGAAGTATGAGAGTTCCCTTTACAGGTTATGCAGACTTTGAAAGTATGCTCATCCCTTTACAGTCAACCACTAATGAAGGGGAATTTTCAACTGCATCAAACACAAAAAAGTATAAAAACATGAAGCTATTGGGTTTTCATATTATATCGTACAAGCAGAAAATGATTATGCAAGTCCAGTAACATACTTTGGTGAAGACGCTGCTCAAGTTTTTGTAGATATGATACTCGAAGAATCTAAGAAAATAAAAAGCTTATATTCCAAAGAAGCTGCCCGACCCATGGAACTTTTAGAAGAAGATATTACCAAAATTTTGGAAGCAACTCAGTGCCATATTTGTAGAAAGGAATTTACAGAAGAAAACCCTTTAGTTATGGATCACGACCACATAACTGGAAAATTCAGAGGAGCTGCACACAACAGCTGCAACTTAAACTTTAAAAAACCTTCTTTTCTTCCAATATTCATCCACAATCTTTCTGGTTACGATACTCATTTGTTTATAAAAATGTTTGGATCCAATAACGTGACTATTGATATAATCCCAAACAGCGAAGAAAGATATATTGCTTACACTGTTCATGTGCCTGTCGGTATTGATTTGAGATTTGTTGATTCAATGAAATTTATGTCTAGCAGCTTGGACACACTGGTTAAAAACTTGTCACCTTCTCATTTCATGCATACATCAAAGTATTATTCTGGTGAACAGCTTCAACTCCTTTTGAGAAAAGGTGTGTATCCGTATGATGCTATGGACTCATTGGAGAGATTTGAGGAAACATCTCTACCACCAAAGTCAGACTTTTACAACCAGTTAACCATGTCTGATGTTGAGGAAGAAGATTATCAGCATGCCTGTAAGATTTGGGATACTTTTTAAATACAAAATTTGAAAGAGTATACAATGTTGTACAATAAGTCAGATGTACTGCAATTGGCTGATGTTATGGAAAATTTTCGAGACTTGTGTTTGCAGATTTATAATCTAGATCCTGCCTGGTATTATACCGCACCTGGACTTGCATGGAGTGCAATGCTTAAGACCACTGACATTGAACTGGAACTTTTAAATGATTATAATATGATTTTGATGATTGGTAATGGCATAAGAGGAGGTTTATCACAAGTCTCAAACCGCTATGCCGCCGCCAACAATAAATACATGAAAGAGGAATACGACAAAGATATGCCCCCATCATATCTAACATATCTTGATGCCAACAACCTACATGGATATGCTATGTGTCAGTACATGCCATATGTAGGGTTTAAATGGGTTTCCGATGCCCACCTTATTGACGTTGAAACCATTCCGGATGAATGCGATACTGGATATATTTTAGAGGTTGACCTGGAGTATCCTCAAGAGTTGCACGATCTGCACTCTGATCTCCCCCTAGCTCCTGAACATAGAGTTCCTCCAGGTTCAAAAGAAGAAAAATTACTTGCAACACTGTATGATAAGGAAAAATATGTCATACATTATAGAAATCTTAAACAATACCTGTCTCTAGGATTGAAATTAAAGAAAATCCATAGATCAATCAGTTTTAAACAAAAAGATTGGCTTAAACCCTACATAGACTTAAATACAAATATGAGAACCAAAGCCACAAACAATTTTGAAAAGGATTTTTTCAAGCTTATGAATAATGCTGTCTTTGGAAAGACAATGGAGAATATCAGAAATCGTGTCGACATCAGATTGGCAACTCATGAGAAACAGGTTGACAAATGGTTGGCACAACCTAACTTTAAGAGAAGAACTATTTTTACTGAAAATTTGGCTGCAGTACACATGAAAAAGACTAAAATCTACTTCAACAAGGCCATCTACGTAGGAATGAGTATTTTGGATGTGTCTAAGACATTGGTGTATGACTTTCACTATAATGTTATAAAAGCCCGATATCAGGATAAAGCTCAATTACAATATACCGACACAGATAGTCTAACCTACCATCTACAGACAGAGGATTTCTACAGAGACATGAAAGAAATGATTGACTACTTTGACACGAGCGAATACCCTTCTGACCACTTCTGCTTTAGCACTACAATCAAGAAGGTTATTGGGAAATTTAAAGATGAACTCAATGGAAAAATCATGTATGAACACATAGGCCTAAGATCAAAGATGCACGCCAGCAGATCTGAGAATAATCATGTCATAAAAAAATCAAAAGGTGTAAAGAAGCCGG
The DNA here is from genome assembly GCA_030545055.2 of Neoaliturus tenellus. Taxonomy (NCBI): domain Eukaryota; kingdom Metazoa; phylum Arthropoda; class Insecta; order Hemiptera; family Cicadellidae; genus Neoaliturus; species Neoaliturus tenellus. Next base: position 36,177,409 of record CM061537.1, read on the forward strand.
TTGTGGAAAAGGATTTAACCTTCGAAGACTATAAAGAGTGCTTGAAAACACATGTTGACAAGTACTGCAAGATGAATATGATCAGAAGCTACAAACATGACCTATTTAGTGTTAATATGAACAAGATTGCTTTGTCAGCACATGATGATAAAAGGTACAATCTAAAAAATGGAATAAACACCTTACCATGGGGACATTTCAAAATCCCCCAAGAAGAATTAATAGGTATGGAAGAAGATATGTGCAACAATATAAACTTAAAGGAACAACTGTGAAAAATTATGAAAAGCAAGACCCAATACTTCGAAAGAGAAAAGCCAGGAAGAAAAAACCATTAAGAAGCGGAGCGTCGAAAAAAGAAGCTTTAAGAAGTAGGAAGAAAGAAGACGGAAGAAAATGGGAATAACACCTTCCCTATAGAACATTTCAAAATCTCTCTGAAGAAATATATATGAAAGTAAATCAGACATATTCCTCAAGATATCTAATTGCAATTTATTAAATAAACCCTCAATTTTGATCTATAATATAATATATAGAAAACATAATTGTGAGAAAAAAATATTTTTAATTATGATATACAGCTACAGTTGAATATTTTGCCTAAAAACCACTTTAAAAAAAGGTGTGGCTAGACCCGTCGGTAGGGGAACCACGTCATGGTCTAAATCCATGATAAAAGATAACGCCATGGGGAATTACCACCTCGAAAGAGCTCTGGTCATGGGAGGAAACATTCCATGCTGTATTATTCTTAGTATATAACGATTTACAAGACAGGCTCACGAAATATGTCAAAAATTAATAATTTATATTTTCTGTACAGTTACTGTGCTACTAAAAAAACTAATCTCCTGATATCCTAGATATTTGATTGACTCATCGCGTAGACAAGTTGAACTCGATTTGAATTTGCTCACACAATCACATCCAATACTCTCGGACTGTGATTTGTTCATGGCTACATGAATAGCTGTTTTCATGCACATTTCAATTTAAAACTGTGCAGTCATGGATAATATAGTAAAGCTGTGAAATTTTCATATAGTATAACTATTGATCATGTATATTATATTCATGAATACAATTTGTATAGTTATATTATGTAATTTATATACATATACATTGATGCACATGATTGGTACATATCATACAGTACAACCCTCGGTCATGTAAATTCTAAATTTTAGCCACTATACATGTAATATTGTGTAGTCTTGGACACATATTATGAAGTATAGCTTCAAAAAATTTCATCTAGTACATCTTTTAATCATGTATATTAACATTATAATTATAGATACATTTTATATAGTATAGTTCAGGTTGCATTTTATATACCATAAAAATCAGTCAGGTAAATTCGATATTATAGTTATTAATACATGTGATATAGTAGTTATGTATAATATAGTATAGCCATGTATATAAACCTAAATATTTGATTACTGTATTTATATTTATTCAATTAAAATATAGTC
>CM061537.1:36178989-36241616 GCA_030545055.2 Neoaliturus tenellus
TAGGCTTTTGAGTCATAGCTCTCTTTCGAAATCGTTGAAGCCTGGTTATCTTGAATCAGTTCATAAATCCAGATATACATCTAAAGTAAAAAAGCTATCGTGATTCAGTCAGTGATTGCTAAGGTTTTCGAAAGTTTGATCCTGTACGTATTATCCTTTAAATTCAAGAATGCCTTCATCCCACAGCAGCATGGCTTTCGCCTTTTAAAATAAATTACTACCAATATTTGTGTCTTCAGGGAATGTGTTGTTTCCTCCTTCTCTCGATTCAGCCAAATTGACTCCCTGCATTTGGATTTCGCAAAGGTTTCGATAGGGTCAGCCATAGCCATCTGATAGCTAAATTAAAGACATACCTACGGAATCATTGGCCCTATTCTTCTATGCCTCCCAAGCTATCTTAATGGCCGAATCCTTAAATCAAACTTGCAATATCTCTCTCGAAGAATGTTGTGAGCGTAACATTGGGTGTGCCACAAGGGTCAATTCTCGGCCTTTTTCTATTGGGCCTGTTCATAAATTATATTATTGAGTAGCTAGTTATAAGATTTCTTCTATTTGCCGTCGATATTAAGATCTTAAAGGAGGTTACTTCAATTCATCAACAACAAGAGCATAAAAAAATACCTGATTATGATAGATCAGTAGTGTGATAGTAATGCTATGCAACTGAATGCTGACAAGTGTCGAGTAATGTCATTTGGAAGATTAAAAACTTTGTTGAACTTTGATTTCTCTTAACATGGCTTGATACTGGATAGAGTGACAGTGGTTAAGGACTTAGGTTTGTATATGACACTATCCTTGAATCCAGGGGTACATATAACTAAGTTTTGTGCTAAAGCAACCCTCTATGTGACTTATGTTTGTCCCATCGTTGAATATGGATCTAATGTATGGAATCCACAACAGATTGGGCATTGTGACCACTTAGATAAAGTCCAGAGACGTGTCCTACGATTGGTGGGCGCTAGAAGTAGCATCTGTTATCCTGATCTTGATATAAAAGACATTGCAAACCAATACCAGATCCTTCATCTGTCATCTAGACGACGCCCTTGACCTTATATTTCTATTCAAGATTGTCAATTGCTCAATCGATTGCCCTGATCTTCAACGTCACATAGAACTTCATGTGCCTGCTGGAACCCGCCTTCTACAATTTTCCTACAGGCACTCACATCAGACTGTCTACGCCTACCACTGTGTAATTCGAATTCAACGTATGCTGCGCTCTGGAAACGCTGTCCAACAGCTAGAATTCTTAAACGTATCCCTACAGATGTTCAGAAGGCAAGTCTTCTCTTGGATGGCTGAGCATGGTGGTCATTGAGAGGAATAGTTACCTTTGTTTGTTTATCATTGAAAGTTGTTTGTTATTTCGTTATTTTTCTTGGATTTATTGCTTTGTTATTTCATTGTTGAGTTTTCAAAGTCTTTTCCGTTGGCATAAACGTAGCATATAGTCTGCACTAGAATGTACTTTGGCATGTAGTTGTTTGTTGATTTTGGTTTTTGCTGTATTTTGCATGTATTAACTAAAATGGTTGATTACTTTTTGTCTTCAAAGTGTTTTAATGCACTTTAGTTAGCATATAGCACGGAGTATTAATTATATTATAACCTTGCTTAAATTGATACTTCGTTCTATCTTGTCTTTGATGCTCCATTTTTGTGTTTTATGTGTGTGCCATATTCAATCCTGAATCTGAATCAACTCTATTAATTGAAACAAGTAGTTATTATTGCATGCAAGCAGCTTTGAAAGGAATATGTATCATAATATTCTATATATATAATTCATTGTAAACATGTTTGTAAAATGGCGATTGCCGTATGAATAAATAAATAAAAAACCTTAATTTTAGTTTAGCTACTTATTAAAATATAGGCAAATTTGGCTAAAATTTGTTTAAAACATAAAATTTTTAAATAATAATTCAAATTGAACTCTCTGATTAATTTTCGTTACAAAAAAGTAATTTTTCATACAAAACTAGGGGTTTCCTGATAGTTTATGTAAAAAAAAAATAAAAAATGACCACGCATAAAAATCCCATTATTTTGTACATATTTGTAGAGTTAATTTCACTGTTGTAGAAAAAATAAGCCTTTAAAATGAACTAACAATAAAACTGCAAACTAAAAAAATATCATCGATTTCGACTGGCATTACCCCTCATACAGACACTAATTAATATGAAACATCCAATACAGGTTCATCAAAACACAAAAAAAAACCATCTGATTGTATAAAATTACCACACAAGCAACACATTATTAGCTTAAAGCGAGGACGTGTTACATGTACGCAGTCATTGTTCCATATAAACACGCTCAATTCAATTAAACCCACTTCAATCAAGGCTGGATTATTCTGTCAATACAGTTTGTAGCGACCACGACAGTAGCGGCAACGTCGCATAACATGCTGCTATCGTTTGTAAACCCGCCCACATTGTGGATTCATTTTTGAAATCACTCGTAAAATCCGTAAACTTTTATATTGTGTTGCTATGAATAACATTCCGACTCGATGAAATCCGGGCTTGTTTGGGAGATGAGGTGTTTTAATTTTTACAGTACCTTGTTAGTAGTGTTAAAGTATATAGAAGAGAATCTCTAGATTGTGGTCAGTGCGAAAAGTGATGGATGCAAATACTATTCAATGTGCTTATTTGTCTAAACTTAGATACCTTCTTGAGTAAATTTGATGATGTACCATCTTCACCAGCCGAATTACTAGGTTTTAGGGACTTAATCACTTGCAATACTCCCTCCTCGATAACGGGGTGTAGGAAAAGTCTCGAACATGAAGGAGATATAAGAATAGAACGGTTTAATGCAGTTGGGTCACTGTCAAAGGTTCGGGAAGTATTGGTGAAGAACGCATTGAAATCGTTAGCGACGTTCTCAAGCCTCGAGAAGAAGTCTCCACTGGCAACTCAATCACAAACGAATTAAAAGCCTTGGTTGTAGTTTTATTTGGAATGGTTTCATTTAGTATGTCCCAAACCGCCTAGAGCATACTGTCAGAAGAGGTAAGATGAGCGAGAACATTTTCTGATTTTGCCTTTTGCACTGCAATTCTAAACTCCTTTTTCAGATTTATGTACGAGATTCTAAGAGGTTAACATGTGGAAGAGATATTTAAGCTGAAATAAGGATTGTATAACTATCAGAACTCATCTTTTTTAATGTGTGGATCAACCACACATCATGGTTTCTTGGTGATTATGATTTCTTTAAACCATAATTTGTTAAAGAATATGACATTCCTAAAAGATATGCTCAGCTGATCTTAGAAACGTGATACCTTACACCACAATGTTGTGACAAAAGCTTTACATATAGTTGTTTCTAAATAATAACCAACAAGTAATTTTCTATTTGTTTTCTCACATATTTACTAATAAAAACACAGTTGTGTTGAATCCACCTTAAAATTGTAAATATATGTGGTAATAAATGTTATAAATTAATGATCTAGATATTATGGCTCAAATGTTCAACATAATGAGGCGTCAGTACATGAACATAGACAGAATGGGTTGAATACACATATAAAAAAGTCACTGTTCATAAGACTCTACACAAATTTTTTAATTTCAAATTTTCAAATATTCTTAAATTTATGCTCTACCATACTGTATGGAATATTTCTATTTCTACTCTTATAAAAATTGAAAATTCATCGTGGAATCAACGAGGAGGTTAAGCGATAACAGGAATTTGTACAGATGTATTCCCATCGTAGGGAAGAAGAGGGATAAATGTTGTCACAAATCAAAGGTATATTGACAGGCAACAGTGTGAGGGGGGGGGGGTTGATGGATCATTGAGGGGGGGGGGGGTGAACAGCCCCAACAATACAAACTACTCTCACCTACTCAGCTGTCCGTATCAGAGCAGATAATACCTGCAATGGAGATTTACTCACAGAGATACTGTATGTACTACAGGTCACATAAAGACACTAGGATACAAATTATAATCCTAAATATGATAAACTATTGGTTTCATTAATTGACCTTAATTGTTTTTGTCAATACAATCATCTATAGATAATCATGAGATATCTTAAATAAAAAATAATAATAAACTGCTCTAACTTACAAGCTTTTAGATGTATTCAGAGGAAATTGGATAAATGAAGAGTGTAAAATGGGTGTGATGCATTGATTAGGTTCATTGCTCACTAAGACTATGACCACTTGTTTTCTTTAGAAGGGTTATTCGTTAGAAACATATAAATTTATTAACTACTGGTTATAGCTGGGTCAATATTCATACCTATTTATCGAATATTATTAGCATATAATCGATTTTTTAAATGTCATACAAGATACATGTTACATATTATAAAAACATTTCTTAGGGAATTTTTTTAATGTGTGAAAACTTTCGAAGATTTTTTAAGCAAAAGAGTCATATAAAAAAATAGGAAAAGGAATATAAGGAGGTTACTGAATAGACTAATAAAGGGAAAGGCATATATTATGTGGTAAAACAAATTTTGCCTGATGTATCACCATCACGAAACGAGTCTCGAGCGTCCAAGTTCAAGGAGCTTAAAAGACATTGATAAACCATTGTTATTTTTGTATATTATGATCTAAATATTTAAAAAAAATAATGGTTGATATTGTATCAATATTTGGAGGAATATATACAACCTGTAAAAAATAATGTAGTGTGTGAAATTATGATGGTTACTAAACATCATGAAAACTTTTAATTGCAATAAAGACAATAGTAATTGAGATTTATTGTAAGCACAGCCTTTGAGAAAGAGAAAATAATTTAATATAATTAATTGAGAAGACAATTAAAATTGATCAAACAATAAATATAAAAGTAATGACAAAATAATTATTGTACTGAATTATGGTATTAAATCACGATATGATAGATAAATCACGAATTTATAAGCTATGTCATGTGCTTCCTCAATTTGTTTTTATTACGATTGACAAAAATATCTGGATATTTGCGATTTGTTGCAATTTTTTACTACGTCACAGTTACTCTATTAAACGTTATACGATAAGAATGTAGACATGTATATTATTTAAACCCTCTATAAAGAAAATGTAATTAATATACAGGTAATGAGCTAGGATAATATAATTTAAGTCCACAAAGGAAATTGTGAGCGATTAATGATTAACTTTTATAGGTTTATTTTACTTTGAATAAGGCTTAAAATTGTAAATAAAGGCAATATTATGGTAATTAATTGCCAAGCCGAATATTTCATAAAACGAATCTTTGATTTCACTTAATAATAATTCATCAAATTAGTGGTTTAGTCAAACATTTTATAACCAAGAACCGCAGCAATAACTGGCGGCTTAAAGCACTTTGTAAAGCTAAACATTGCCAGTGGAATGAGAGAGAGCGAAGATGTATATTGCCAGCGGTGCGAGGGAGAGGGAAGATAATCAATATGGCGGACCGACTCCTCTGCGTACCTTTGTTGTTGAAAACCTCCATTTGTTTGTATTAAAATCGCTTTTATTGCCTTCTAAATTACTGGGAATCACATTGGCTTTAAAAAACACTATGTTAAAGTAAATTTTAGATTTTCCTAAAAGTTACATTCCTTGGAACAATATGTTGAATATAAACTAATGAATAACTAACCCACATAACTTATAATTTTAATAATGTTTATAAGTTAATACTGCATTAAATAAATACTTTTCGTAATTCCTAAGTACGTTATTCTTATCTATCATGCACCTTGAAGTGAACAGTAGTTGTTTAAATGTTTCGTGTTTAAAATTCTTCATAGATTAAATATAAATAAATATATTTATTACTCAGAGTAGAAATAATAATTTATAGTATGTTTCAACTGTTTTAAATTTTATGTATAACAAAAAGGTGGTTAAAAATTAATATAAGGGTAACACTGGAATGCAATGATTTTCACTAATGATGATATATTTCAATGATGACTCACTGAAAAAATTTAAATAATTTTTAAAGCTGAAGATGAAAAAAAAACCACAAGTAAAAAATCACATATATAAGGAGAGAATTACCTTTTTACAGTATTTACGCTGGTTTTTAATGTGGGATCAATATGTTGATCAAAAATCTGATCAAAAAACAACAAACTTCACAAACAAATTTATGCTGATATTTTTTAATAATTCTAATAATTTATACTTATTTTTAAGAAAACCTCTTTTGGAAATTCAGGAATATCATCTAAAATTTAATCTGTGTTGTATTAATAACAGTAATATTTATTGATCTTTGGTGAACATAACTGTGGAAGTTCTCCTAACCTATAATCAAGTTACTTGAAGGTAAGAACTGTTTCAAAACAATAATTTCAACGACAAAAATGATCACAAGATCACAAAAACTATCCCCCCTGGATCCTCAAAATTCAATGAGTAGTAGTACTGGGAAACTTTCTTCGCTGAACCAATCCAAAGATGACTCGAATCAAGCTCGGTGTAAACTTCTACGAACTAAAAATGTCATGGGAAAACAAGGGCGTTGCTTAAGTAGCAGAAAACAGAATACGTCACCTAAGGCAATTTCAATGAATAATCCTTTTTACAGAGAAATTGACAATCTAAAGAAAGAGAATGAAAAATTGATACTTCAAAAAAATGCTCTGGAAAAAGAGTACAATAAGATGAAAAATATTTTTGATATTAACAAGCCTTTATGGGTAAATGATGATATTATTTCCTTTTATTTTGGGTTGCAGATGAATATATTATTCAATGAAAGGAGTAAAATACACTTACTGGACTCAACACTATCCCATGCAACTAAAAATAATGCTAACATCAATGAACTGCTTGATCCTTTAAACCTGAAGGCTAAAGAGTACCTCATAATGCCAATCAACGATAATATGAACTTTGACAAAGAAGGAGGGTCGCACTGGAGTCTTTTAGTGTATGATGCCTCTAGTAACATATTTTATCATTATGATTCCTTAGGAAATTATAATCATTCAGCAGTAAAAATGACAGCAAATGTAATCAGTGAATATTTTGAATATTCGTTAACACCATGCATAAAACAATTACAAGGCCCTCTACAGACAAATTCGTATGACTGCGGGATAATGATACTTCTTGTAACTGATTATTTATTGCAACAATTGCATAGTGGCTATGTGATGCCAGATATCCAAATACCACACTTAAATACCACTGATTGTATTAAAAAACGTGCTTATTTGACATACCTGATGACGAATGGTTACAGTATAAACATAGAAACTATGCTATCACTGATGCATATTGATAAAACAGTCACTAAAGTAAATAAATCCGCGATACTTAGGCCTGATATCATGATAACTTGTTTTGAAAGACTTTCCAATCATTTGGAAAGAGAGGAAACTCAAGGCATGTTTGAAAGAACTAAAGTCGACCAAAGAACAAATTACTCAAAACAAAGTATGAAAGTGCCGTCAATTACTGAGGAAGAAGGGTGGAGCATATGTAGAAATAAAACTTATGAAAAGGAAAACTTTCTGAATGATATAGAGTGTGATAACAGATATTCGATATTACAAGAAGTTGAATCAGATTTGGAATCGTTGGATTGTAAAAATACATCATCCCCTTTCATGATGGATACACTTCCTGAAGACTCTGCCTCCTTCCCAAACAGAAAATTCAACAAATGCCAAAGTAAACTTGTTAAAGAAAGAAAATCTAATGCAACATACAATCAATGTAGGCCCGTTGGAAATTTATATCAAGACCAAAAATACATAGCACCGGCTATCATGAATGAGAACCAAAATATGGACAGTAATACGAGCAAAAATTCAAGTTACTCTATCAACAAAAGTGTCTCTTCAATCGATAAACCAATTAATCATATTGATATAAGAAAACCTATTGTTACCATTTTGGCTGACAGCCATGGAAGGAATCTCAGCAGTATGTTATATGAAGAACTTAAAAATGAATATCAAGTACTCGGAATTTTCAAGCCAAATGGTAAATTTAATCAAATCTTTAACAGTCGAGATACTATAGACCTCACAAACATGAACAAAAATGACTATGTATTTATAATTGGAGGAACAAATGATATTTGTAAAAACCTGAATGTTGAAAAATTTATTGGCAGTATAGAAGAAAACATCAAGTCAGTATCACATACCAATGTAATTTTAACTGCCATCCCATACAGATATGACAGAATTGACCTCAATGAAAAAATCAAACGAATCAACAATCAACTTCAATATCTTTCCTACTTATACAGTCACGTTAAATTTATTCAACTGTTTTGCTTACAACGTGTATTTTATACAAAACATGGGTTGCATTTAAATCAAAAGGGGAAATACATACTTAAAGACCTAATAATAAACACCATTAAATCCCCACCTTTCAATAATATTCCTGTTTTAATAAGGAGAAATAATTTTTTAGGGGTTGCACAAAAAAAAGGGAGAAAATGGTTTTGATAAAAATACCCAGACATAATTCTAAATTTAATAATAGCTCTTTAAAGTCTTTAAAAATTATTCACCAGAATGTTGATGGTTTAGTCCGAAAATGTAATATAATGGAAGTTACATTAGAATGTGAACAACCTGATGTAGTTATAGTTTCCGAACATAATTTGAAAGATTTCCAAATCAATTCTTTACGTATTGGTGACTATCAATGTGCTTCTCATTATTCCAGAAATCAAATTAGAAAAGGAGGCGTTGGAATCTTTGTAAATGATACCATAACGTATAGTAAAGTTGATGTATCTGAGTACTGCATAGAGTCTATCTGTGAATTGGCGTCAATCAAATTACATACATCACCAAAAAATACAATATTAATTGGGGTTTACCGACCACCTAATTCAAATTTAAATTGGTTTTTTAGTTTAATAACTAAGTGTTTTGAAAAAATTTTAGATTACAAATTGAACATTTTGGTGATGGGCGATTTAAACATTGATTTTTCGAAAGATAAACAGGATAAAAAGAGGATGAAATATATTATAAAAAGCTTTGGATTAAGAGACACTATTTTTAACTTTACAAGAGAGTACAACGGATCAAAATCAAGAATAGACAACGTATTCACAAATATACAAGAACAAATTTTTTCTAGTGATGTGTTAGTTACAGCTATTTCGGATCATCACGCACAAGTTGTTGTTATAAAAAACTGCAAGATATCAAAAAATAATTCAATTTATAAATATATTCGAAATTTTGATGAAGACAGAATTTTAGAATTCAGGAAATGTTTGCAAAAAGAATCCTGGAATGCTATATATTCAAATGGCATTTCATTGGATGACAAATACAATTGTTTTAATAATTTACTAAAAACCTATATTGATGAACACTTTCCTCTGGTGAAAAGGAAAATACAATCTTTTAACATTAAAAATAAAATAAAATTTTCAATCGAAGCAAGAAGAATGCGCAAAGAAGTTAAGAAATTATATATAGCTTCCAAAGATGTGACTAATTCACATGAGTTGAAACAAAAATATCTCAAAGTAAAAAAAGATTATTATAAACTAGTAAAACAGGAAAAATTGCAACAAATTAAATACAGAATAAACTCTTCTAAAAATAAATCAAAGGAAATGTGGGCTATAATTAATGAATATACTAACAACAAACGATTTAAAACAAACAATTATGAATTAAAGAATAGTACAGGAGACTCTATTAAAGATCCAACTGAAATAGCGGAACATTTTAATTATCATTTTATTAATATTGTTAAATCTGTATCAGAACATCCAAAACATAAAACAGAAGTAAGTAACTTAAAAAGTATTAGAGAGTCTCTTTATTTAGTTCCAACCACATCTGAAGAGTTATCTTACATAATCATGAGTCTCAAACCGTCTAATTCTTGTGGATTTGATGATATATCGTCAAAAATAATTCGAAAATGCTGCAATGAGATTTTACCACCTCTTACATATTTAATTAACCTTTCTTTAACAAACGGTCAATTTCCCTCGATTTTGAAGAGAGCATTAGTCACTCCAATTTTTAAATCAGATGACCCACTAAATTGTAATAATTACAGACCCATTTCAATTTTATCTACAATAAGTAAAGTATTTGAAAAAGTTTTCTATTCAAGATTATCCTCCTTTTTTGATGCTAATAATATTTTAAGTCCTAACCAATTTGGGTTTCGAAAGAATTTGTCTACATTAGATGCCATTTATAATCTTGTCGATTTTGTAGTTTCTGCATTAGATGAAAAAAGGCATACCATAACATTATTTGTTGACCTGAAAAAGGCTTTTGATACTGTAAATCATGAACTTTTGATCAAAAAATTATGCAATGTAGGTGTTAGAGGAGTGGCTTTAGACTGGATTCAATCCTACTTGAGTGAAAGAACTCAAATTGTTCAAATTCCTCATAAGACAGAAGATAATTGTATACAAATTTTCAAATCAAAACCACAAATCATCCGATCAGGAGTACCCCAGGGCTCAGTTCTTGGACCAATTCTATTTATTTTATATATCAATAATTATTATCAAAATTCTAAGCAGTCACAAATTACATACTTTGCAGATGATACATCATTGTCATTAACAAACGAGAGTAAAAAAGATTTAGAAATCGAGGCATTTATTGAATCAAACAAATTAGCAGAATGGTTGTCAAACAACTCTCTTGCCATAAATACAACTAAAACCAAATTTATTGAGTTTAGCATCAATACTCAAGACCATGGAATGAATGTCATGATTGAAAATCAAATTATAGAAAAAACCAGTAGAATAAACTTCCTTGGAATCATATTAGATGAAAATTTAAATTTCAAAAACCATGTTGATAATTTGTGCAAGGAGCTGTCGAAAAGTTTGTTTGTTCTTAGAAGATTATCCTCATTTTGCCCACGAGAAATTCTAATGACAGCTTATCATTCAATGTTTATTTCAAAAATGAGATATGGCTTACCAGTTTGGGGGATGGCAAACGCACAAGTGAGAAATGTATTTATATTACAAAAAGCTGCAATTCGTATAATTTTTAAACTAAAGAAAGGCCAATCATGTAGAGAAATTTTCCTGCATTACAAGCTAATGACTTTTTATGCTTTATACATATATGACACCTTAGTATTTATGAAGAAACATCAAAACTACTACAATACGGAACTTGGTAAATGCAGCATCAATCTCAGAAAAAACAACAAAATTCCTGCAATCTACCATCGAACATCTTTTTTTGAAAACCACGTCAAATACAATTATGCAAAAATTTTCAATAACCTTCCACAAGAAATTCAAAATTCTAGTGCTGACCTTGAAATATTTAAAAAGAAATTACAAAATTATGTTATTAGTAAATGCATTTACTCCTTCGAAGAATATTATACCAAATGATATACATTAATTTTAGTTTAAAATTAAGATTATATGTTAAACTGATGTAAAGGCTGATACAGTTTTTAAGAATTGTCATGCCAATAAAGTTTGATTGATTGATTGATTGGTTTATTATTACAAATATATCAATCAAAGATTTCTGCAAAATACCAGTAGCAATTTTTGCCGAGCAACGAAAGATTGTCATATGTTATTTAATTTTATAATTTTACAACCAACACTTCAATAAACATATAATATTTTGTACTTATGCATTAGAATATTACTATGCAATGTACTTTATTTCTGAAATAAAGTAATATTTATTTCTGGATAATGATAACCTTACTGTTGAACAGAAACGAAAACAAAAATGAAAGACCATGTTAAAACAATCCAGAATTTATTGCACAATACAAATATCATTTTTAAAATACATTGGACAATTAATTTATTAATAAGGTTTACTTCTTCATAAAGAAATCTGAAGGAAAGACATACCAAGTAGTTGTCTCTTAAACTCTCACTAAGAGATCTTTTAGAACTAATGCCACATCTCTATTTCAACTAACCTAAAAAATCCTTCATTTGTAATGAAATTAAGTTGAATATAAAATAACGTATTGCTCATATTCAATACATTAACATCAAAGAAACATAAAAATGTCACAAACATTTATACAGTTCAGGGTTACTGGAAATGTAATATTCTTAAATACATAAAATAATACATTGCTCAGTATCACGCACAGACAGAATTTACAGATTTTTAAAAAGATACACGTTAGGCACTTTTTTTAAAAGTTTTAAACATTACTACAAATTTTTTTTGTCTTCAACTCATAAAAAACTGGGAAGATTTCCGTGACTTACATTAGTGAAAAATAACGACGAATTGATTCACATGAATAAGTTTTATGAGAAACGTTTAATTTATGTCACTCTATACAAAGTCTAGTATAATCGACTTGACGGTCTGGTTCCAGAAGGTTGAATGAGATCCTTTGTGAGAGATTGGAATCCGTTGGCTTTACAATCTCAACAGCGACGCTTCAAGAAACCCTTCTTGTTGTGTATTCCATTCTTCGACTTTAGCAATAAAAATAATTGTTGTACATCAGTGATCCCAGTAAGTGCAATATGTATAAACAAGTCAATGAAATAAAAAATATTACAGCAATTAAAATAAAAATTAATAATAATAAAAAAATGACGCAAGACGGAATTTGAGGTGTTTAGTTATACAATTGTATCATGTTAATTTGGAAACTAGTTTATTATGGTATTTGTGTAGGTGATACAGAAAATTACATGGGGAATTTTCCACAAATTGCAGGACTTTGTTTAAACAATACTTCGTCCTCGTAACACCAATCTTAAACCCATCCCCCCCCCAACAGCCCCTATGTGCCAACCCCTCACCCTCCAACCCTAAGGGACAATTGTGAGACAAGTTTACTTAACAATTAGTTCTAAGTAATTATCCTACGCACCCGCTGACTATTCTAACGTAGGGGAATGGCGTTCTGAATTTACCATTTTTTATATGAGAACTAGTTTAATTTGGTTTGTCGATCAAATATTTTCTAACGAAATTTTGTTACTAAAAATAATTTGAATCACAACAAAGAAAACTTGTCCAAATGATTAATTTTTAGGTTAAATATAATTTTTATTGACTCTGCACACTACACACTCTAAATAGGTTAAAAGTTACAAAAAAAATTAAAAAATAAAATTTCAATGAAAAGTATTATTTTTTTAGTTTTTATTCATTCATAAATTTAAGATTTTGCTACTGAAGATATTACAAGTAAGATATTAATTTGATTCCTATTAGCCGTTTCCCTTACGGGTACAGTCTCTAATCGCTTTCCATCTACTTTTTTAATATCATATCACTTGCAAATATTTAGTTTCATAATTATACTAGTTTAAATTATGAAACCTTTTTCAGTATATTCCCAATCTGATTATAAGATTTCAAGTAGTAATGAGGATTCGACTAGTGTAGAGAAAAATTCAAAATTCGTTTGTATTCCCTTATGTTGATGTAACATATACAACAAAATATGGTAATATATGGTAATATAAAAATAAATTCTATAATATATCTATTTCTCATTATCATGAATCCGTGTTCCTATGTTCATAAAATTTATGATATCTAAGGGCTACTTTATTTCGGTTAAAACTTTATTTTTAGCGTATGGTTCTGCTTAGTTTTTCAAAATATGACTCGAACAAACCACTTTCAAAATACCTTTTAATGCTTGAATAATAAGCTGAAACAATTCTTTGTTTCTACTTATTACATTTAGTTTAACGAGGTATTAATTGAAAAAGAAGTATATAAACACACACACACACACACACACACACACACACACACACACACACGCACACAATATATATATATATATATATATATATATATATATATATATATATTCAATGTTAAGAGACACAATTAATAATAGTAATTGAATTGTGATAGTGATTTATTGTCAAAAGGTTTTATAAACAAAACTGTAATTAAATAGTTTCAATAACCGAACATGTAATTACCTGATTGGCAAGCAACATACTGCACAGTGCATGCGATCTGCATAATGTAATGAGGCAATGCGATGGGCTCACGATATTGACAATGGGAGGAGCGGTGTAGAGGAGTTTACAAATATAGTAAAAATGGTTGATTGGTCTATCGGAAATCATTGTGAGAACCGATGATGAAGATGTTGTAGGCCTAAATGAACTTCTAATGTGATTAATAGAATGATAAAAATACCTCAACCACCTATGGATATTTCTTGCAAAATAACTTCCCATAAATATTCAATTTAACGTAAGCATTATAAAATATTAATATGTATTTCCTAAGGGACAATTTTACTGTGCGTACACCTTAAAGAAGTTTTAAAACTACTCAGTTGAATAAATAACTACTTTTACGGTGTTAGCTCATGGATAAAATACTTTTGTGTGAAGAAGACTTTGATACTTTTATGTATTTCTATTAACATCAATAAAAAACTTATCGCTGTAAATACAATTCAAAAAGATGCTTATGATTTTATCCGAATTATCTGAAGTAATCGAAATATTGGTGTCAAATTTATTTTTAATAGCTGAAAAGTAGTTTGAAATTGAGATTTGAAAAGATTAAACTAGGAATTTAATTTACTTTAATCTTGCAAATTGTTAGTGCACTTAACCAATAACTATAACAACTATGTTTGTTTTGATAACTTTCTAGGATAAACAGTTTAAATGTGGGATTCTGGAAGATTAAATGATGTAGTTAATGTTTTATACTTGGCCAGAACGCTGAACTGGTGGCGACACCACACGTTTTGTCAGAGTTACTTTGTATTACATTATACAAACTTTAAAAGATTTTATTAAACAAAGCAAACATTGTTAAATTTAAAATAAAACCATTTTAGTTCAATTTTTTTTGATTTGCTCATAAAATGGAAAATAATTAGTTTAAATAGCCAAATTAGTTTAAATATCTGCAAGTAGTTGAAAGTGACATTGCTGTTTGATTAAGTTGGGAAACAAAAAATACTGTACTAAACATAAACACGATCTTGATTGAAAAATAATTTATTTTAGTCATGACTATTTTTTACTATTAACAGTTAATTACTATTTATTTCCAAGTTATATTTGTTATAAACACTAATGTGAACGATGGCAGAGAATGTTCATAATTTGTACTTAACATAATAACAGTAATAATGAATAAAAATGACAATTTAAAATCCAACAATAAAGTTTTAGATTGACCTATGATATTTTATGAAAAAATATTAAAGGCAATATTTTATGTAATTAGAATTAAAATGCTAAAGATTAAAAACAGTTATTTATGGCTATTAAATTATATTTGAATACATTATTAAGAAGACATTTTCATTCATGACTTATCAGTAGTAAAATATTAGTAACAAAATATTATGAAGGAAAAAGGTTAATAAAGAATTTAAGTTTATTTAATTATTATGCAAATGTTCATAGCCTTAATGACTGTTAACTTTATTACATTACTATCATTTTCATTATAATGATAATCGGAACAGTAGCTTCATAACAACTCAGTATAAATGCAGGAAGTCGACAGTAACAAAGGTACACAGAGCCGGTCCGCCATATTGATTATCCTCTCTCTCTCTCGCACCGCTGGCAATGGTTGGCTTTACAAAGTGTTCTCCTCTCTCAGTTATTAGTGTTCATTGTTCACAAACTTGACAGAAGTAATTAGATTATTGTTATGTACAAATTAAATTGTGATACAAATAAACAATTTAATCAATGAAATACTAATAAATAAAGGTGAAAATTATAAGTGGTTAAAACAATAAAGACTCGAACAACATTAGAATAATAGTATATAAATAGGGGTTTGGTCTATTTAAAACAATTATTTTGGTTGCGGCTTGAAGGAAACATGAAAAAATTGCATTTTGTTTTTACTGTCCTACCAATAAAAAACACATTTACTTTTTTTTCAAGTTATAGCAAATTTTCAATAACCAACATTGTTGTTCTATCTTTAGCTAATCCAAAAATATTTTTTTAACAAACGAATCCATACATAGATAGATCTACCTTCTTGTTAAAATAATATAAAATACCTTCTTGTTGACTGGGACGGTGGCGACGTCCTGTATCCAGCTACTTGGAGGTCACGAATTATAGATAGTTACTGTAGATAGTTGATAGTAGATAGTAGATAGTAGATAGTAGATAGTGGATAGTACATACATTTTAGATAGTTATAAGCGATGGCTTGTGGATGCGATATTCCCTGGTGGGGATTAACGTCCGCACTAGTGAATAATAGTTCATCCATAAATATCATCCTCATGATTAGACCAATTCGTGTATGTGAGGTTGAAATTGTGGTTCGGATCAAACGTTAAACTGTAGGTCACTAGATACCATTGGCTGTTGGGCTATTAATTAACAGTCCTGTCTAAGAAGGATGTCGGCCTTAGTCAGTAACAAGACTACAAGATCGCTCCACAATAATGCTACACTCATCTCTCATTCATATTCAGGTTAAATGACCCACTATGTGAGGTCTCTATCCCAAAATAGTGATTTAGTATATAAACTCGTTATAAAGTAATAGTAATACTCCTTTACAACTTATATAATCTAAAATTTATTTTTAACAATGTATTATTTACATTAATCCAAAATGTATTAAATATAGGTTTGTTCTAAAATTTAATAGCGAATCTTATTTTATATCTTAAGTTTTGACAACTAAAAGAAAATTTACATTGAATTTGGGAAGCAACAATTAAATAATATCTTAAGAAAACTATTGTCACATAAAGAAAACTGATCTAATTTCATTTTACAAGACAAATGCTACGTAAAACTACAGTTAGATAAATATTCTGTTTTACTAGAAGTTATATAGTTATTTTTGCATCATTTTATCTTGCATTGTTGAGTTTACAAAGTTAACATTTTGAAAAGGAGGCCTTTTTGTTGCATTTTGATGTTTGCAGTTTTAATTGCAATTTTCACAAACGTATATTCTGAAAGACACGACTAACTGATAATGAATTGGTTGCAAATCAAACCAGAAATGTCATTACATTATGCAATATGTTTGTTGATTGTTACTCTCTTCGTGGTTATATTCAAATTAATCTCATATTCATAATTTGTTGGAATAAGCAAATGTGATTGGTATACTAAGTAGGCCTACTGTATTTTTTTGTCAAATAAATTAAATCTTTAAAAATCTGATTGTGATTGAACGTTGATATTTTAAAATTTCAATGTGACTATCGTCAATTTATACGGAACACAATAAGGAGGGAGATCTTATGTTTAAAGATTTTAGTTTTGCACCAGAAAACCAGAGTAAATGTGACACCGATGAGAAGTAAACATAATTTACATTACTCTAGTAGAGGTTCAGAGTGATATTACTTCTCCTAACTGTCTTTGCAAGGGCTTGTTTTTAAGTCCCAGGGCCTATTTCCCCAAACACGTTAACCTAAATTTAACTTAAACGTAGTTTAATGCAATATGGTCGAATTGTGGTTTAAATTCTGTTTAAGCTTAAGCTGACTTTGGGAAAGCGCTCCTCCATCGTCAAAACGAACATTTTTGTTTGCCAAAAAGCAAAACCCCAATAAGAAACTGTTAAATTATTCTGGCCAGCTGTTACCATTCTACCAATAAGCTCATGCCTTTGAATAAATATAAATCATAGAGGTGCTGTTTCGGAAGCGGTGTTCTCATTACTTTGGAACCAAATAAGTCTCTATTTATTTGTGTTTGTAAAAAATTCTATCGTTGTATTAATAAACATAGTACGATAGTCGGCTGTACAATTGTAATTGATTACATTTTGTAAAAATGCATAGCGTGCTATAAATACGTTAAGTGGAGATTTTTTTCCAAATCAATACTAAATCAGTATCTTAAACTCTAGAAAGGCACTGTTTGTTCTTGCAACATTTTTTTTCTCTCTGTGGATTTTTGATTTTTTTGTTGAATTTAGGGATTTTGATCAAGAGAAACCGATTGGAGCTGGTCCCACATCTGGGAAAATCTAGGTTTCGTCCAAGAGCACCTACTTTAGCCTTATGGAGAATATTTGTTTCTAGTAACTTGAACAAAAATCGGCTGATAATTCTAGATTAAATGCTAAAGTCCAGTTAAATCCATAAATGTATACAACTTATCAGTAAATAAATAATAATGTGCTATTAAAATAGATGATAATATTCGTATGGCTTTTATTGGAGGGAGATCGTCAACTAACTGACAGTTCTTTTCGTCTGAGAGGACTGCATTTTTTTGTTTTCTATGCAGGTGGCTTAACGTGACTTCCGAACTACGGGCGCGGCCGAACGATCTTTTGGTCCCCTAGTTTGTTTTTGAACCCTTGCCCGCTGAGTGATAACCCAGGTACTACTGGGCTACGGCCGTTTCCTATTACAAATTTAATATTATCGAAATATTATTAACATAAATTGAATTATAGTCAAAATATTTATGATTCATACAAACTCTCAAAAGTATGTTAATGAAATATAATAATAAAGTGAACACTTGAATTCGAAAGCGTTGTTGGCAGTGTGTTCGATTTGTAAGATTGAAACGTCAAAGGAATCGCACATGAGGGAGGGAGGAGATCCTGATAAAAAGTCGCCCCACATTCCACGGCCCTCGGGGATGCAATTTGTTTTCCTTACTTACAAGACTGCTGTATTAGTCTATGTTATAGTAGTTTGACAAAAAAGATATAAAATGAAAACGAGTTAAAAATACAGGATGTTCGGAAACTCTAGCAATTGTTTTCAACACTGCCTTAGCCCCAAAATATTTCATACTTATATTACTAACTATTTGGGTCCTTAGTATGAATAAACAAGCAATATTAAAGCCCTCTTGCCCTTTTTGAGGAAGGAATAGACGTTACTGATAAGGTAGTGGCCAAAGTTCAAACTTTTATCGTCGGCGTTGTAGTGATGGCTAATTATGTGGAAGGACCATCGATAGTTTGAGACAGTTGTGAAATTTACATTGGTTTCCTTCATAGAGTTTTCCCAGTTAGAAACCATACGAAAATAACCAAACCTAACGTAACATGACGAAACCCAGCGAAAATGACGAAATATGATGTAACCTAACGCAAAATAAAATGAAACTGAAGTTTATTTTCATTTTTTTCCTTCATTGTGCTTCCCCAATCAGAAACCTAACCAAAATAACAAATCCTAACCTAATCTAACGAAAACTAACATAAATTCTTATATGATCATAGTGTGATCCCGAAAAACAAGCAACCAGCTCGAATGAATGCAACAGCAGTGGAGACTTTGACTCTCATTATTAAGGTAACCTTACCTTCATTGTTAACTTCAATTGTTAACTTATTTCATTGTTAACAGTTTAGGCTGGGCGGTCTTTAATATGATTTGTTTATTCATACTTAGGACCCGAATAGTAAGTAACAGAAGTATTGAAGATATCGGAGCCGAGGCAGTTACTGTAAACAATTACCGAAACTCCGTGCCGTGATTACTGGGATCAAAATGAAAAAAAAGGGAACATATGTCCTAAATTTTTACATTTTCATCTTTGTCAGTCCTCAACATTGACAATAAATCAGTCGTTAATGACAGGCTAAGTTGTCATTTATACAGTGTTTATCCCTTTATACGTTGACTATACCTTGTCGAACTATAAGGAGTGTCGAACTACCGAGAGTCGAAATATCGACGTTCTACTGTAAAAGAATGATACTTCCAATCATTGATTTGAAATAACTGTCAACTGTGAGAAGGTATAGCTAGCGTAAACTCCAAAGCCTGATTTTCACGATACTATAACAAAATGAATTGAAACCAACGAGCTAGGTTTTCCCGGTACTACTACTACTAATAATATATTTAAAAGCTAGCTCTTCTTTTAATACATTTGTTATAATAAAAATTGTTAAAGTAAAAAAAAAATTGTTTCATAAGTGGATTTTATTAGCTTAAATCGAGTTTTGAAATAATCATGATACACTGTTATTAGAAATAAGAAATACATTTTAATTGTATATATAAAAGGTTTACCCCAACAATTTGTAAACACTCTATTTGTTACCGTATTGTAACAAAGGTGACAAGGGTAAATTGATACCACAAATCAGAGGGGCTATATTGGCATCCCTGGTGGCGAGGGGGAGGGAGAGAGATAGAGAGTGTGAGGGGGGAGAGAGGGAGAGAGGGTAGAAGCTTCAACATTACAAACTACTCTCTCGCACTTCACAGCGTCGCCATGTGAAGTGTATTAAGTCCAAAGACATTTATGAGCTCATAGTATTTGTTTAACAAGGTGTTGTTCTATGTTAAACTATTTACAATGTACATTTCTCTATCAAGCTCCAAATAATGTTTATTATCTGCCATAAAGTTTTTTATATTTTAGTAGAAAAATAATATAAACTATAGAAAACTGCCATAATTTTGCAATATAAGTATCTTTGATTTCACTGTCCTAGACATTATTTCGACACAAAATGTTAGTTTTAGCGAATTTCCCTATAGGGAATACGCTATTACGGTAGTAGCCATGGTAAGACCTAAGCCCAGGACCACTTTACTTTTTCATTTTGAGGTCCCCAGAAGCCAAAAACACCATTCGTTCATTTTCATATATATGTATATATATATATATATATATCTATCTATATATCTATATATCTATATATCTATCTATATATCTATATATCTATGTGTCCGTGGTACTGATAACTTTTGAAGGGGACCTACGATTTTGATGAAATTTGGTATGGAGGTGTAAGACCAAGTCTATTTTCATGAGTTCGCGAACCAGCATTGTCGGGTTATGGGAACGGGGTTTTATGGGGTTTCAAAGGGGTCAAAAATGGGTTTTTTGCATTTTTGGACCTTAATTTTTAAAATTCATCAATTTTAACTGAAACCATTTACAAGAGCTTAAAAAAACAAACAATTTGGTATTTTGAATTTTTATCATAGCATAATTGGTTACGGGGCAAATCCAAAAATGTGTTTTCCATGTTATTCTTATGGGAAATCAAGAAAACCCTATATCTTGCTTATTTATTGACATAACTTAATCAAATTTGGTGTGTACATTATCTATATAAGGTTTAACTTATACTTGCTTACAAAACCCATATGGCGGCAAACCTACATACTCACCCCCATGGGGTTTATGGGGAAAATAAAAAATTGCCAGAGTTTGATACAATTTTGTGTTTACATTCACCAATTATTGATTAACTTAGATTTTCTAACAACAGCCAATGGCAGAAAACCTACATACTCGATCCTATGGTGTTTTTATTGGGAAAGTAAATAATCTGGAATTCCATTGGAAATTCGCTGAGTACGCAGGTCTGCTGCGACGGGGGTATTTATTATTTAATCTAGTTTAAAATACAAAATAATAGGGTCTATCAATATAGTATTATTCTATTATTCGCTAACAAAGTTTACTATGAATATCAAAACCAACGAAAATTTTACAAGGTTTCAAGAGTAATCTACCATAACAATATAAACATAAAACGTTATTTTTAAATTAACAATTTGTTTTAAGTAAAAAACCGACATTTTAGTCACGATGGGAATGGAACGTTAAAGAATAAAATATAAAAACACTGATAATTTGGTTGTTTATTGTTAATTTCGGAAAGCTGTGGTTGGAATCGAAGTACTGTACTTAAAATTAAATTAATACTTTAAAGAAATAATCCTTAATATATTATAATAAACTATAGCTGCTACTTTATGTTACATCGTTTGGTAGTTTAAGGAGAAAAAGAAATTTCAAATAATAACATAAAGGCTAGCTAGGTCGCTTCTCTTACTCACATCCCCGTATAGACAGATGTTACATAGATAAATCCGTTATATCCTCTGTTTTCTCTTTTAAAATCTAAACTAAATTTCTTCATAAAGAATTATCTTGAATTTAATTAATCATTTGTGTGATAAAACAAGTGTCA
Source organism: Neoaliturus tenellus (assembly GCA_030545055.2). Lineage (NCBI taxonomy): Eukaryota > Metazoa > Arthropoda > Insecta > Hemiptera > Cicadellidae > Neoaliturus > Neoaliturus tenellus. Next base: position 36,200,873 of record CM061537.1, read on the forward strand.
ATAAAATAAAATGGGAATAACTATCAGAGCGACACGATGGGGATAGAGTGGAGCACGATGGGTTTTCATTAAAAGTAAGTCTTTGTTAACTGAAATAATTTGTCTCTATTTCCTGAATGGTTTTTAGCCTTGGGTATCCAATTTTAAATGGGTTTCGTGGAATGGATTTACAAATTTACACAAAAATATATGATATCTCGAATTGATAATATTAGTAGCGATAAGATTTTGAATCGGCAAAAAATACAGTACAGTATAATCATTTAGAACTTTATTGTTGTTGTATGGCAGGTCTGTAAAACAGTGAACAAAAATGCATTCTACTTCTCAAATATGATGTATATTTTAAGAAGTAAAAAAAAAAGAAATAAAGTTCGGTACTCGAAAGCTAACATTCTATGTTGATTACAAATTTAAGTATAAACTACAACAAAAATGCTACGAACAAAGACCTTTGTAATACCAAAAAACCAACCGAGCTCGACATGTTTTAATACTTAACACGCCATACAGCGGTTGGCATTGCGGCAGCAGGAGCGGCGTTGATAAAACCTTTGTTCTGTAAACATTATCTGAAAGACATTTTTTATACAAAAATCTTTATTACATTTCACTACATTACATTTTATACATTAGTTATATTTCTGAAACATTGTCTCCAAACATTTTACTATTATTTGTTCTCATTAAATAGTTTTATGGGGGTATTTTAATTTTATGCTTTGATAAACTTTATTTTAATTGCAATCAAATATGACTATACATAATTTCACACCTCTAAATAAAAAAAAGTTTTTTAACTATTACTAATCATTGATAATTTACATATTGTTCGAATATTTATTGTATGTATTGGTTATGTATACAAAACTATGAATAACTAATTAGATTACATATAATTGGCATACATCAAATATGCGATGGATATTTGAGGTTAATCAAACAGTTTCTGCAATCGGTCCACAGCACAATTTACATAATAGGATGGGATTTACAGAGCTGGTTCGGAGATATAATAATTGGACTGGGCAGTGTGTAGTACATTGTGTGTATAATTACAATCTAAAGTTACTTATTGTCTCTTCCATATAATTAATAATATTCTGTGGAAAGAAATTAGCATGCTCCAACTTAACAAATCATTAGAGAGCTATTTAAAATATAAACTTTTACTTTTAAAGGATGCAAACTATTTAATTCGAACGTTGTACCATTGTATATCTCTACATACATTGTCCTTCAGTCAAGTCAAATCGTCTATGAATCGGTAACATACTTAGTTTATGTAAAATTTGAATAAAATTGGCAAAATAATATTTTTTAAAGACACATACGGTTATTCCCTAATGGGTTATACTGTAAATCCCTAGAAGTTGAATTACTAATACCAAAACATTTTTTTCTGAAAATGTTTCGAAGTAACTTTTTTGAAATAATTAAGAGTAAGCCTAAGTTGATCGTTTCTGTGACCTGTGACCTACTTGTAGCAACTGTTATATAATTAGTTTACTCATAATGACTTTGCATTTAGCCGAGTATCTAATTTATACATTAATTTATCCATATTAAAATGAAAAAAAAAAAAAACTATTGAAATCAATAAAACGGCTATATTGTTTTCAGTATGTATAAAAAAATTGGTGTATTAGAATTTGCAGTAAATTTCCTCATTAGTTTCTTGGTTAATATTTGTACAAAGGTTAATATTTGGTTAATATTTGTACATTTAATCTTATGTTCAAATCAAATAAAATAAAAACATTTTTATTTCACATTGTTCATAGTTACTTTAATACAAGCAATGTGTAACAGTTCTAAAGTAAATGTTCTTAGTCTAAAAAAGTGAAATTAATTCTCTCAAAGGCTTTATTGCCTGTCTGTGAGAATGAGTCCTGTTTTAAGTTATATTTTTTTAGAGAAAATGAACAAAAACAGAAATAATATAATGGAAAATGATTGACTTGGTATAAAAACTATTCGTCACAAAGTTTATGTTATTGTTATTGTTAGTTTATATTTATATTGTATGGGAGTTATAAAAGTGTGAAAATTCATAAAAGAAGATCAATACTAATTTGAACAATGAGTTCTTTGGAAAGATAACGATCGGTCAGACAAGGAAGATATTAATGTTGTCGAGCAGAAAATAATAAAATAGGAAAAAATGTTTTATAGTTCATAACATTTCTTTTCAGATGAATTGCTACGAAGATATTATATAGATTTTTTTTATAATTTAAGCATTTAGAGTTCCAAATAAAAACAAAATCTGTGTGAATATTTAAATTGAAAACAAAACAGTTTTAGTTAATTATTCAGTCGCCGGCTCTCCCATTGCAACTATTGACAATATTTTATGACGTAAAAACTGTTCACGTGATTGTTTTAAATCCGTTGCTATCAGTTCCTAGACAATGCGACCTTACAGAATATTAACTTAAGCAATGAGTTCCTTCGCTCTCTCATTCCACTTTAACCTACATTTATTCCAGGAAACAAAACATTATACCCTGATCACACGTTTCACTCCATGAAACACTCGATTATTTTGCATTGTGTATTTATTTGTATACACTCTCGTATTAATTTATTATTTTATTGATTTGTGATGTATTACCTGAATATACCAGTTTGGAATATACCAGTTTGGATTATTTATAAAGCTTTTTGTTTGCATTTTTGTGTAGCCTATGTTAAATATTTATTATTTTGCATGTGGAATCCTGCTTTTGATATTGTTTTTGTGCCTTATAAGAGACTATTTATAAAAACTGCCCAATCTATGATGTACAATGATTATAAATAAATGTATCTGTTGAAAATAAATAAATATTTTATACTACATACACCCATTTGCAATTTTTCATCAACAATTTCATAAAAATAAAATATCAGTTGGTTTATTTACACAATAATAAGCAGTGCAAATATTAAATGTTAATAATTAGCCATGACGATATCAGGTGGAGAGCTGAGCAGGTACGGTATGTTGATTTTCCGATAAAACGTGGCCATGACAGCTAATCACTTCACATTGTAATCAACAGCTGATCGGGTGTATTAACGTAATCATCTGTTTATTAATCTTTTTCACTCGTATAAGGTTTTTAATTAGCAAAATAATAAAAATAGAACTTTTACCGTTCATCTATTTATATGGTATTAACTGTACACTTATTGAATTTTTTAAATGTTCATTAGCAAATACGTAGAGAGGCATTTTTGTTCCATAAAACAAGGCTGAGCATATAAATATATAGTTTGATTAAAAAAACACTGGATATTTTTTTGTTACTCTATAAAAACATTATATTTAATGCCCCCGTCACACCAGACCTATACGTACTCAATGAAATTTCAGATATTCTACTTTCCCCATTGAAAAGACCATAGGAATGAGAAGGTGCGTTTGCTGCCTTGGGATGTTGTTAGAAAATGTAGATTAATACCCAAATGTTGAAGGTAAACACAAAATGGTATCAATATCTGGAATTTTTTTTATTGCCATGGTGGGGAGTATGTATAGGGTTGCTATCATATGGGTTTTGTAGGCAAGTCACAATTAAACCCAATTAGACAATGTACATACCAAATGTGGCAGAGTTATGTCAAAAAATACGCGGGATACAGGGTTTCGTTGATTTCCATAAGAATAACATGTATAACAAGGAAACAGAAATTTTCTACGCTTAGTAAAAAAATTCAAAATACTAAATTGTTTTTTTTTCAATATCTTTTAAATTGTGTCAATTATAATTATTGAATTATTGTATTCCATAGCTGAAAATTGGCTAAAAAAATCAAAATAGTTAAAGAGTATTAATTACCATTAATGATGGTTTGGTTTTGTTATAATATCAGCTTGTACCGGAATCGGTAGATTGATGAAATTGCAAGGGATGCAAAATTAGGTTTTGTTGGTGTTTGCGAAAATGTCATCAGTATACGTTGTTTAGAAATCAGATTTAAATTTTAATGATAAAGGACAGCATGCAATGATGAAAATGATTTATTTAATGTTCCCCATCATCATTAAAATTGTCAAACGCATTCCCCAACAACGTAAAGTGATGAATTTTTAGTTTATAACCCCAAATGCTAGGTTTTGCAGCCAGACTAAGCAGATATAAAAATACCACAAACCATCGCTAATTGTATTAAATTACCGCTCATTTGCTATTTTGTTTATTTTGATAAAATATTGTATAGTTTCCATAAAATAACGAAAATGAAATATCAGTGATTTTTTTAAACTAACAGGTATTTGATAAATTATCGTATAGTTTCAGTTAAGAAATTTTTACTTAATTATTTTTATGTAAATACCTATTTAGATAAATTGTGGACGTTAACCTTTTTTCTGCCTATAGACATATTTTTTTCTCTGGTCTGTTTAATCAAAAAGATAAATTAATTATAAAAAATACACAATGGAAGACTGTCTATGTACGATGGAAATAGTTGACTGACTCGAAGTAAGTGATTACTAATTTTATTCAACAATATTTGTTCTCTTTCATTCATTAGACATTTAAAACCAAGTAAGTTTATTGGTTTTACTAATAGAAGATCTCAGGACATTTTAATGATGTATACCTACTACTGATATATATTGTTTAACATTTACGGTTAAAAGTAATACGCAAATATGCAAAACATAAATAAAAAAATATCAAACAGTTTTTCATTTAAAAATGCATTATGTCGGAAACATTTTAAAATAAACCTTCTTTAGAGGGAATTCACTCAAATCAAATTACCTTAAAATCCTCGATTAAGGATATTGTACTTTGAACCAAAATATGTTAAATCTTTTCTGACAGTTTAGTTTTGTGTTGATGTATTATTCGACCAATGACAAAAAATTCATCTATAAAAGTTTACGACTTTATAGATAAATACGATATCAAATACATTAACCTGAACAATAATTGTTAGAGGCAGAAATAAATAAAACAATCAATAACTAATGTTATATAAATTACGTTATTTTTTGAATTTTCTTTTTCAAAACATATAATTTCAGAATAATTTAAGAGAACAAAGGTTTTATCAACGCCGCTCCTGCTACCGCAATACCAACCGCTGAATGTCATGTTAAGTATTAAAACATGTCGAGCTTGGTTGGTTTCTTGGTATTACAAAGGTCTTTGTTAATTATACTGTGTAGCTTAAGATTATTTTTAAATATATTGTGTCATATATAAAAAAGTAATGAATTAAATATAAAAAAATTATCTGTTTCAAGAGAAAAAAAAACATTCCCAATGATATCTTATAATAAAAAAAGTTTTTAAGTTGTTTTTAAAACATGTGATGTAAAATAAAGAAAATTAAAGACTACGTTTCTAGTTTTTAATAGTTGATCATGTAATTCTCTGTTAAATGATAAAATGTGTTCGTAAGAGTGTTGAAAATTGTATTTTGATTATTAGTTCATTAGAAAAGATAAGGTAATAGAAGCTTCTCTAATGCCTTCTCATTAATACTAAACATACTCCTCGTTTTCAAAATTTGAAAATTATGTACTTTCCTCCTGTTGGTATCTAAAGGAAAATATCACATCAATAAGTAATGTGGCCTGCTACCAGACACACTAGACTGGGTTTCGCGAATGTTGAAGACGTAGAAGACTTAGAAGCGGAAATGTCAAAACTGCTCACCCTCGTCTCAGCAGGGATAAATTAAAAAAACTAAAATATGGCTTTCTTTTAAAAATAATGCATTTTTTGGTGAATAGCAATAATATATTATTGTTACATTGGATTGGCTATGCGTTGAAGCTGTTAGTAGATACACAACAAAATTAATAACAAGACAATTTCAACCTTTGATGGTAGTATAATAACCATAGAAAATCACAACAAAAGATAACAAACAAAATCACAACAAATCACAAAACTCTTCAATCTCCCCGGACGGTGCTGAACAAACAATTACAGTTCTGTACTTTGGCAGGCTTTGGTGATCTCCAAGCTTAGAAGATTCTACCCAAAAATCCTAAAAGCTACGCAATATCCTAAAGCCCCTTGCCAGTGTCATAGATATAGGATGCATTCTAATCATGTAATTTTAACGCAGAAAGTCTGAGTATACCAAAGATAGATTTACACAGCAAATTGTCTATGGGAAAGCAATATTTGCACTTAGGAAAGCAAATTTTATCAGCTTCGGTTGTGCCATCTGTTATGGATTCATGAACTACCTTGGATTTCTGGCAACAAAAGGCAGTCAGTATGCTATGAGAGTATAATCGTTGGCAAATATTATTTATTACATTAAATACACAAAAAATAAATCCAATTTATGAGGAAATTCAGAATATAATAGAAAAACCTAATTAATAAATAAAAAAAACAACCAATCCAAATTTGAGAACAATTTTTTCAAAATTATCAGATGTAATGTGAAAGTTTGGTTTATTAGATTTGTTTACATACACTTAATACTGTGATCATGACCTAAGTGTCGAAATACGTATTAGTGAAATAAAAAATGTTAAAAAGGGTACTCATGTATTTATTTATTTTATATAAATTATATAATTATTACATTAAATAAAAATATCATTATTACAACTGAATTATCTAAGGATTTACTATACTCAATAAAACTATCATCGTCGAGGACGTTACGAATATTATAAATGGCACCGCAGGGGAATAAGAACTTCTTGTCTAGGAGAAGTAGTGAATATTGTCTAGGAGAAATGGTAAATTTGGTCTTGGAGGAGTGGTGAATTTTGTCTAGTAAAAGTGGTTAATTTTGTCTAGGAAGAGCTCAACTGGTTTTAATAGGTTTAAACCAATTTGATTATACAAGGTGGCCATAAATTATTGGACACATTTTAAGATTAAATAAATAAATAACGAAACAACTTAGAAACATGGGAATGGTTTCAGTAAAAAGCAAATTTAAAACAGTTATATATAGTAACATGGAACAAAATAATTATGAATATCCAAATAATTAAAAAAATTATTATTAAAAGCCTGTAAATGGCCAAATTACTTTGCTTTTACTTTCGCCAGACATTATACGCTTGGGCAAATCAATATACACGCAACTTAGAAACACGGGAGTTATTTTACTAAATAGAATATTAAAAGCAGTGATATTAGGTTTCTAAAAAAATTATATTCCAATAATAATAATAAGCGATTATAAAAAGACTGTAGAATTGTCAAATTGCTATCATGTGTTCCAGACATTATACCCTTAGGGGTTTTCTGGCTTTATGGCGAGCACAGATGTTCGCAAAGAAGGTTCATGAGATAGAGCAAATCAAGAAAAGAGTTAGAGAGGTTATTTGGGGTATAACTTCAGCAGTGCTCAGGAAACATTCTGACGTTGAATTTGTATAGCAAACTTTGATTACATGCCATGAAGAGCACTTAGTTGACACAAAACGTGTCTAATTTATAACCACTCTGTATAAAATTAGGCCTCCTTTTTTTACAATGTGTTGAATAAAACTAAACTGAGAAGCAAAATAAGTTTGCAAAGATAATTCTCGGACGTGTAAAGAGTTTGAAAAATAAAATTAAATGCAATAATATGCATAAACATTTTAAAATATTTATATTTGAACTAAGGAATTAATGCACAGTACTCCCTTTCTTTTGCACATCAACAAGTTGTAGGGATGGTCATGAATGAGTTTGCATGTAAGAATAAGTGCTACAATCTGTGGTGAAAAAGCGTACTGTTTAATACAGCTAAAAAAATGATCTGCTAAATAATGTGTTAAACATGGAATACAATACTCAAATAGGACTAACATCGTAAATCTCTTGGACTGCAGAGGGCAGACCCCATTGGCGAATATTGAACTTGAGAATTTAACATTTTTCTCATAGCACCAAAAGAGTATGAAAAATTCCGCCATGTAACATAGCTACTTTTATTGTGAATATTTAGAAAAGATTAGAATTTTTCATGCGTCTACAGTAAAACAAGGGGAATTGGTTTGATCACAATTTGATACAAGATAGATTATTACTGTTTAATTTGTTTTCGAGGGATCAGGAAAAATGTTTATGTACGATATTGTTTTCATGGACAATGAAGACTAGAAGACATGAACCGTAGTAGTGTGTTTTGGTTACTTCTGGACCGGAAGTCGTGCCATCTGCCCGAGCAGCTGCTCGAGCAGATGGCGTCAGATGCTGGGGTGCAGATGGCGAGAGCATATGCCCTGAATTTGAAGTAGAATTGGGCATGAATTAAGAGTTAATTTAAAACTGAAATTTAACAGTTATAACTGGGGCTTGGAAAGTATGTCAAGGTCATCCAGAGTAAGTTTTAAAAAAGCCTATCCAACTACCACCAGAAATAGTTGAAAGTTGAACTAGTTGGTGATAGTGGGATAGGTTGAAGTAACTTTTGAATTTTATTTGTGAACATACAATTAATGTGCAACAGCAGAGTTTAAACAAGTTGAACTTTTGTGATGAACTACAGAGTTGTAAATGCAAACACCAACGACGATGAGAAGGTAAACGCAGAGTCCCCAGATGATGTATTTGAAAAGCTTGAACAAACGTAACATTTCGAATTGGTTTTCCCGTTCCATTTCCAATCGTTTAATTTCCAATTTCAATTTATCCTCTTCCATTCTAGTTATGAAGGGAACTTCATCCATCATATCCATCATGATTGTGTTAGTGTTTGAAATTTTAAAACAAGTGATGTTGATAGTTCAGAAGTCGAAGACGGAATGAGAAGTGAAAGGGGGAAATGTTAGTTAAATAAAGAAGTGGTGGGGGAAGGATGAATTACAAAGAAGTGGTGGGGGAAAGATGTTGCTCTTCATTATTACCATCAGTAGTGTCAGATGGTGCAGGAGTTAGATTTAGTAAACTGTCTTCGTCCAAATTTTCAACCTTATCACAAATAGGACAATCGTATGTTATTTCCAAATTCATTTTGATGGTTGTAAAATTATCTACAAGTTCTTGTAAAATATTAAAAATGTCTTGTAACTCTTCTTTAGAGTTTATTTCAAAACTAGAATTCATTCGGGCCAATGAAGAGTTGTTCATTATTGGAGAGTCGGTGATGGAATGAGGATCGGCGCATAGGGAGGGGGCTTATATAATGGCGACCTTGAGCAGGCGTCTAGGGAGGGGGGCTGTCTAGGGAGGGGGCTTTTATATGGGGAACCTTGAGCTTATGATTGAATAAAATGTTTAGTTCTTCTTCTTCGTCTTTTAATTCAATTATTTGAACCGAAGTAGTTGTTTCATCCTCTTCACTTGATGAAGAAAACAATTCACCAGGATTTAAATATTGAACTACAATTCTGAACCATCTTATAGGATATTCGTCAATGATAGAAAGTAAGTTTTGAAACAATTCTTCCATCTCCTCCCTGTCAGTTATTATATGTTCAAACTTGATAAATTTGTTTTCCATGTTGTTAGTTAGAGTGTTGGAAGTGGAATGATTTAATATTATATAAAAATTAGAACTAGTGGTGGGGGAAATCTCAAGGTCATCCAAATGAAGTTTTAAAAAAGAGTGTAAAACTGAAATTACACATTTGATGGTTCTACAGGATCGGAATACCAATCTGATCTGTATTTACATCTTTTTATCATATGTGTACAAAAATCATCTTGATGAGAATTGGTGCGTTGACAATGAGCAAGATCTAGAGGGTGAAATTTGAAACATCTTCGAGGGCAACATGTATGAAAATATCTTGATTTGTAAAATTTGAAAGTTCGCAATTCCGGTGCTGGTAGTTGTTTTGTTTTGCATTTGCAATAACAAGATCCGAAGAATTCACATTTAGTACAAGCTAACCCATCCACCATCATTGGTCCTAAATCTGTACACTGTTGTTCACAACAGTAACGAGGTTTGTACTTGTATTTTTGCTCTTCCATGTTGACGCTGCGGAGTCCAGTGAAAGAATAAGAGTGTATAGTGTTGAATAGTGAGTTTTATGTACTGTGAAAAGTGGTGGGGGTAATTTCAAGGTCATCCAAATGGAGTTTTAAAAAATTATACCTTACAAGTGTAAGGATTATTAAAATTTAGGAAGTTTGTTTCTCTTTGTTTTCTTCAGACTTTTTATCTTTCTCAGCTTTAGCCATAGCAACTAGTTCTTCTATTGATAGTGGATGTACTTCAGGGAATTTTAAAATTAATTTAGCTTGGTATCCTTCTTTAGCTAATACATCTATATCTTTAGTCATTTGTTCAACAGTGTTGTAATCTTTTCCATAGATTTTTCCATCAAGTTGAATCATCATTCTGTACAACATTTTCTTAAATAGGTCTTGTCGTGGTGAGAGCTAAGAAGCGAATGATTATTTATACAAGTATTACATCCTTTTTATTAACTCACATTGATCATGTGATTCTTTAGTTGTAGTTTTGTCTGTCAAAAGTTATTCAACATTGGTAATACTTTTGGAACTTGATGTTATGTTGACCAGTTGGCGATGAAGAAGTTGTAGGTTGTGTAGAAATAAATATTTCATCATCGCAATATTTTGTTTTAGTGAACATTCTTGTATTAGTAGCACTAACATCAACAGTTAAGTGATAACCACCGGTAAGTAAAACTCGCATTTCGTTGGTTAAATCTTCGAGTTGTTCAAAAGTTGTTATGGTGTTAGTATCGTAAGATGCACACTTGACCTTTAGGGACATGTTGCAGTTTTATATTCAGGGATTAAGAGCGAGATGTGTACGGTATGAAAGGTAGCAGTAGACTGATGAATTTTGCAAGTACATTTCCCCTTTTATAATTATACAAAATTGGGTCAAGGTCATCCTGTGGAATTTTTAAAAAAGCAACATATTGTAATGTACAAAGACATTACAATATGTTGCTTTTTTTATTTTTATTTTTTTTTTGTTTTATATCATATTTATTGAAAAAACAAATACAAAGAAATATTTACAATGTTATGTACAAATTAATCAGTAGTAGGTGTTACATGAATTGTAAGTTCAGTAGAGTTGTTTCCACTGGGTCCATGTGATACCAAATAGAGTGCGCCGGGTTGAATTATACGAAGATCTTCATTTTGAAGTAGTTGTACGAAGCGCTTTGGTAAGAAGATCTGAAATTTTGCTTCATCACCAATTGTATAAGGTGCCTCGCTCAAAGTGCAATTTATAGCATCACCTACTGAAGTTTCCATTTTCTTAATAGTATGAATGATGTAGTGTTTTTCTTCTTTTAGTTCAGAACATTTCTTTGTAGGTAGAATTGATGATTTAGAATGAGCGTTGAACTGATCAACTAAACTTTGAAGTAAGTTCTGTGATGCCATATTGATGTTGTTGTTAATCTTCTTGTTAATAAGAATGTCCGTCGGAGATGTTGTCTCTTCGGAGGTTTGAGTAATACTCATGCTGTGTCATGGTAGCGCTCTCACTTTTATAATCGACACTACCCCCACCACTGACACTACCCCCACCAGTTTGTTGAAGGAAATTATTCAAGCGGTAGGCATTCTTTAAAGCGCACTGCGACCTTCGATGTTTAAAACTTTTTGATGAAATACAAAGTTCGTTGAAGTAGCATTGGAAATCTTTATCAATTATTGCATTAATCACTTCGTTGCTTGTAAATGATTGTATCCAATTTGCTTTTTCCAATCCCCTTGTGTAGATAATTTTAAACTCTTTGCAATAATGATTCATAATGTGCGGCATCATGTTATAATTAATGAAACCTTCATCCCATCTTAAGTTGTGAAAATGTTTGTTCAACCATTTGTTTGTAACTTTCGCTTTAGTTGTTAGTCTATTAAATGGTACTGGAGGTTTGAACAAATAATGATAAACTACTGATGTGTTCATGTCTAAGATTACTAATTCTTTAATAATAAAATTACCATCATTTCCTCGGAAAGCTTGAAATTCAATTATACCTCTTTTAACTTCCATTATATGTGGCGCATTAGAAAACGAAACCCGTTTATTCATGATGAAGTCTTACTAACAACTGACTTAAAAATTGAATGAGCCGATGTTTATAACAGACAGGATTGTTCTTCTTCTTTCACTTCTTGTGCCACTTCATCAATATTAAAATTGGTGTGATAGTTGTTTAATTGTCTCCACATTTCAACTTCTTGAGGTATTCTATTAAAGATTGAAGTATCCACGGGACCGTATAAAATTGGAACAAAAGGTTTTTTGTCCAATGTATCAATTAGATAGTCTTTAATTATTGCACTTGAAAATATTAGTTGTTTCAAATATCTGGTGACGGGACCGGTAGTACAACTTAAAGTGTAAAATTCTTCTTTAGTGAAATATAATTTAACATTATGTGTAGTTAAATCTCTGAAGCGAACAATTTGTCCTCCACGATGTTTTACTATATCAACTTCAATATTTGATTCCAATAAACTTAATCTTGTTCTTCTTCCAAATGTGTTGTTACTTAAATAGCACTCCAAAAGATGTAAATGTTTCATGAGAGATTCCCAAGTAGTTTCACTGAAAGTAACCATTTTGTTTCCATGATTTAAAATAACAATTGGTGAATAATCCATTGATTTTAAAATTCCAACTGATATACTTTTTGTCATGCATGAAGAAATTGGGTAGATAATCCGAAGAAATACTTCTGTTAAAATATTGGTTGTAATGTTAACTTCAACCTTCTTCCTTTTTACTTCTTTTTCAGCTTTTTCTTCTTCTCTCTTCTTATGTTTGTTGAATTTTAGGAACTCGTCCATTTCTCGTTCAACTTGTTTTTCTATATCTGAACTATTATCATCCATTAGAGGTGTATTTTCTTCTCCGTTAGTAGAATTCATCTTGCGAATGATGTTTCCCATACGACGGTTGAAGATAGAATGAAGTTTCTACTAATTATTTTCTCGCTTTTATATTTTTCGTAAATCCTTGAAATTTATACAATTACATAATTGTTTGTTTTCAACTTGTCTTTCACAAATGAAATTCTAACCTCAAAAATTAAAGCAGATAATTCTAACCTCAAAAATTTGCAGTTGTTGTACAATTCTTCTTAAAGTACATTCTTCACAATTCCGGTCAGCGGTGTGTAAGTAACTATTTTATCATGTAGAATTAGACAGTATGCCGAAGTTCCATCCGCTACTGGTTCTTCAAATTCCATTTCAATTTTTATATCCACACTTGATGATTTTACCGATTCATTTTGTTTTGAACAATCGATTACAATTATTGGAGCCTTGGAATAATACTGGTCAGGTGATAATAGTGGTGTATTAGTCTTTCCATAATATGATGATTGAAATCTTGCATACATATCATATAAAATGGAAAAACGTTTATTGCTGAACATGACATTCAAATTGTCATAGGGAAAGAATTGAGAGTTTAGGAAAACTTTACAATTCTTTATTTTACAGTGATCAAATTGACCAGCATTTGCAGTGATAACATCTTTTCGCTTAGTTTGAAAACCGAGTATTATGTACCTTGCTCGTTCCAAGTAAGTTGATGTCTTGACGGTCCATGTTTGTCTTTCTGTCTGAGGTAGTGTAGGGTATTCATGAAATTCCCAACTTCGGAATGGCATCACAATATCACGGTCAGATTTTAACTTTCTCAATAATAGGATTCTATGTTCATCGGCCAATCTTACATGAGGTACTCTCCAAACAACTTTATCCAACTGTAGTTGCCATTCCAGTTTATCTTCCGTAGTTGCAGGGTCTGCAAGTATTAAGTCCTTATTAGTTGAAGATCTGAGTAATACTAATTCTTGTTTGACATTTATTATTACCCGTTTGTAATCTTCAGCGAATCCCAAAAGCAATCGTAAAGGTACATGAAAATCAAAGTGACCATTGGAAGCTGGTGTTATAGTGTCTTTATCGGGGGCAACCCATCCGGCAGTGACTATTGAATTCTTCTCATGCGGTGTTAATGATGTTAATCCTTTCAATGTCGTTGTTAAACCAACCTTTTTTGTTGAATCAACCGTCACCCCTGATATTTCATATCTTATTTCATCAAAAAGATATGCCATCGGGTTATTTATAAAAGGAACTGTTGAAGCAGTTTTTCCATCCAATTTTAATACCCGTCCTTCGATGTACAAGTAACTTTCACACGGTAAAGTGTAAATATCTTGTTGTTGAATGGGGATCCTTATTTCATCGTTATTGTTTAATTTTGATGAAGTGTAAGGGTTGTGCGTGTGATATTCCTTCTCCCATAGTGTTTCGTCGAACGTTGGTCCTTGAGATATATCCAGGATATCCATCGCTGTTAAGTTTCAATCCAATCTTCTGTAGAAAACGAATGTTTTCCGATGTTAACTCTTCCAATGTCGAGGAGCTACTGAGCTCCCGACTCTTCCGTTGCGGTTTAAATGATAATCCCATGTTGACTTTTATGTTGCTGCTCTGATGTGTATCCGTATAGTAATTGTTTCTCCTCTAAAGTCAACACTATGACCGTCTTGATCCAATATGTTCAGTACGATGTCTGAAATGAAACTGGTGTTTAACGGTAGGTATATCAAGTTTTGTGGCTTCTCAACAATTTTAAAACCGGGAGCCACTGTTGGATAAAATGTATGTAAAATATGTTGATTAACTCCATCTCTATACGATCCGTGTATAATGTTGCACGTGACATCAATACTATTTACTTTCAATATTGTTACAGTTGAATCACCCGAATGAGTAGTTCCAGGAGTTAAGATTTTCTTTTTTGTATCTGTAAATCCAAGTAAACTGCCAATCGACTGTTCCAAGCTGACATCAATATAATATTTCGAAGTTATTTCTGCTTTTAAAGTATTATTGTTTCCTTTAACGGTGATATTGTCTTCTCCGAGTTGTTTCTGTAATAATTGGTTTATGTCATCAATTTCATATGCTCCAGTAGGAAATGTAATTATTTTCAATTCTGAGTATTTTCCTGCAGCATCCTTAGTTTCATAATAATGTAGTAAATTGTTTTTTCCTTCTGTAACATTAGGAATTGAATTGTAGGTAGTCAAATCAAGTAATGCCGCTTCCCATAATCTTTCCTTGGATAGACGCAATGCTGGGAACAGCGTACTTTTTAATGTGGATGAATTTCCACTCAGTGACACTGTATACGATGACATCTTAAAGCTGACTGACACTCTTCGCTAGAAACTCCAAACATAAATGCCCACATATTTCAGTATTGTTAGGTTGTTCTCTTTTGTAATTATAAAAAATGTTTTTGGAGTTTCGAAAATAATGTTGCAGTTCTTTTGGCGGTGGTAGATTGCCAAAACTGTCAAAGTAGTAAATGGTTTGTCCGAGTTTTTTATAGCATACCCAATGAGTGCCTGGACCATAGGTGGAATCCAAATTTACTATTCCAGTTTCATTTTTCCATATTTTAGTTGGTAATGCATCTTTCATAAAAACTCCTCGAAAGAATGGTATTTTCAAACATTTTACATAATCATTTAACTGATGATTTGTTAAGGCTTTATTTGGAATTATCAATTGATTCTTCTTATTTAGTACACACGGTATGGTCTTAGGTATAAACCTGCTCCGTTTTTTACCATTTGCCAAACAGAAGTCTTCTTTACACTTGCCTTATGAGTTCTACGACGTCCTTTTTTAATGTTTCCACCTCTTTTGGGAGCGCCTCTCTTTGCAGGTCTTCCTCTGCGACGTCTTCCACCACCTAACTTTGCTTTTGTCTTCATGGCTGTAGTTACTGCCCAAGCTGCTGCTTTTTCTGCAATATTTGCGTCACTTGATTTTACTCTTTGCCAAGCTTTCTCCGCTAGAATTTTATCTGCTATTGATCTATTTGTTGAATCTTTATACTTTGAATATGCTATATCGTGTTCTTTGCAAGCTTGATCTAATTTATTAATTCCAGGATCTCCTCTTGCTAAACGTTTTGCCAACTTAGTTCCAGGTCCACAATATTGATAACCTCCGGGCAGATGTAATTCGTATGGTAAAGCGTCTATCGTTCGATTTACAACAGCACCAACTGGAATCCGTCTGAGCAGGGATAATGCAGCTGATGTTATACCACGTCCTCTCTTGCCGCTGTCTTGACGATGACTGAGCGATACGGTCTTCATTATGTTGTCTTATATAACTGGTGTGTTTACTCTACGAGATACTTTACATAAATGAATAACTTGTGCAAAATCTTTTATATTTAAAGACTTAGTTATTCAAATTAATTATATACTGATTTATGATTCTATTTTTAATCCAAGCTTCTCGTTCATCGGGTTGAATCACCACATGATTCGTTGTACTAGCTATATGATTGTGGGTATCAATAAGTAAATTACCCACTATTCTTATTAAACAATCTAAAGTTACAGCATCTTTTGGATGTTGAGGATCTTGTAACTGCATAATACGTTTATCATTACACGTGTAAGCTGTTGAATCACTTTTTGATGTTTTTATGACTTGTCCAATAGTAGCAGCATCATTTGAATCTTCGCCTGGTAAAATATTAATTATTTTCTTCATCTTTGCATCATATTTGGTCCCAAAGTGTTTATCCCAAGTTATTGTTTGTTTCATTGTAACACAATCATTTGCTTCGTAACCAGGATAAATATCTTTTATTCTTCTATTACGACCATTGTGTGTACCTAATGTACCACCAGTAGCAATTAATGTTTGCACCATTAGAGGTACATCTGTATCTTTTATACCAAATCTTCCATTTGTTATTGTTTTACGTCCTGCATCCCATTCATCATTATTTCCTTGCATTAAATTAAACTTTTCATTTCCATGTATAAATTTATCTCCCCGCTTTAACACGGCATCTTCATGTTTTACAAAATTGGATGTTTCCTTTTTTAATTCTTTAGATAATTGTTCTATAGTAACAGCATCTTTTGGTTGAGAACCGAACTTTACATTTGACAACACTTTCCCATGACAATCGATTTCATCATCATCTTGTAAAATACAGTTGTCCTTGATATATTTCAGGTTTACAGCATCGCCGTCTTCCTTTGGGTATCCAATGTCATTTATAATAAATTTATAAAAAGAATATCCATGTTTAGTTTTTTCCGGTATTATAGAATGTAAATATTCTTTATTAACTGAATCTTTATCATTTTTGGGATTTCCCACGTTGGTTATTCTATAATTTCCAGCATCATATGTTTGTCCATCTTTTAAGTTGTTACCCCATTGCAATTTTAAAGTATTTGAAAGTTCAGATGATAAGTACTCTTTAGTAATTGCATCAGAACCTTCAGTTGGTTTACCAACATTAATTAATCTATGTGATTTAACATCGTAAGTATTCTTATGTAATTTTAATGATGTTGAAGTAGCTTCTTTTACTGTCTTCAAATTTGCTCCATCAGTATCTTCTTCTGGATCTTTAACTAGTTTTAAACGTTTATTACTTATGCTATAGTCACCTTCAGGTGTTTGCGGTAATCCACTTCTTTTTCTGTCTTCTCCAACTTGCACTCCTAAAGCGGAGTACCGTCCGAACTTGTCGACGCTCATGTTAGAACTGATACGTCTTATGCTTGCACCTCTTTTATATCCACGGACAATTATACGACTATACCGCGATTCC
The DNA here is from genome assembly GCA_030545055.2 of Neoaliturus tenellus. Taxonomy (NCBI): domain Eukaryota; kingdom Metazoa; phylum Arthropoda; class Insecta; order Hemiptera; family Cicadellidae; genus Neoaliturus; species Neoaliturus tenellus. The sequence continues at coordinate 36,218,420 of CM061537.1, forward strand.
TAAGTTCATCAACTAGAGCCACCCATTCATTATTCAAACCTGTATGACCGGCTTCCATGGCTTCATGCAATAGTCTCATTCTATCAACCAATTTATTGATATCGTTGTAGTAAATCACATTCGTATTGTATAGATTTTTCATCAATCCTTTACCAGATGTTGAAGTATCTCCTTTACTCTTTTTACCATGTTGTTCAAGAAGTGATAAATCCATAAGTGATAAAGATTTTCTTTTCAGTGGTTGTCTCACCGCTGGTGCAGTACGTAATGTTGGCAATTTTCGTGGAGGAAACAACTTTTTTATAACGATGTTATATTTTGTTGCACGTGAACGATTAATCATTGCATCCTTTACATAGTTTCTTTTATGAGCGTTAGTATTTTGGAGAATCTCCTTAAAAACACTTAAATCTTTGGATGAATATCTTAGTGGTATGTTTTTAAAAATTAATTCATATAATCCTTTTGTTCCTTTATATCTATGCTCACCAATAATGATGTAATCGTCGTGTGTTATTTCAAGCTTTGAATCGCCAATCTTCAATTCATTCCCATCAATTCTTGCTCCGTATACGTGTGATCTACTCAAATTCGGGTTTGATTTCATATCATGTAGCATTTTCATTATATATTTTCTTCCAAGAGGTCCATGTTGTAATATATCGCTACTCAATTGAGTTAAATTTGGAATAGATTGTTCAGCTTCAGGTATTGGCTGTTCTTCTTCCTTTTCAACAATTGGTTCTTCTTCTTTTGTTTCTTCTTGCTCACTAGCACTTGTATATGAATCATCATCTTCTTCTTTTTTTAATGCTTGTACTTCTTGTTTAGAAACTGGTAGTAAAACATCTCCTTCATAACGAGGTTTACCAATAGTTTCTGATATCTGTTTTAAAGGTTCCGTAATAGGTTTAAATGTAGTCTCTAGAAATTCTTCTCTTTCACTTAAACCCATCCTCAATGCACGATTCTTCATCCTAATAGAATCACTGAGTGATTTTATTTCTTTCAATAGTTTTTCTTGATTCACCATGTTTACACTGTGAAGTTCAACATGTAACTAGATGTAGCATCGGTAGTTCAACGCATAAATACAAATTTATCCAACCCTATACGATATCTACCATTTTTAATATCCTCTTCCTTCATAATAACGAGAAAGCTATATTTCTCATTCCATGCTTTGCCGCACATCTCTTTAAATTTTTCAAATGGCATATCTGCATTTACATGATCATTATATATATGCTTTAAATTTGTTTCATCTTGCTTGAAGATGATCAACATATTTGCATTGTCTCTTATAAGTTGTTTTGGAATTTTACTGTATGTTTGACCAATATAAATGCTATCAATATTATGATGTCTTCCCATAGCAAAATAATTCCTTATTGTGTCATGATTTTCACAAGAAACATCGTCAAATATAAAAATAGAAAATGGTTTTGCTTCATTCGGTTGCATAATTGTTTCACTGGCATTAAACTTGTAAAAATTCACTTCAGGTACACTTGCAAGTACTTTATCCAATAATTGATATTTTGGTTGTTGCAATGATTTTGAAAAAATATATATATTATTAAAACGCAATCCTTTAGGATTAGTTATAAGGTTAAAAACAACATTAGTTTTTCCACAATTTGAAGGACCAGTTATTAGACATCTTATCGTATTTGGTAGTAATTCACCATGTTTTCCATGATTTAACTTATCATTGTCAACTGTCAATTCATCAATGTTATTGATATTAAATCGATCTTTTTGTTGTACAATCTCCATCTTGTATAAAGGTTAAACACACAATGAGCTATTAAACAACTATACTAAGTCTTTTGAAGGAATCCAAGAGTCTTCACTTTTATCAAACCCTAACCACCGGACTTTAACCATATCCTTTTTCCTTTGTAAAATCTTCTCGACAAGATATACATCACCAACTGTTGATTTCAACAATTCGTGTCCGTAGAATCCACCTTGAAGTAATTCACCCTTGTTATCCTTTAATAAATAGGTTTCAGGTATAGTTGGTTGCACTTTATAAATTGTAAATACTTCATTAGTCCAATTTGGTAGATATCTTTTACTAAATACACCTTTGTATTTGCTTATACGAACTTTATCGTTGACCTTGAACTTCTTTGGTTGCAATTTTTCCAATTTCGGTGTTGTATTATTTTTAATGCGTTGTAATACAATTTTGGCATTAGCACTATTTACCTGGATAGGTTTCATTCCAATGGTACGATGATATTTGTTGTTATACTCTTTTATAAGTTGTGGTAATATGTCATACCACACGTATGATCCTCGTTTTGAAAATTGTTTATACATCGCACTTTTTAATGTTCTATTGAATCTTTCAATTATTGAAGCTTTAACTTCAGAATTTGTAGAATAATGATTTATTTGATATTTCTTCATCAAAGCTCCAAAGTCTTTATTACAATATTCTTTTCCATCATCGGTCTGTAGATGTTTAATTTTAAATTTATTTCTTTGTATTGTAGTTTCCATAGCTTTTGTAACACTTTTACCAGTCTTATCCTTCAATGGTAAAGCATCAGCTATTTTAGTAAAACAGTCTATAATTGTTAAAATATATTTAAATCCTTTATTTAATTTACTGTGCGGTATCATTTCAATGAGATCAGCTTGATAAAGATCATTCATTCCTTTAATGATTGTACTTCTTCTTGGAAATCTTCTTCTTGCTGGTTTATGTAGTTCATTTACAATCTTGTCCTTCACACTTTCCATCTTCAGATGTTTCTTGTACACCGCTTGTAAAAATACTGACCTATAGAATAGTTAATTCTCATTTATATAGTTTGAATATAGGTCAAGGCCATTTCATATTAGTGTAAAAAAGAGGGAACATGGCATTGGGCTTGCCATGTCCCCTCTTCTTTACGGAAAGGAAAAAGGAAGAAGGTAGAGGACGAAGAATAGGTTTACTGGTCGATAGGGTTCAGGGAGTAGTGGCCGAATGGTAAAGTATTAATTTTATCTTCTAAAATATGGCGCTTGTCATCTTTGTAGCTTAATGCCCACTTTGTTTGTTTGACACTAAAAAGTTGATGATTATAACTTCTAATAGTGTTGAACGTTGCAGTTGTTTCAACATTTTCAAACAAACATCTTTTATAATGTTCAAACTGTACATTCTTCTTCAGGAAAGAAGTTTTTATTCCTTTGGCTTTTTTCGTGACTTGATGTTCATTCCTTTCATTTATGTACAGTTGAAATGAATACAGTTTGGACATTAATGCTACAATTTCCATCATCGGCACACCATTTGTTTCATCTTTAAATTTTCCCAATACTTTCTTGTTTTTGTCGTAGTCGTAATTTGGATGATCCTTAGGATAATCGGAAAAGTCGAAATCATCTTTATATATAAAGGTGCGTAGATCTTCATACATGTCATTTGTTTTAATCCAGTAAATGAGTGCATCCGTATCCATATATGCAATACCAATGTTCTCTCTTCCATAATAGTTAACCATCTTCTTATAATGAAACTCATACATATGTGTTTTTGAAATATCCAAGATTGACATTCCAAGATACAAAGGACGATCCATTTCAACTGACTTCTTGTTCATGGAAATAACAACTAGATTTTCATTAATAATTACAGATGAACCAAAGTTTGGTTGTTGCACTAATTTCTGTAATTTTACTGGATCAGTTACCAATTTGATATCCTTATGTTTCCTTTTGTTTTCCAAAGTCTTGCCAAATATTGCGTTGTTCATTAATTTGAAAAAATCTTTTTGAAAACTTGATGTAGCGGCGGCTCTTCTTCTTGTGTTGTTGTCGATGTAAGGTTTTAACCAACAAGATTGAGAAAATTGTAGTACTCGATTAATTTTTGTAATTCTCAGTCCTAAGTCTAAAGCCTGTTGTATCATCCAGTAGTGTCCAACATATCGAGACTTGTCGGTTAAAGTCATCAATAATTTTGGCCATCTTCCAGTAGGGGAAATTTCAGTCTTCGGAAGAAGTGGTAAATCATAATGTTGATCATGAAGATGTTCAGGATATTCAAAATCCACATCAAAAATGTAACCAGTTTCACCATACTTCGGTATATCCATTATGTTTCCAATCGATTTTGGATCTATCCATTTAAAATTATCATATGGAAGGGGATTTGACATTGCCCATCCGTATAAGTTATTTGCATCAAAATAACCCAGGAATGTTGTTGGTTTTGATGCATCATAATCGGGCAGATACTTATTGTTCGCCTTAAAATGTCGTGTAACGCTTTGCGTCAATCCCCCTCGAACTCCTGACTCTAACATTAAAACCATATCTATATCAGTAAGAAGTTGTATTTTACAATTTGTTTCTTTCAACATGGCTTGCCATGCTAATCCAGGTGAAGTGTACGAATGAAGAGGGTCCAATCCATAAGCTGCAAAACACGTATTTCTAAATTCTTCCATTATATCACATAATAAAGTTACATCTAATTTAACATAAAAATCTGAATATTCTCCTAATGTTCTAAATCCTAATTCTTTCCATACTTTACATGCATGATCATAGTCCTCTTGAGATATGTCCATGTCATAAAGTTTACTTTTAAATTCTTCTTTAGCCGGAAGTGATGTTTCATTAAATTTTTCTAAACTGTCTATGTAATCATATGGAAACACACCTTTCCGAAGTACCAAATCCAGTTTGTCGTTATTTACAATCTTCTTTGTTTCGATGAAATCTTGTTTCCTTAAATTTTCTGAAAGTTTGGACAAACTCGACGGCATAAATCTGTAGGAGTCTAAGAATCTTAATTTCATGTTTCCAACTTCTTTGGAAAAACTGATGAACTTCTCTGAAGTTTCAGCTAATACATCAATTTTACCATCGTCTCTTCCTAATTCGGGTATTATGAAATGAGCATCGTACCCACTGAGGTTATGCAGAACCACAGGAATAAATAGTGGTAAACGATAGCTCAAATTGCATTTATTACAAGCAGCACCCCTGTAATAACCAGTGAGGTGATCGTGATCTTTAACTTTATAATTCTCAATAGTAAAATCATTTTTGCACAAGAAACATCGAGTTGCATTTTCATGTTGAATTTCTTCTTCTTCCTCCATCATTTTCATTGGTACAATATTTGTATATAATCTTTGTACATTTCCAGCTATTGAATATAAGTGATCAAGAAATATTTTTTCTACATTTTCACCACGATATACTAGAGGTTCTGAAGTTAATCCATATCTGTTTAAATGTTCTTCTGATAATGTCGATTTCACCATTAAACAAAAACTGTTTGGTTTGTGCATTTGATACTTGACACTTTTTCTAGCTTCACAATTTTCATCTTCAACAGGAACAAGTGTTGATTCAAAGTCCGCATACACAACGAAAGGGATACGGTATTGATAATGAACCTTTTCAAATTTAACGAATGCTCTGTTTTCCGCAGGTAAATTAATCTTTGCTTCATAATTATTGTTACATAGTCTTTTGTGCTCTTGTAACCATTCTCTTCCTTCTCTTCCTTCTCGTTGAAAATTAAAACATCTCTTGCAAATTATCTTTTTGTTTCGATTTTTTTAAAGTTGCTTGTTAACAAGACGATCAAATTGCTTTATGTACACATAGTGAGACACATCTCCTCGCGTTAGTAGTAGTAAATCCGTATGATCTGGTAGCTCTTCTTTTGCAATACGTAAAGGATACACTTTGTTTGAACTATCTAATGCAAAAACATTGATAGACGTACCAGGATTTTTCTTCTCAAATTTTGATATATCTTTCAGTGATACAGGATAAGTGATTCCTTGAAAATTGTATCTAAATCTTTGATTTTCATATTCTTGGTCAGGTCTATTCGCATTATGTGGTACAAATTTAGTTGTCATTGCATAACGAAAACATTCATTGTCTTCATTTTTAACATTAATACAAGATTTTGTATCTTCAATTCTTTTTGGCAGAGGAATGTAACTTGATCCCATTAGTCCATATCCATGTTTGTGAACTCTTATATCTAATACTTCAATACTTGTAAGACTCCATCCGGATCCTCTTCCTTCGTGTTCCTGATTTTTTTGTTAATATTTCTTCTATACAGTTCTCTACTATTGAATCAATGTTTGAACTTCCCATAATAGTTCGGTTTTTTGTTATGAATCCTCTTGGTGATAATTCTTCTTGTACATTTATAAACATAGCTTCTAGTAGTAAACCAAATTTAAGAAAGTTCAATCTTTTTAATTCTTCTTTTAAAGTTTTACTTACAATTGGTTTTGCTTCTCTAATAAATTCTTCTAGCTTCAAATTTTCATTTTGAATCTTATGATGTATTACTACTTTACCAGGTAATGCAAATACTTGTAGATTTGGTAAAGTAGTTGAAGATGTTGCTGTTATTTCATATTGTTCTTCTTGTTCTTCTTGTTCTTCTTGTTCTTCTTGTTCTTCTTGTTGTTCTTGTTCTTCTTGTTGTTCTTGTTGTTCTTGTTTTTCTTCTGGGTTGTTGTGAATTAGTTCTTTATGACAGTCTAATAGAATTTCATCGTTAAACGATTCCAAACATTTATCGCAACGATACATGTTGAGATGTTTACTCTTCGAAATTTCACCAAGAAATGAAGTGGGCTCTCACGTTCCTCCTATTATAATGGTTCCCCCACCACTATTTCATCCTCTTCACTATCCTAGGAAATCAAACATTTTCAACAAAATATTAACCTTCTACAAACTAATTGTTCATTTGTGTTCTTTATTCCCATTGGAGTTTTAGTATATACTTCTTTATATTCAAACTTTAACAAACTTTCTTTTAACATCTGTTAGGACAGATGTTATGGGACAGATGTTAAAAGAACAAATGTTGGAAAAGAAATGGCTAGAACACAGGCACTTGGTTAAACTAAATTTGCGCATAAATTAACTAGAGTTGAACTGAAAATCCGCATAAATTAAAAGTTAGTTCAAAACTAAAATTCGACAGTGTTAAAAAACTCTAACAGTTGAATAAAAATAAACATTAATTCAAAACTGAAATTCAACATTGTTAACCAAATTCTAACAGTCAAACAAATAGGTCAAGGTAATCCAATTTAACGCGAGAACGAGGAATAGAGCACTAAGTGGCATGTTAGTCCATTACCACAAAGTGATCTATTCCTCGCTCTCTATTTTACATCTACTTTTTTCAGTTTACTTATTTATATTAAAATGTTCAAATTTTACTATGTAGAATGTCCATTCTTTCTCTTCAACTCTTCGATTGTTTTTAGCAATTGTAACAAATATTCGTTAGTTTTCACCAAAGTCTTTAGTTTGCTACATCCAATTTTAATGGAAGGTATTATAAGTTGTAATTTTATAAGTTCAATCTTTTCTTTCTTGCGAATTTCTTTCTTTATTATATTATTCCTTATTTTTGCTGAAGATTTAAACTCCATGTTGTTTCTGCTAAAGCCACAATAATAATAAAAGTCTCTTAAAACAACCTGCATTTATACACATTCCCCCACCACTTTATAATCCCCACTCCTTTCCCCTTCTTCTTTATATGTGGAAGGAAATATTATAATTAGATTCCTAATATTTCTTTTCCTTCTTCACTACGTGGGGGAAGGGTAATTTGTTATTACACTAGTTGTGCAAGAAAATAGCCGCCAGTGTCCACACCTTGTTCGTAGCACTCCATCATAGATTGTGCCCACTGCAACATGCGGTCTCTGTCATTTGGTGTGACAAGGAAAGAATGACTATCACCATACAATATAAAAGAGTCAATTCGTACATAACATCCTGAGTCCAACCATTTATTAGCTTCAGCCATAAACTTTTCTATTGTATCAAATGGAAATTGTGGATCAATTGCTATGACTTTACGTTCTTCACTAAGTTCAACAGTATAATCATCATCGTCCTCATCATCTTCACTTTCACTGTCGTTACTTAAAGTGTCTTCAGATTGTTCAAAAACATCAGAAATTTCAGAAAAATTAAAATTTTCATTCAGATGAGGAGGCATTTTGAAGCAAGAAATATTGTAAACAGCAGAGACGAAATGACAAGAGCGGCGTGTAGAAGAAAAATGAAGGGGTGACCAACGCTCGCTCCGCTTTTATAATAGTATGCAAATGAGGGATAGGTGCTGACCATGACCAGTCATCGACCCAAAGGAGTGGGGGAAGTACTTTTCTTACTACTTGGATGGAAGTAGGTTAGTAGGTCACGAGACTTAGAGTGTTAAAAAATAATGGGGGAGAAACACAACGCTATAACGCGTTGTGTTTCTCCCCCAGTATTTTTTTAAGCAATAATTTGGAAAAAGCTATGTGAATTTACTTGCTACGCCCCCACCTTGTAATACCATCCAGTTTGTGTCTGAGGAGATAGTCTTTAGAGTCTAACTCATAAACTGATTTCTCTTTGCGCAAGGATTCAATCACTTTAATATTATATCTTACGCCGTTACAAGTTGCCAAAATGTGTTTGTTGTCAATAACACTTTCAAAAAAATAGACACAACCTCTCTTAAGCCTATTTCCTTTCACACCAATAATTTTGGATTGGTATTCAACAGTGGGGGTTTCTGTCACTTGTGGTTCAGAAATGTGTTTTACGACATGTACACGGCAAAAACTTTCGTTTTTTACACATTTCCTCCCACAAGGTGATCCTTTCTTAATTCCCCTAGTAAGCATTTCAGGGCAAGTAGTGGGACGGCTAAATGCCCTACGACGCTCTTCTTGTAATAATTGAAATTGCTCTGAAGGAGCAGGTTTAGGAGTAGGTTTAGGAGTAAGTTTAGGAGCTGGTTTAGAAGCTGGTTTAGGAGCTGATTTAGGAGATAATTTAGTAGCAGGTTGAGAGGAATCAGTTTTGTGATAGGTATGATCTTCAGGTGTACTAAGTGGTGGGGTAGGAGGCAATGGTGATAGTGGGATAATAGGTGTGCTAAGACGATGAACAATGGTTTCAACGGAAAGGGTATTAGGATGGTGGTGAACTGGCTTCTGCGGTGGCGGCATAGTAGTTGATGGTGGTGCGGAGTCCTTTGAAGGCGAAGGCGGTGAAAAAATACTACGAAGTCTAGAAGTGTTGGTTGGCGGAAGAATAGCTCCAGAAGTTGAAGGTTGAGATGCAAGTCGATTCTTGTAGCAATCAGGAATGTTTTTGAGGCGAAGAGTTTTCTTAGGTGCAGGAACAGCCGTAGTAGAAATAGAAGTCGAAGTAGAAGTTAAAGTAGAAGTTGTAGTTGGCAGAGATAACATGGTTGTGGCTCCAAGTTCGCAGCGTAACGTCTGTAATCAGAATGAAATGTTAGCCGCAGTCGGTGCATCTTTTATAACAATATGCAAATGAGAGGGGTAGCAGCTGGCCGAGACTGATTATTGACCTGGGAGGTGGGGGAAAAGGGGAAAGAGAAGGTATTTATTTAAAATAATTCGCATAACTTTTCACTAAAATAAGATAACCAAATTCTTCTTTTACCAAAATGTTTGTCTTACATAGACCTTTTCAATGATGTATCGCTTGTCCAAATCCGTCAATCCATTATCAAGTTATAGCCATTTTAATTTTTCACGTCATGACCGGTCGTTCACCCGTAGTGGGGAAGGAGTGGGGGTAGGAGTGGGGGAAGGGGGGGGGGATCGACTCCATTTTTTCGGGAGGGGGGGGGAGGGGGGAGGGGGGGGGGAGGGGGGGGAGGGGGGGGGAATCGACTCCATTTTTTCGGGGGGGGAGGGGAGGGGGGGGGAGGGGGGGGGAGGGGGGGGGGTCATTGACCCTTCCGAAAGTGGGTCAAGGTCATTCAAGATTTATTATGATCCAAGGTGATGGGAACAGTAATACTGTTCCCACCACCCTGTTTGCCTAGCGGTTCCCACTCCCAACCCACTAGTTACGTTCTGCAAGGGAGGTCCCTGGGCCGTCCGCATCAAAGCGTAACGTCCCGTCCGCATCAAAGCGTAACCATTAATTTCAGGGAAACTGGAACAGCAGGGAGGCCCTGGTCCGTCCGCATCAAAGCGTAACGTCCCGTCCGCATCAAAGCGTAACCATTAATTTCAGGGAAACTGGAACAGCTAATGCAGAAACGCAACTCTAACACCCACCCAAACTAATCCCACCCATCATATTCCTAAACAAAATGCAAAAAACCTAGTCCGCAATTTGCGGATGTCCCACCCTTTCTAAGTGAAGTTCAACTGAACTTCTGAATTTACAGTTAATCTACCCCCTAACATCTAGCTGAAAGGCAAAACAACAACATAAATTATTAATATCAACACTTAAAACTAACAACACATCATTATTAAAAACCAAATAATTCAACACAACCAAATACCATCATTATTCTTAAAATTAATACACCTTAATGCTAAACACCTCTTAAAATTAATACACCTTAATGCTAAACCCAACTTATAACTAACATCGCAATGCGCAAATTATTTCTTAAATTAAATACAACTTAAAACTAAACACACACACACACACACATACTACATTGCATTAAAAAACGCAACATAGTAGAAGAAGTTCAAATATATATAGGCCTACTATATATTTGAAACCTCTTGCTGAGTCGCCAACAACCTTTCGCTATGAAAGTTGTTGACGACTGACGCTAAGATCAGGCTCGTATTGCTCCTCGGATTCTCGAGTAGTGGGGAAGTTGTTTCACTCCAGTACAGTGTTCAATCCAGTCCAGTTCGCAGCAGTGTAAAAGGAAGGCAAAGGAGTGGGGAGCGGCGCATGCGCAACAACACAAAACCAAGGTTTGAGGTTAGAATTATCCATGTGCAGTAGCGCTAAAGTGAGTAATACAGGACTAGGCGCATGCGCATAGCATGGACTGATTCCGGTCCGGAGAACTCGTTGTATGCGCAGCAGGTTTGAGGTTAGAATTATCCATGGCAGCTGCCATGTTTGGTCTGGTTTCACCACATAGAGTCAGCAACCGGTGGTGACCGGTCATTGGCCTAGAAGGAGTAGGGAAAGGTGGTGACCGGCCATTGACCCAGAGGAGTAGGGGAAGGAGTGGGGGAAGGGGGGGGGCTCCATTTTTTCGGGGGGGGAGGGGGGGGAGGGGGGGGGGAGGGGGGGAAGGGGGGGGGAGGTCATTGACCTTTCCGGTCGGTCATTGACCCCAAAGAGTAGGGATAGACACAGAACCCTACTTCTCTTACTACTCAGGTGAAAGTCGGTCAACCAGTCATTTGCTTGCCATCTGCCGCCATCTGGCTGGAGTTATTGCCTCTATAAAGGTGGGTAGTTTATCGCGCTACAAACATTCATTGCCTCGCATCCGCTCGGTCATCATCTCTCGTTAGTTTTATGTTATGACTACTTCACTTACTAGGTTTGAGGTTAGAATTATCCATGGAATAGCCTTCGTAAATTCTAACCTATAAAATTACTACTCTGGCGTTCTGTTTCAATTTCTTTTACACTTCATTTTATATCTCAGTCTTCTTTTAACTTCTGAACTTAACACATCGGTTATAATGACTGCACAATGTTTAAAATTAAAGCTTTTGCGAACACAACACATATTACAAAGTACTTCTAAACCTTCAATTTCAAAGTGTAGAACTAATTTAAATAAAATTAGGAAGAAGTACAGTTTTAACCCATTATACTCAAAGACTTCGCAGGTTAATGTTGATGATAATGTTATTTACAACATTTTACATTCTATGTTACAATTCAACAACTTTGAACTTGTTACACCTATCGACTGTGTTCAACAAGTTTTTTTATTTTACCCCTACTATTCCTCATATAAGCGCTGTCACCACAATTCCTACTTCATGCTCCTCTATTCTCTTCAGCTGAGCTAAGATTTGAGGTTAGAATTATCCATGGCGGCCGCCATGTCTGGTTCAGTTTTACCACATAGTGTCGGCAACCGGTTATTGGTCTAAAGGAGTGGGGGAAGGGGTGGTGGGGGGAGGTTGCCGTTTTAAAAGCCCTCTCCCTAGGCGGCATTTCTCATTCGATCGCCAACTTTCATACGATAAACACCTCTCCCATGGCACGAATCAATTATCCCGCTATCACCAACTACTTCAACTTAAAACTATTTCTAGTGATAGTTGGATAGAATTTTTTAAAACTTACTCTGGATGACCTTGACATATTTTCCAGATCCCAATTATAAGTTTGAATTTCAATTTTAAACTAACTCTTAATTTTTGTTCAACTGTTAGAGTTTCGTTAACACCGACGAATTTCAATTTTTAACTAACTTTTAATTTTATGCGCAAATTCACTTCACCCTAACGCCAACACTATCGCCATCTCCACCCCGACCTATATGGCATAAAATATAACTACAGCATCTCATATATACACTCTAACCCCCACCGGAAGCTATGTGACATAGCAGCTGGCGCCAGCTGCTCGAGCAGCTGCTCGGGCAGATGGCACGACTTCCGGTCCAGAAGTAACCAAAACACACTACTAACCATCCTAGACTTAATACACTTCACCGGGTGACGACATGGAGTGAGAGAGGGTAGTTTGTGCTGTGAACCTCTCCCCCACCTATTTCCCCTCTGTCTTCCACCACCCCCCCCCCCCGCGCGGGGGATGCCAATATACAGCCGGTCTGATTTGTGGCATCAGTTTACCCTGGTCGCCTCTTTGTTGCCATACGGCTACAAATAGAATGTTTGCAAATTTCAAAATAATATTTTCTGAAAAGCACAATAACTTATGAGTTTTATTCTTTTAGTCATGGGACACAGTTTTGTGTTAAAATGGTATAATTAATATGTGGTATGTAAATAATATTAGTAATAAAGCATTATGGTGTATAATGTTACCTTTTAAATCAGAAAATGTTGAGTACAATAAAAAGCACTACAAGACAACTACAGCCTAACCTATAAGTAGTTTTGAATAAAATTGATTACGAGAAACAAGGAAACAAGTAACATACATTAATAACATTAAAACTAGAGCAAACATAAAAAATATAAATAGCTTCAATACATTTAGTTTTAATTGTGAAGATGTATGGAAATCTGCATTGATATCCTGCACCCTATTTTTTTAAATAGTTTTTTAATCAAATTTTATTTGACAAGAGTTGAATTGATTTATACTATGTATACTATGATTTTTTAATTACAAATGATTGTAAATTAAATTATAAGATACTTATTTTACAATTAAAACTTAATTTGCAATTAATATTAAAGGTCAAAATCACTATTGAGTGATTTGGACACAATTTACTATCACAATAGTAGGGGGGACTAGCCGAAGGTAAGGCAGGAGCGGCACAGGAGCGGCAAAGAGCGGCAACCCCCCCCCCCCCCCCCCCCCCCGAGGACCACCTACGACGAACCCCCCCCCCAAGAAACAGTAGGGTGTTTGGTTCCTCCTTTTTTTTTTTTTTACTCATTAGCATATTAAACTACTTTGGAAAAGTAGTGTGCTTTGGAGACTTATAGGTCAAGAAGTGCAATTGATCTCTTTTAACATGCGATGGTGGAGACGAAGGAGCGGCAAAGGCGGAGCAAAAGTGGGGAAAAGTAGTGTGCTTTGGAGACTTATAGGTCAAGAAGTGCAATGAATCTCTTTTAACATGCGATGGTGGAGAGAAGGAGCGGCAAAGGCGGAGCAAAGGAGGAGCAAAGGCGGAGCAAAAGTGAGTAAAAGTAGTGTGCTTTGGAGACTTATAGGTCAAGAAGTGCAATTAATCTCTTTTAACATGCGATGGTGGAGACGAAGGAGCGGCAAAGGCGGAGCAAAGGAGGAGCAAAGGCGGAGCAAAAGTGAGTAAAAGTAGTGTGCTTTGGAGACTTATAGGTCAAGAAGTGCAATTGATCTCTTTTAACATGCGATGGTGGAGACGAAGGAGCGGCAAAGGCGGAGCAAAAGTGGGGAAAAGTAGTGTGCTTTGGAGACTTATAGGTCAAGAAGTGCAATGAATCTCTTTTAACATGCGATGGTGGAGACGAAGGAGCGGCAAAGGCGGAGCAAAGGAGGAGCAAAGGCGGAGCAAAGGAGGAGCAAAGGCGGAGCAAAAGTGAGTAAAAGTAGTGTGCTTTGGAGACTTATAGGTCAAGAAGTGCAATTAATCTCTTTTAACATGCGATGGTGGAGACGAAGGAGCGGCAAAGGCGGAGCAAAGGAGGAGCAAAGGCGGAGCAAAAGTGAGTAAAAGTAGTGTGCTTTGGAGACTTATAGGTCAAGAAGTGCAATTAATCTCTTTTAACATGCTGTGGTGGAGACGAAGGTAGGGCAAAGGTGGGGACGATGGTGGGGTAACGATGGGGAAAAAGTAGCGTGCTTTGGAGACATATAGATCATGAAGTGTAATACAACTCTTTAACCATTTATATAAGGAGCAAAGCATCCTCTACTTGCTCTACCGCGGTAACAAGAACATCAATTCCAGGACTGCGGAGTGGGATAATATTACGCAACACCCATCGCGCCATCCTTTGTCTACAGGTCCAAACCGGTATAAACCCCAGCCACCAGCATCCGGCCACCTGCACAAACAAAAGAAGCCGAACGACCCTTCTCAGATTTCATCGACCACCTGCATCCGGCCACCTGCACAAACAAAAAGATTGAACACCTGCGAGACGACCCTTCTCAGATTTCATCGACCACCTGCATCCGGCCACCTGCACAAACAAAAGAAGCCAGTCACCTAAACAAACAAAAGAAGATTTATGATGTCTAGACACTGTGGAATGTGCCAAACACCTGTGGGACGACCCTTCTCACGTTTCATCAACCACCTGCACATTCCACAGAGAGGGGAGCGAGACAATGAACATCCGTCTGACCTCACGCCTGCGTGGGAACGTCTACTAACCATCTGACTAGTTACATAACAACGCGTTTCTTATTTCCCGCCAAACCCACTCCGTGGAGTTGCGCGTCCCTTTCACGACCGGCAGCTTACATAACAGAGGTTGCGTAACCAAGCCGAGCGCGCGTCATCCATTTACTCCCCCACCCGGCCTCTGTCTCCGCCTAGCCATCGTAGTGAACGGTCGTCCCCGCACCTCGCTCCGCTTCGCTGCTGCTGCTTTGTGCCTGTACCAGTGATTGTACATTCTTTGAATATTCAAAACTTCCATTGTAAGTATTATTCTCATTTACAATTAACTAGTTGTATTTAAATATAGATTTTGTGATAGGTCTTAGTGGTTTTACATTTATCAAGTTACTGAAAGAGTAGGATACACATAGTTTTCACAGCCTCTTGCACAATAACGTTAAAATATTAGTGTATGTAAACTATATATTTTTGAACTTAAAAAAATAGTAGTCAGGTTTAGATTTGTGTGGACTATGAACTGTAGCGTAACTATTTTAAATAATTCGTTGTGTTCTTTCATATTGAACGCAAATCCTAACTATAATATTGGGTTTCTGTAACGATTGTTTGCACTAGTGATGCAATTTTTGAGACTTTATATTGGAGTAAAACTATTATTCACTAGTAGAGCAGTTTTGAAGACTTTATTTTGAACTTAAATCTTTATTGTCATTTCATGTGTACTTGTAGTATAGAGGTGTAAATGAATTTTTGGAAGCTCCCATTCCCTTTAAGTCTAAGAAGATTAGACTACCAAATTAATTTTAATACGTAGCATTATTATTTTAGAGATCATCATGAATGCCGTGGAACGTCGCTTCTCCTGTGCGACTTGTGGCAAAGCCTTCAAGACCAAGTACCATCTCACCCGGCACACGCGTTCTGTCCACGAAGGAATCATCTTCCCGTGCCCGGTGTGCGACAAGTCGTTCGCGAGGGAGGAGAACGTGCGCCGCCACGTCACCGCTGCACATCTCCCTCAACCAATGATAAACCCAACATTTAGACCGGGTAGGTATCTTAAACATTATTTATGCTCACTAAACAGTCAGTTATCTATAAACTTTAAAAATTCTACTCTCATTCGTATTATGCATAAGGATGAGAAATAAATCCAATTTAGCATCCACCCCACTGTAACTTGACTCACTTATTTTGCTTCCAATTTAGTTAAACACTTTGTCGCGCACAATTATATCCATCGTAAAACATCATTATCATTTTAAATTTCTGTAATATTCACACTAGTGATGCACTTATGATAAAAAGATTTATACCTTTCACTGTGTTTATACATCTAATATGAAATATACTAATCATGTCTATGATTTTTTCTTATAGGCTTCGTGCCCACACCGAGTCCGGCGGAACCACGACCCGACCCCTCTTACGCTCCTGACTTTGAGCCGAGGCCCGGCCCCTCTTCTGCTCCTGACTTTGAGCCGAGGCCCGACCCCTCTTCCGCTCCTGATTTTGAGCCGAGGCCCGGCCCCTCTTCCGCTCCTGACGTCGAGCCGAGACCGGGTCCGTCCCATGCCCCCGAGCCATCTCAAGCCCCAGAGCCTACTGGAGTTCCCACAACAGGTATGTACTAGTCTCTTACTTTAAACTATTAATTTACAAACTTGTATCAAATGTAAATATTCATTCAGATATTTCATCCACACTAAAGTGGTCATACTATCAAAGGATTCTATTGTAAAGATTAACCAATTTAATATTGAATTAATCTTAGTCACAATGTAGACGTTCAGAAAATATTAGTTCTTTCCTTCATTTCTATCATTTAATGAATCCCAATACAAAGTGACTAATTAAACATTCAGATTTTCAAATTGGTTTGGAAACTGATTCTTTTTCTGGTTTATCATTATAGTTATAAATGCGACTACAGAATTTTGTATGATTTCAGGCCATGTGTGTGACGGGTGTGGAAAAACCTTAACGAGGAAGGCTAATATGCAGATCCATGCTCGCAAACACTGCAGAGCCCTAAGTGCGGAACGACAGTCCGAACAACCAGCCAGAGTCCAACAGCAATCACATGCCCCATCGAACACCAATTCCTTCACCCCTCTCCATAAAAGTTCTTTCATCCTCCTTCCTCGCGACATCGCCATGAAACATGCTGTGGTAAATGTGTATAACAATGCGGATGAACGCTGCTTTGAATATGCCATGCTAACCAAATTTATTAAAAATGCTCGTTATGATCGACTTACTGCAAATCATTTTACAGCAGAGGTTAGGGCACGAGCTAATTTGAATTTCGAGGGATTGGAGTTTCCTGTCAGACCAGACAAAATCCACACATTCGAGCGCAATAACCCCGGCGTAAGTATAAATGTGTATGGTGTGGACAAAAAGAAAAAGAAGAAGTATAGTAAGCATCAAGAAGAGCACTATGTGTATCCACTACGAGTTACAGACAAGGAGAAAGAGATGCATTTTGACCTTCTTTTCCTATCTAATGGAAACACTTCACATTATGCTTATATTAGTAATTTCAGCAGGTTGGTGGCTAGGCAGTTAACTCAAGGTCATCGTCGGCTATTTATTGCAAGACATGTTTTGCATACTTTAGCAGTAGCCGAATAATTGGGCATCAGAGGTGCAGAACGACTGGAGGAGCACAAGCTTTATTGTTCATTGCGCAATCCTATTCACAACAAAGGTCGGAGGAAGGGATTAGCGCATTTCTTTGGGCCACCCCCTTCTGCAAGTCTACCTGCTCAGATGTTTCAACCAAGTCCTAAGCAACCACAGCAGCTAGCGCAGCAGATTCGGAGATCGCCTTCGTTTGGCGAGGCGCAGCTCACTTCAAGTTAGATAATCAACTTCATTGGAATTTTGTAAAGCAAGAAAAAGAAGTCTCAAGATGTAAATAGCCTTTATAAATTTGATAGTTTTCGTAAGCAATAAAAAAATCCATGTACATTACAGCATAAACTACTGTCTTTTATTTAAGATGAAACCCCAATACTTTACTTTAAGAAAATGTGTATGTCATTATAGTTTTAGTGTCAGTAGCCTGACGTTGGTGGGGCTACGGTGGGGAAAAAGTAGTGTGCTTTAGAAACATTTAGATCATGAAGTGTAATGAAACTCTTTAAACATTCGCTGCATGTACTCTCATATTGGAAATTTTAATTGTTGCACATAACACATTGTGTGACATAGTTACTTTTCTCTTTTCTTGTTTCGTTTTATTTACGTATGCTTTTTCTTTTCTGTACTTACAAGAATAACTCAAGCTAAGGATTAAGGTTTAACAGTAATCTTATTTATTGTATGTATCGCAAATTCTTTCATTTTTTTATATGAATTGTAACGCGCACACACACTTTTTCGTTTCCCTTGTATGTATTGTAATGTAAATCGTTTTTTCTTGTAATAAAATGAGTACAAAAAACCACTATCTTTTTGGTTTACTCTTTGCGCAAACTCGACATAACATTTACTTTTAAAGACAAAAGAGTATAGAAACTTAGTATTTCACTTTCAGTGTCAAAAGAGCTTATAGTTTAGTTAGTATTTATACATATTTGTGCGGACTTAGCATTTATAATTTACTTTCACAGTCAAAGAGTCTAGTAAATTAGTTTTTCACTTTCAAAGTCAAAAGAGCCTGTTAGTTTACTTAGTATTTGTACATATTTTTGCAGACTCAACATTTAAAATTTACTTCCATAGTCAAAAGAGTCTAATAACTTAGTAACCGTACACGTTTAACAGACTCACGATTACACTTATAGTTTTCTTTCAAAGTAAAAGACTCAAAAAGTAAATGAACTTACAACTATGTTGGGGAGTATCAAATGAAAACAAAAATTTCAATACACATTACTAGATTTATTGAAAAAATCTTAATCCAACATTGGATGTTTTATCTAAATAAACGTTATAAAAGTCAAAATAAAATATTTACTTATCACAGCAGCAAATTGCCCACCTAATTACACTCATGCGACTAACTTAGTATTTTACTTTCAAGTCAAAAGAATCTTATATAGTTTAGTTAGTATTTATACATCTCTGTGCGGACCTAGCATTTATAATTTACTTTCACAGTCAAAGACTTAGTAAATTTGTATTTCACTTTCAAAGACAAAAGAGTATGATGGTTTAGTTAGTATCTATACATCTTTGTGCAGACTCAACATTTATAATTTACTTGCATAGTCAAAAGAGTAACCGTACTCTTTTAACAGGCTCACCATTACACTTATAGATTCTTTCAAGTAAAAGACTCAAAGTAAATGAACCTACAACTATGTCGGTGAATTTTCAAAGTGCAAAGAGTCTGTTGTTTAATTTGTGCAGACTCGACATTACATTTAGTTCAAAGTCAAAAGAGTCTATAGTTAAGTAAGCGAGTGTTTTAAATTGTACGAAGTCCACATTAGATTTAGTTCAGCATAGAGAAAGAGGTTCGCTGGTTTAATCTGTGTGCAGACTCGACATTACATTTAGTTTCAAAGTCAAAAGAGTCTGATAGTTAAGTAAAGCGAGTGTTTTAAATTGTACGAAGTCCAACATTAGATTTAGTTCAGCATAGAGAAAGAGGTTCGTTGGTTTAATCTTTGTGCAAACTCGACATGACATTGGCTTTCAAAGACAAAAGAGTCTGGTAATATAGTAGTGCAAACTCGACATGTCATTGACTTTCAAAGACAAAATAGTCTAGTAATATAGTAGTTCAAACTCGACATGACATTGACTTTCAAAGACAAGAGTCTAGTAATATTGTAATTTTACCTGTAATATTGTATTTTACCTTCAAAGTCAAAAGAGTCCGATAGTTTAGTTAGTATTTATACATGTTTGTGTGAACTCGACATTACATTTACTTTCAAAGACAAGAGAGTCTAGTAACTTAGTATTTTAGTTTCAAAATCAAAAGAGTCTGATAGTTTAGTAAAGCGAGTGTTTTAAATTGTACGAAGTCACTCATTAGATTTAGTTCAGCATAAAGAAAGAGGTTCGTTGGTTTAATCTTTGTGCAAACTCGACATGACATTGACTTTCAAAGACAAATGAGTCTATTAATATAGTATTTTACTTTCAAGTCAAAAGAGTCTGATAGTTTAGTTAGTATTTGTACATGATTGTGCGGACTCGGCATTTACAATTTACTTTAAAAATCAAAGAGTCTAGTAGCTTAGTATTTTACTTTCAAAATCTAAGTGTCTGTTAGTATTTGCACATATGTTTGCAGCTCAACATTTAATTTGTGCAGACTCGACATTTACTTTCAAAGACAAGAGAGTCTAATAACTTAGTATTTTAGGTTCAAAATCAAAAGAGTCTGATAGTTTAGTAAAGCGAGTGTTTTAAATTGTACGAAGTCACACATTAGATTTAGTTCAGCATAAAGAAAGAGCTTGTTGGTTTAATCTTTTTGCAAACTCGACATGACATTGACTTTCAAAGACAAACGTGTCTAGTAATATGTTATTTTATTTTCAAAGTCAAAGAGTCTGATGGTTTAGTTAGTATTTATACATGCTTGTGCGGACTCTCCATTTATAATTTACTTTAAAAGTCAAAGAGTCTAGTAGCTTAGTATTTTACTTTCAAAATCAAGTGTCTGTTAGTATTTGTACACGTTTTTACAGCTCAACATTTAAAAATTACTTTCATAGTCAAAAAGAGTCTAATAACCGAGTAACTGCACATTCTTAGCAGATTAAAACTTGACCATTCTAATAACTTGATATTTTTCAAAGTGCAAATATTCAGTCGGTTAATTTGTGCTGACTCGACAATGCATTTCCTTTCAAAGTCAAAAGAGTCTGATAGTTTGATAAAGCGAGTGTTTTAAATTGGACGAAGTCACACATTAAATTTAGGTCCATATAGAGAAAGAGGTATGAGAACTCCTCACGCAAGATCAACTATTGAAATAAGCCAAGACAAAAAGAAAAAAAAGTTTAAAGAAAAAAAGAAAAAATTTGAAAAAAAAACAAAAATAAAAATAAAAACAAAAACAAAATAAAAAATTAAAAAATTTAAAAAAAAACAGAAGAAAAAGTAAAATTTGAAAAAAAACAAAAGAAAAATAGAAAAAATACTAAAAAGTAAATTTTGCGCGCAAAATTTACTTTTTAGTATTTTTTTCTATTTTTCTTTTGTTTTTTTTCAAATTTTACTTTTTCTTTTGTTTTTTTTTAATTTTTTAATTTTTTATTTTGTTTTTGTTTTTATTTTTATTTTTTTTTTTTTCAAATTTTTCTTTTTTCTTTAACTTTTTTTTCTTTTTGTCTTGGCTTATTTCAATAGTTGATCTTGCGTGAGGAGTTCTCATACCTCTTTCTCTATATGGACCTAAATTTAATGTGTGACTTCGTCCAATTTAAAACACTCGCTTTATCAAACTATCAGACTCTTTTGACTTTGAAAGGAAATGCATTGTCGAGTCAGCACAAATTAAACCGACTGAATATTTGCACTTTGAAAAATATCAAGTTATTAGAATGGTCAAGTTTTAATCTGCTAAGAATGTGCAGTTACTCGGTTATTAGACTCTTTTTGACTATGAAAGTAATTTTTAAATGTTGAGCTGTAAAAACGTGTACAAATACTAACAGACACTTTGATTTTGAAAGTAAAATACTAAGCTACTAGACTCTTTGACTTTTAAAGTAAATATTAAATGGAGAGTCCGCACAAGCATGTATAAATACTAACTAAACCATCAGACTCTTTGACTTTGAAAATAAAATAACATATTACTAGACACGTTTGTCTTTGAAAGTCAATGTCATGTCGAGTTTGCAAAAAGATTAAACCAACAAGCTCTTTCTTTATGCTGAACTAAATCTAATGTGTGACTTCGTACAATTTAAAACACTCGCTTACTAAACTATCAGACTCTTTGATTTTGAACCTAAAATACTAAGTTATTAGACTCTCTTGTCCTTTGAAAGTAAATGTCGAGTCTGCACAAATTAAATGTTGAGCTGCAAACATATGTGCAAATACTAACAGACACTTAGATTTTGAAAGTAAAATACTAAGCTACTAGACTCTTGATTTTTAAAGTAAATTGTAAATGCCGAGTCCGCACAATCATGTACAAATACTAACTAAACTATCAGACTCTTTTGACTTTGAAAGTAAAATACTATATTAATAGACTCGTTTGTCTTTGAAAGTCAATGTCATGTCGAGTTTGCACAAAGATTAAACCAACGAACCTCTTTCTTTATGCTGAACTAAATCTAATGAGTGACTTCGTACAATTTAAAACACTCGCTTTACTAAACTATCAGACTCTTTTGATTTTGAAACTAAAATACTAAGTTACTAGACTCTCTTGTCTTTGAAAGTAAATGTAATGTCGAGTTCACACAAACATGTATAAATACTAACTAAACTATCGGACTCTTTTGACTTTGAAGGTAAAATACAATAATTACTAGACTCTTGTCTTTGAAAGTCAATGTCATGTCGAGTTTGAACTACTATATTACTAGACTATTTTGTCTTTGAAAGTCAATGACATGTCGAGTTTGCACTACTATATTACCAGACTCTTTTGTCTTTGAAAGCAATGTCATGTCGAGTTTGCACAAAGATTAAACCAACGAACTCTTTCTCTATGCTGAACTAAATCTAATGTTGGACTTCGTACAATTTAAAACACCTCGCTTTACTTAACTATCCAGACTCTTTTGACTTTGAAACTAAATGTAATGTCGAGTCTGCACACAGATTAAACCAGCGAACCTCTTTCTCTATGCTGAACTAAATCTAATGTTGGACTTCGTACAATTTAAAACACTCGCTTTACTTAACTATCAGACTCTTTTGACTTTGAAACTAAATGTAATGTCGAGTCTGCACAAATTAAACCAACAGACTCTTTGCACTTTGAAAATTCACCGACATAGTTGTAGTTCATTTACTTTTGAGTCTTTTACTTGAAAGAAATCTATAAGTGTAATGGTGAGCCTGTTAAAAGAGTACGGTTACTCTTTTGACTATGCAAGTAAATTATAAATGTTGAGTCTGCACAAAGATGTATAGATACTAACTAAACCATCATACTCTTTTGTCTTTGAAAGTGAAATACCAATTTACTAAAGTCTTTGACTGTGAAAGTAAATTATAAATGCTAGGTCCGCACAGAGATGTATAAATACTAACTAAACTATATAAGATTCTTTTTGACTTGAAAGTAAAATACTAAGTTAGTCGCATGAGTGTAATTAGGTGGGCAATTTGCTGCTGTGATAAGTAAATATTTTATTTTGACTTTTATAACGTTTATTTAGATAAAACATCCAATGTTGGATTTAAGATTTTTTCAATAAATCTAGTAATGTGTATTGAAATTTTTGTTTT